>CAHIKZ030004282.1:45000-242500 GCA_903632075.3 Acanthosepion pharaonis
TCCATTCTAATTGAACGCTTTTTTTTCTGATCTACCAGCTGGGTATGACTGTTAGTTATATATATTACTAAGAAACGAATTGGTATTTACCTAGAATAGTCAGTGCTTCTGAAAAAATAAGAGATGCTTTGAATATCAAATTAAACGACACACTGCTCTTCAAAATTTGGGGCTGTTGGTGTTTTCAAGTTAAAATAAAAAACGGAATTTCTTATTCCTAAATATGAAATGTTGACACGTCAAGAAATTATTAAAAATAATAATGAATATTATAGTACTGATACACATTGTACTCATTTCATGTACAAGTTGCTTCTTATATTTGTCATAACTGACAAGGAGTACAGAAGCTATTAAACAGTTATTTAATGTCGTTAGCTGGAGATTATATTGCTTAGGTCTTTCTTGATCTCTACATGTATCATATCAGGGAAATATTATACTAGGGTGATGACTGGAAGTGGGACGAAGCAGAAGTTATGATAAAACGGATTTCTTCAAATTTACAAGAATTTTAACTTTCTTGACCAACAAAACAAAAATTTAAACCGACATGCTATTGTTTTATATATCACTGTAGCCTATCCACCGTTATTATCTGATCTTGCTCTCTCTCTAGGGGTCAGTGTACCGACGATAGAAATGGCATAGGTGTTCATATTTAGTATAAGAATTATCTTAAACAAAAATATCTATTCTATACCAAGTGTTTCAGGAAAGTAGAACTTAAGATAAATCTTTCGAAAATAGAAATGGAATTGGAATGTGAGTAATGATGAGACAGTCAGTCAGTTATGTGCCATGCGTGATATACGCTTAAGCCATCGTGTCTCTTTCGATACGTGACTGACGAGGCAGATTTTTTCCCGCAGCAGGTTGCCATTTATTTCTGCGGTAGACCAGTTGACATCCTAAGCTATAGAACTCGGCCTGTCCTGCTATTTACCCATAGCTGAGGAATTTTAGTGCCATGCGTGATACACGCTTGGACGATCTTGTATCTTTCGATACATGACTGACGAGTTAGTTTTTTTCCCCGCAGTAGGTTGCCATTTTTTTCTGCGGTAGATCAGTTGCCATCCAAGGCTATAGAACCCGGTCTGCCCTGCTATTTACCCATAGCTGAGGAATTTTAGTGCCATGCGTGATACACGCTTAGGCCATCGTGTATCTTTCGATACATGACTAACGAGGAAGATTTTTTCCCGCAGTAGGTTGCCATTTCTTTCTGCGGCAGACCAGTTGCCATCCAAGGATATAGAACCCGGTATGTCCTGCTATTTACCCATAGCTGAGGAGGAGAAGAGGATTCATACTTTTGCCAAGGGTATTAGCACATAAATGAATGTAATGTATTTGACTGAAATTTGAACTCAGCTCTCCGATTCCTCAATCAGAGCCGCTATCCATTACTCCACCGACAGCCTGTATATATTATAAAAATTAAAAATAATTCTAAAAACTTGACATACATCGGTGTTCGGACCAAATTTAATAACAAATTTAACATCGGCGCTAAAGGAATTGTACACTGAATAGGTTACGCTTGCAATACTTTTGTCAGACATCGTAAACTGTTTTAAAACGAAAAATATTAATGTGAGAACATGAGTCATGTTCTTAAATTGTGTCATCAAATCTAGATTTTTTTATGGATATTATACATAGCATCTAACTCGGTCAGAAATATTTCGCCCGTATACAACCGTTTTCTCAGACCAGTGACTAAAGATGACTTTAAACGAATAAATCTTTTAAATCCTGAAGAAAAACGATACTTCATCAGTTCCGGCGCTACAAATTCAAAAACAGACATTTACCAAATAACAGATCGATAACAGTAGAACATTGCTAACAGCGGCAGCAACAGAAAAGGGATTGCACCTTGAACTAAAAGAGAAATAAGAAAAAACCAATGCCTTAATTACCAAGTTTTTGTCAAGAAACGCCCATCAGTAGTCGAAAGAACGGTAAAGTTTAGTGGATTTCAGAAGTTTAATTTCCTGAGAGAAAAATATAACCTGTTTTAAGAAAATCTATTTTATAAATTTCAACCCACAGTAACGTTAATTGTTCGATCAATTAATGTCGAATGTTTCCTACGTGGAAACGTCAAATTTCGTTATTGCCATTACAATACCTGTAAATGATATGCGGCCATTTGCATATGGAAGGGAGACATTCCGTATAAATTCGAGTAATCAAGATGGAGAACAGAATTCTTCAGTAGCGATTGGGATGGATTTGCAAATACTACGCATAACGACAATAGACATGCATTACAAATGATTTCTTTATAGGAATCGATTACAAATGATTCTACAATATGAATTATTAACGGCCTTAATATGTATATGCACTGTAAATAATTTTGCTATAGAAATTAACATCACTAAGAGCCAGAGCATTTAGTGGACTTGAAATATAATTTCCTGAAAAGTTGTTTTAAAAAAAATATTTCATGAATTTCAACTGACAGCATCGAGTCAACGAATGCCGAATGTTTCCTGTATGGAAGCTGCTAAGTATCATTATTACCATTATCATCCTTACAAGTTTACCAGAATGGAACCAAGGACTGCAATTTATTTTTAGTTTCCTTGCTTTTTGGGACCATTTTAAAAATAAGCTGGGGCACGTAATGAGGAAGGAGGGCTTGGAAAATCTGATACTCACAGGACAGACAGTGTGAAAGATGGACAGAGGAAAGCAGCGTTTAATATACTTGACGGGCATGAATCGATGGTAGAACAGGACTTTGGAGAAATAACAAAAAGACAAAACTTATATCGAGCTATAACGGATAGGAAGATGGAGAGGGCCATGATCATACGTACTGAAGGGACAAGGCACGTAAAAAAAAGAAGAGCTGACTTAGGCTATTAATAAGACGAAAGTCAATTCAACAATTGCAAGATTCTCTATAGACCCCAAATGATTCTTTTATGTGCTTTCAATTTTCGTCATTGCATTCTGTTTGCTAACTCATTTTCTTTTATCGCTCTCCTTCTTCTCAGGGCTGTAAAATATTTGATGAAAATTCTAATGATATAGAAATCTCTCTTTTTTTATCTTTTTTCCCTTCACTATTTTCTCTTTCTCTCTCTACATTCATTTGCGAACAGCTTTGTGTTTGGTGATTTTAGTGCTCATCACGTCAAGTGGCTTGAGGATTCTAATGTCATTGATCTTCATTGTATTCAAACTTTCACATGTTATGTTGCTCGGCCGCTCAATCAAATACTAAATTTCCCTACTCTTTTCCCTAATAAATCTGATCGACCTTCTTTACTTGATTCGTTCTTTGATTCGTCCCCTCTTCTCTATTGTCATGCATCACAAATCTGTCTTCTTGGCAATTCGGATCACGCTGTAGCATCTGTCGATATTCCTTTTCACTTGTCTATTACACAAGAACATAGCCTATTCACAAGACTTCTCTCTGTTATCAGTGAACTGATTGGGATTCATTTCGTAACTTCTTTGAGACGCCCCTTGGATTGATATTCTTAAATTTCTTATTGAGAATTGTGCCACAAAGGTTTTTTTCTTGGATTAAAGCCGGCATCAAATCATCTGTACCTTCATGGAAATACCACTAAAATCACAATCTTCTTGATTCACACCAGCCTGTTCGGCCGCTATATACTACAGAAATCACTATTCCGACTGTACTAACATAATAATTGATAAGTGATTAATTGTGAGTAATTATTATTAATTAATAAATAATTAATAAGTGATTTCTGCTGTGTTCACAGCAGAAATCACAGCAGAAATCACTTTATGTTTGCACGTAATAATTGTAAACGTGTGCTCGAGATAAACGGATTAAGGGGCGGGGACTTCGAAAGCAGATCTGTTGATTACACCAAAGTAAACAGACGCATGCGCAAAATCGCTGTCATGGTTCAGTAGTTAAGACATTGATATTAATAAGAAAAGAATGGGCTGCTTTTCTATGAGAGTAACAGAATCTTCAATATCACAGAAAAAAATAAATATATGCAGATGATACCTGTCTACTGGCGCAGCTCGCAAAATTAAGATGATCAGAGCCTGCAAATTGATCTCTCCTTTTATCGTTGACGCTAATTTTTCTCCAAACTTGATCAACGGTTGAACTGCCAATGAGACTCCTTGATTTGAATGTCTCTTGGGAATCAAGTTCACTCGAGACTACAAGTGAAACTCATATATAAGATACATTGCTAAAGAGTTTAGAAGAATGGTCGTTTCCTTGTACAGCTCCAGAGAGTACATGAAAATTGAACATAGAATAGAATACGCTAGAGATAATTTCCTCCAACAGCGCAAATTGTTACAAAAACTAACCTGAAAAGTGGAGTCCTGGTTTTAAATAGTCTCCTCAAATCGAGGCAAGGTCTTAGTTTTGCTGAGAAACTGAGACACTGTATAATCGCCTGTAAGAAGTTTGGTTCTCGTGATTCCTGCTGGCTCTTTAATAGTGTATTAAACAAGATTACGTCTTCTATTCTTACTCTCTTCATTTAAATGAGGTGTTAACATCTGCTGATAAAGCAGTATGTTCTACACGTAAAACCTTTCCAAATTCTATTCCTGAATCACCCAGAGTATCTTTGCCTGACTTTCCACTTAGAACCGAGGCGATTCTATTCATCTTATTTAATATTCCAGTGTTTATTAATATCAGCTCCAAAATATTATATTCCGACGGTGGTATGAATATTTGTTTATCAAAATTTGATTACCATTTTTCCATGAATAATTTCCATCCTTTTTTATCAATATAATTACACCCGATGATCGAAATGCTTGTTTATTTACTGGGGTGTAGGATTCAATGTACTGGATTCATTTTAAATTTAAATATTTTTATCACAAAAGAAAGTTAATGCCTATATCTCTGGCAATACAGACGATACCATTTGGGATCAATATTTGTTTCTTTTTGCATTTCCAATGAATTCCATCGTGAATAATTCTTTGAACATCGATTGAATGACCGGCTTGTTTTCGCCATTTTATGGACATTTAATAGTCTCTAAGAGGAAAATGAAAACGTGGAAACGGCCGAAAAGCCACAAAACATAAAACAGTTTCTATCAGGAAACAAAATCGAAAGAAAAACAATGATAACAAAAATTGCATCAAACAGAACTGTTTGTATTTTATACGATAGAAAGTTGGCTTGGTTGAAATAAACAGGGGAAGATAATGCCTTTAATTCATAAAGTGTTTGATGTATAATTCATTATCATCCGATCTTGTTTTTTTTTATGAGATAAAATTTATTGTCACTCCCTGTGAAAAGTTGCTAGAGTGAACAATGGATTTTTAGAATCATACTGACAACATGGAAAATATAAAAATAAATGTTGGCAAATAACCACATTCTTACTGATTTGGACAGATTGTTTACATAACATGATGTTTCTAATCTTCGACACATTAAATGATCATTTACTTCCGGTCGTATGCGCTATAAATCATATTGTCAAATGTAAATCGTATTTAATCAACAAAAAAAAGCATCAATATCTATTAATACTAACATGAGGTTTTCTATTCAGCTGCAGAAATAAGAGGTTCTTTTGAGCGATGCTTTTCAAAATGGCGACTCTTCAAGCAACGAAAAATAAAAAAAAACTGGTGAAATCAAGAATAAAGAAGTATTTGTTTGCAGAAAATCGACAAAAGCGATGAGCGTTGTATATGTTTATTTAAGTTAATTCGGAATTAATGATTTCCAGATTAATATTGACGTTATCGATTAGAATATATTTCTACGTCGTCTCGGAAAACAATCGGAGATCAATAAATCATTTTCATGATGATAGCAAAAACATAAAAAATGTTTTTGTTATCATTACTAAAACACTGCTGCCACAATAACTATCCCCATATAAGAAAATACATGAAAAATTTACGGTTTTAGATTTGCAAATATATAAGCATGGGTTTTGCTTGATACGTGTTATTGTTTAAAAACAATGGATCCTATCTAATGGTGAAAATTTCCTGTTTTACGTCCTTCCATTAATTCTGCTATATTAATTCTGCTGATTTATGAGAATATTTTTTTCTTTATTCTTTTATTCATTTATTCGCCATTCCTTTATTCTTCTTATTCGTTATCCTTTTTGGTTCTTTTATTCTTCTGTCCTTTCATGCTTTAATTCTTCATTCTTTTATTCTTTCTTTATTCTTTTATTCATTTATTCGCCATTCCTTTATTCTTCTTATTCGTTATCCTTTTTTGGTTCTTTTATTCTTCTGTCCTTTCATGCTTTAATTCTTCATTCTTTTATTCTTTCTTTATTCTTTTATTCATTTATTCGCCATTCCTTTATTCTTCTTATTCGTTATCCTTTTTGGTTCTTTTATTCTTCTGTCCTTTCATGCTTTAATTCTTCATTCTTTTATTCTTTCTTTATTCTTTTATTCATTTATTCATTCCTTTATTCTTCTTATTCGTTATCCTTTTTGGTTCTTTTATTCTTCTGTCCTTTCATGCTTTAATTCTTCATTCTTTTATTCTTTCTTTATTCTTTTATTCATTTATTCGCCATTCCTTTATTCTTCTTATTCGTTATCCTTTTTGGTTCTTTTATTCTTCTGTCCTTTCATGCTTTAATTCTTCATTCTTTTATTCTTTCTTTATTCTTTTTTTATTCATTTATTCGCCATTCCTTTATTCTTCTTATTCGTTATCCTTTTTGGTTCTTTTATTCTTCTGTCCTTTCATGCTTTAATTCTTCATTCTTTTATTCTTTCTTTATTCTTTTATTCCTCATTTTCCTGTTCTTTCGTTATTCTTTTATTCTTAATTCTTTCTAATCTTTTATTCTTTTTTATTATTTCTTCTTCATTCTTCTCTTCTTTCTTTATTCATCATTCTTGTATTCTTTCTTTATTCATATATTCTTCAGTCATTTTATTCTTTTATTAGTTTTTTTATTATTTTATTCTTTATTTGTTTAATTCTTTCTTTACCTTTCATTCTTCATTCTCTTATTCTTCCCTCTATTCTTTCTTTATCCTATTATTCATTTCTTTTATTATATATCTTCATTTTTTCTATTCTTTCTTTATTCTTTCATTCGTCTGTTCTTCATTCTATTCTTTTTTATTATTTTTCTTCAATTTTATTCGTTTTTTTATTAGTTTTTTCTTCATTCTTCTATTCTTTCTGCATTCTTCTTGACAGGCAAGTGAACCAACGAAACTTGAATCGAAGAGCTGGGAGAAAATAGATCAACTAATATTATTTTATCCAAAGGCTTTAAACCATCGATAAACTTGATACACTTTACAACCTTTCTCTTCAGGCTTTTTAAATATCTTCACCAATTTTTTTGCGTACATGGCTGTTTCCAAAACCTTTACTACCAGAGACACATTCAAATATTTAACTTTCAACATCATTATTTTCTTGGCACCAATTTCAAATCGGAATGCCTTGAGTGCTATTCTTATTACTGCAACTGGCTTTAAAGAAAGTCACTGACAGCAGGATAATTTCTTTTTCAATATAAAAATAACAGATTTTTGAAAAAAAAAGTAATATGGCTGTGTACATTTAATCCATATCTTTACATAGATAGACATTTTCAGATTTAAATAATGTTTAAAGTGATGAAAATATATAGATATAAACAGACTGATATATATATATATATATATATATATATATATATATATATATATATATATATATATATATACAGGTAAGAGGAGAACGAATAGAGTACAATTCCAAAGTTCGCAAGATTTAATTTAAAAGAGGGTTCAATACAAATTAGAGAAATGTACAAACACCTGATGAGGTGAATTGATACGCATCGAAACACGGGTGCAATTGTGTAGAGATTTTGATAATTTTCCTTGTAATATCCTAAAATAAAGAGTATATATATATATATATATATATATATATATATATATATATATATATATATGAAGAACACAATTTGCATACATATATGTACATATATATATGTGTGTGTGTGTGTGTGGTAGACTCTACTATCGTGAATGATAAATGAGGGTCAGCAACGCATGGTGCGTTTCGTTTTACACTTAAGCATACTAGCAGGGGTTCTTGTGGAGAAAATCATGTAAGGGAAAGACATATTTCATCTGAGTTTTCTTAAGTGAGATATTAGCCCAGCCCTGCTGTTCATACGCCATTTTTAATAAATAGAAAATATATTAACTAATAGTCGGACTTCATACATTTCATTATATATGTGTATGTGTGTCAGTTGGGATCCTGACGATAAATATTCAAAGAATATCTGAATATCTTCATATCTGAGTCTGTTTATATCTCTCCATCTATTTTTATCATGCTTGAGTAGTTATTTAGTTTCTTTTCTAAATAATATTTTATTTCCGTCTACTCGTTTGAATATCCACCCTCCGATGGTATATTAAAAAATATGATTCCCTCGCTACATAAGAGTTCTCATGTTTCAAAAACGAGAGTCGAAACCATCAATGCAATTATTAAAATTCAATTGAATTAAAGTAACAAGATCTGTTTCCTCCTCAAGCGGAAATTTAGGAATAACCAATTTTGAAATTTACGTATCGTTATAAGCGTGTTCATTCGTTACTATAGAAACGGCTGGGGCGACCATTTTTATCCATATATCAGGTACCTTCAGGGAGAGGTCAAGCTGAGGTAGGGTGGGGTGTATACTTCAAAGCGAATTATGTATTTCTTGTACGCGTATCGTCTGTTCATTCACAGAGAAAGATAGATATTGGCACCATCGTATATATATATATATATATATATAGGATATAAACAGAGTCAGATAGATATGAAGACACTGAAATAGATCGATGAGAATATCTATCGTCAGGACCACAACTCCGTATAGGGAGGACTGAGGAAAGGACAAACGATAAACAGCATTTGAGAAGGGGTGCAATTGTATAGAGATTTTGGTATTTTTCCCTTTATAATATCCTAAAATAAAATATAATATATATATATATATATATATATATATATATATATATATATATATATATATATATATATATATATATATACCTTCGGAGGGTGGATATTCAAACGAGTAGACGGAAATCAAATATGGCAAACGTCGTTGTATTTAACTATTTCAACAGTAAAAGTGTGGGATCGAGATGCCAATCCTTCATTTCTCGTCTAATCTGACTTCTCGTACTGATAACACATGGCATAAGGATTCAGGTAATGGTAAAATGAGGAGACCATTTTTCCAGCATCATTAGCAGTAAACGGAACTCTCTATCCTTGGGTGACAATCATTTGAAAAGGACAAACCTGAATTCAAAACTGTGGAGAAGGGACCCGGAAACAACACAACTATCTTTCCAAAAAGATTATAGCATTTAATAGAACTAAGAAAAGAAGCTGTGGCGAGCCATGTTCGATTACATTCTTTTTTGGTATTAAATTCAACAAATATAAAGATCAAGTGCCACTCTAGATAGAGCGTTTATACTAAGAGGAATTAGTAGGAAGTGAAGATTATGAGAATAAAGAGGGTAGTTAACAATTGACCTTTGGTTTGAAGAGGTTAATAATGTAGTGGAAAGTATACACATGGGAGTCTGTTCTACACGGTCGCAGTTCGTGGCTGAAGAAGACTTAGATTTGGAATATAGAAGAAATGGGTGTGATTCGACTCCGTGGAAGTAAGCTGACGTGTTTTAGCTATAAATGTCTGAACTAGTTGATCTAAAGAATGGTGATTATCTGAAAATTTGTCATGGAAATAGCAAGAGAGTAGAGATAGGCTTGTAACGTGGGAAATATGTCATCGTCCACAAGACTGTTAAATTTAACAAGGCTGTAAAGTGTGTGGAGCAGCCCAAGCCCAGATATAGCAACAATATTTTTTGGTTTAATTTGACTCTTGGCAGGAGGAGTCAGATAATTTCTGGAGTTACAGAAGGAGCTGACCATTTTTTCAGCACCTTTAGCAAGGAATCGGATTTATGAGTTTCACTTGTGGTCTGGAGTGAACTTAAGACACAAGAGACATTCAAAGCATAGAACCTAATTGAGAGTGCCAGTGTTCATTGGGATTGGAGTAAAGGCAAGGTCTGATCTGTGATGATGAATAGATACTAATTTAGTTTACTCTTCATTAGCTGTCATAGCTGGGTCAGAGGGAAATGCCAGCCGCAAGTTTTCAGTCATCTTGTGGTATCATTTGCAGCAATCTTTTATCCTTAAATAGCAAAGGAGGTTTCAATTTGCTTTATTCTCTAAGTTTTCGTTCAAGAAATCACGCTGGTATGTTATTTATTTATTTATTTTATTTATTCTTTTTTTTTTTTTTTTGCTGGTGTGCAGTAAAATAACGCAAAAAACATACAGAAATAAGATCATTATGTATTTTATTTTACGAAATAAAGGAACCATTATTTGATAGTATCATTATTTTTTGCATCAATTATCGTTCCTCTATCAATTTTGCTATGATTTTCTCATCAGCTTTTGTACCAAAAACACAAACTCACAAAAATGAGATCATTATTATTGGGGTGAGTAAAAACCAAGATCCCACACTATTATTATTAATTTTGCAAATTAGTTTGGAAATTCCTTTGTGCATGAAATTACAATACAATTATGCTGACATTAATCACGCTATGATGTGTCATTTTTTTCTGTCTTATAAGTAATACAGTCAAAAATAGAAGAATAACAAGCTGAGAGTTGCAATAAAAAACAACAAAAATAAAATGCTAGCTAGTCGAATACGATTATCATTTAAATAATTTTCCCTACTGGTTAAATATTATATATATATATATATATATATATATATATATATATATATATATATATATATATACCGCTACTTATTATAAACACCCTACACTCGCCTACCCAATTTAGACAATTCACCATAGCTGTTACCATGGGGATTTTGATTTCAATTTTAAAACAAGTAAATTTCAGATATACGTTATTCCAACAAAAATTTCGCTTGAAGATGGAACGGAGCCCATTTTACTTTCAACTCAATTTAATTTAAAGGATTATATTGAAGTTTTCGGCTCTTGTTTTGAAACATGAGACCTCTTATGTAGCGATTTGGAATCATATTTTTAAATAAATAATTATATATATATATATATATATATATATATATCTTTGTGTGTGCATGTATGTGTGTGTGTGTGTGTGTGTGTGTGGACTCTCCTATCGTGAATGATAAATGAGGGTCAGCAGTGCACGGTGCGTTTCGTTTTACACTTAAGCATACTAGCAGGGGTTCTTGTGGAGAAAATCATGTAAGGGAAAAACATATTTCATCTGAGTTTTCTTAAGTGTGATATTAGCCCAGCCTTGCTGTTCATACGTCATTTTTAATAAATAGAAAATGTATTAACTAATGGTCGGACTTTATTTCATTTCATTATATATATGTATGTGTGTCAGTTGTGGTCCTGACGATAAATATTCAAAGAATATCACTGTCTTTCTATTTCAGTGTCTGCTTCATATCTGAGTCTGTTTATATCTCTCCATCTATTTTTATCATGCTTGAGTAGTTATTTAGTTTCTTTTCTAAATAATATTTGATTTCCGTTTGAATATCCACCCTCCGATGGTATATATATATATATATATATATATATGTGTGTGTGTGTGTGTATGTGTGAGTGTAAAAAATATATAGAAAATAGGAAAGAACTCGTTAGGTAAACAATCCAAAGTTCTTTAGTATTTTTATTCTTATTTTTTAAAAATAGTGCCTGATACAAAAGTAGAGCATAAATATAATTATTTATTTAAAAATATGATTCCGACGATCGTTGGAATTATATTTTTAAATAAATAATTATATATATATATATATATATATATATATATATATATATATATATATATATATATATATATTCTTACTCTGTTCTGGATATTGAGTTCTACCTGGATTCTATCCTCTTGGAATTTTTTATTCAAAAATATACTTGTATGTGTATGCCCCTATGTATATATATTTATATATTTTGCATTTGTATGTGTATATTTACCACTAATATTATTATCTATCTATCTATCTCTCTCTCTCTCTATATATATATATATATATATATATATATATATATATATATATATATATATATATATATATATATATATATATATAAAACAGACTCAGGTAGATATGAAGAGATTGAAAGAGTCCAGAAATGAACGACTGGCATCTCGATCCCACACTTTTACTGTTGAAATAGTTAAATGAAACCGCCACTTCTATTCCAGCACTTTCTTTTTTCGCGCTTCCCACCTGTGGAACTCTCTTCCGTTTACTTGCTTCTCTGACAACTACAATCTTCAAAACTTTAAATGCAACGACCTTTGCCATCTTCTATCTTCTCGAATCTCGTTTATCGTTTGTCCTTTCCTCAATCTTCCCTATACTGAGTTTTTTTTTTTATCTTTCACTTTCATTTTTGCGTACTAGAGGAATTCCCGCCTTGCTTGCGGTGAAATAATTAAAAAATATATATCTGGACTAGAGATGAGCAAACTTCCCTTTCCTGTCTTTTAAAGAATACAAAAACGTTAACGCAGGGGATAACTTATCGCTACTCTACCATTATTTCCATGGCAATTTTTCAAATGAGCTCCATTTTTTAAATCCACCAGTTCAGACCTTTACAGCTAGGACTCGCGACTTCCACAGTGTCGAAACATCCTCATTTTCTTCATCTGCAAAGAAAGTTGGATTCATTCAAACAGCCTTTTCCCAAGAACTGCTGCTTTATGGAACAGACTCCTGCGTGATTGCTTCTCTTGAATATTACAATCTTAACGTCTTCAAGTCAATGATTAATTATTATCTGTCTTTATCCTCTTGCTCTTCACTTCCTAACGATTCTCCTTCCATGCTTATGACGCACCTCGTTCATCATAACCACTTGAACAGTAATCCTCTAACAGGATTGTCTCTCGAAACTTGCTTTGACTAAGCCTATTTCTATACTATTGTTATTTCCATGGCAAATATTCAGGTGAGCTCCATTCTTTAGTTCCACCAGCTCAGACCTTTAAAGCTAGGCAACGCCATGCCACTTCCAAGGAGCCGAATCACCGTCATTTCTTCTGTATTCCAACTATAAGGAAAGTGACCAACTCAGACAAACTGTCACCGGGACGCTTCTTTTAAGTTACAATCCTAATTATTATCAATCACCATAATCTCCACTTCCTACCACATCTTCTTACGCACCTCAATAATATTCAACTTCGAGTGCCTCTCGAGCCTTATAATGGGTATACTTTAATATACAGAAGTGGTGGAGTTTCCAATTGTATTCACCTTCTAATTCAAATGCATTCACTCTCCGATCCAATTTTTCAAGGCAAATTTATTTATCAGCTTCCTCCAGGTACTGGATCCTGGATAATCTCCTCACAGATGAAGAGACTAGGAACAAAAGCAATGTGGTTCTACAGGAGGATGCTGAGAATGTCATGGGAGTAACGTGAAAGTTTTACGGAAAATGGAAACAAAAAGGACGCTTATACTGCGAATCCGAAAGTGATTTGAAATTTCTATCACACATCACGAAAAAAGTGCGATTGAAAAATGTGCGTATCTGGAACATTTGCCGCAAACATTTTTTTCGCCGTTGGAAAACTTCGCCGTATAAGCATTTTTGCCGTAAGATAATTTTGCCGCATTTTTTTTTCGTTGTTTTTTTATCTTGAACGTCCCTTTCGAAGTTATGTTCAATTTAATATGCGAAGTACCTTCTTATTAAGTATATATGGTATGTCTTTTTTACAGGGTCAAACATAAGAAACGAAATTAAAAAGTAAACATTTATTTAAAAAATACTAGACAAAAAATATATCAAATTAACAAACAAATAATTTTTTTTAAAATGTGTGCAAACTCCAAGCAATACTTCGTAAATAATGTGTTTTTGCGTTGGACTGTAATGAAACATTTTGCTCTGAAGTCTTGCATTGATATTAAAATATATTTTCTTCATTTCTAATGCATCTCCTCGATCTAAATCACACTTTTTCTTTTTTTTTTGCTACTCTTCCTTTTTCAAATACGCAATTAGTTTCCACAAATTTGAATGCATGTTAGCATAACTTCTCTTATTAAAATGTTTAATTCGAAGTAACAAAAGTGCGATCCAGATATATTTGGTAAAAAGGTACATCGCATATTAAAGAAAAGTGCGGAAGAATTGTCTTACGGCAAAAATCCTATACGGCAAAGTTTTCTACGGCGAAAATGTCTGAGGCGAGTATTCCTATGGCAAAAATGTTTACGGCGAGTGTTCCGAGAACCAAGAATTTGATAGGACATATTAAAGAGAATTGGAGGCAAACAGCGAGTAACCTACCCTAACAAGCTTGTGCAAAATGATGGCGAAACGGGGTATGGGGTGTAGGCGGCGGGGTGGGATACAAATGGCAGAAACTGTGGAGAGCTATGATCGTCCAGATTCTATAGTGATGCGGCATATAGATGATGATGATGATGATATGAAGGCGATGTTAGTCGAGCTTAATGGTCGCCGATGTCGATATTTACGAAAGAACATGAACCGGATAAAAAAAAAATTAACGCCAGAAAACAAGCCGGACACTGGCAATCAATAAAAACTTTGTGCTGCATTTTGTTTAAACAGATGCGTTTCAGTATGTATCTGTACAAATGTAACTCTAGTTGGACATGTGCCTATCTGTATATGTGGATAATTGTGTATATATTTCGAAAGAGCCTGACTTTAAACCTGGCGACAATTAATCAATAACACTTGACGTATCATTTCCAACTATTATCGGAGACGAATAAAATATGAATAAGAACGATGTCTCAAGAAGATCTCTTTCTTTTCTTTTTTTTCAAACGGCAAATATTGACAGGCTTCCTCTTCTGAACTTTGCCCATTGTGAATTTTGTCAAGAACGGATTAAAATCTGAATTACTCATTCACTGTACAGTTGTCTCATGAATGGTAATAAAAGCACAATAAGACCAAATTGCACAAAACGTCGACGTCTTACAGTCACATTTGAAAGACTTCCAGCTATGCAAATACCATACATAGGCTCTAAGTAGTAATGCTTTCCATCAAAAGTTCTTTTATATTTTCAACGGTCTTTTATCAGATGAAATCGAAATCAAAATGCAAACAAAATGTATTTTAGAGGAGAAAAACAAAATGTAATAAAATTGATGCAGTATTTTGTGGAGCAGACCTACAAGAGGACAACTATGATCTAGATCCAGTTGCAACCTATGTTTACCCGGCGCGCCTTCATAAGGACGTTCCAATAATTTGGACCGATTTTAAATGTGAATTAACTTTAAGCGTCTAATGATTTTTTTCTTTTTCTTTCAGATTTAACAACTTAAGTCTTTGGCAATTTCAACCATAGAAAGATTAACAATCAAAGAACGTGTTAAAGTTATCGAAGCCTATTACGAAAATGGACGTTCAAACAGTAATGCGTTTCGTGCACTTTTTTGGTCAACATAATCGACCAACAGTGTGGGCAATTGGAAACGATATGTCGTTGTTGTGGAGAGGTTCAATTCCTGCGTACGATTTTCGGTCACATTCTTATGCACTGCAGCAATGTTTTCAGCTGAACGTCGTAAACAAGAACGCAATGGTGTTTTCACATCTGCCACCGACCCAATTTGTTTGAATTGACGAGCAATTTTTCCAATTGCACTCTTGAAATTTTAACACATTGTTTGATTTTTAATCTTTCCATGGTTTAAATTACCAAAGACTTAAGTTTTTAAATCTGAAATAAAAAGAAAAAAATCATTAGACGTTTAAACTTAATTCACATTTAAAATCAGTCCAAGTTATTAGAACACCATTTACTTCTTCCTCCCACCTTCCTTATGATCATATCACTCAGTTACCCCCTACCTTGAGTGACGCTTGGGCCTTGTATTAGGTGAACTAACACTATAAAAAAAACATACTGCGCTAACAAAATAAACACATCCCATCTCCTCTCTCACTTGTAACCATCCATCACAATAAAATAAACGCTTTTCAGCGCTAAAGCTGAATTAGTTAAATAAAGTTTCATATGCTTCTACTTACAGAAGTTGTATATTTACTCAAGCCTCCCCACTGAGATGTGACATAAAGTCGGGTTTTATGTGGGGAACCCAAGCGCATACACTCAGGCCAAGTACAAAAAGTACCACAGCCCCCGCAAGTGTTGGTTGTTCTGTCCTTGGTGGCGACCACAGATCCCCACCTCTAGTGCAATGATTAGCCTTGTGCAGCAGTTCCCCATAGCCGTGCACTTCAGTGTATCCCATCTCCCCTCTTGCTTGTAACCATCCGCTGTAATATAATAAACGTTTTTCAGCGTTAAAGCTGAATTAGTCAAATAAAATCTCATAGGCATCTACTTACAGTTGTTACTATATTACACATACAAATGCTACAGTACCGTTACTTTTAAGGCACAATATAATTATCAGGTATGTGAGTTCAATACTCACTCGATGCCCATAATTTCGACCGTGTACCGTATCTAACCTACGCTTAGTAACCACTATAAATAGCAGGTTATTACCCGGCTTAAAACAATTCCTGCAGAAAAAAATGTTATCAAAAAACAAAACAATCATAAGGTTACGTTGTCTGAATCAGGGTACTCATAAATTTCACACCTGTACTCAGGTGTTTAGGAATAATGAATTTATGACAAAACAAAAGAAAAAAGCCTCGTGGTTTAAAATCTTGTTCATGACGTATCTCGCTAAAGGTTAACTTTGGACCAGGCAAGTAAACGCCGTATTATTTATGGTTTTAAAAAGCTATTTTTTTTTTTTTTTTTTTAGAATTTTAATAAAGTCATGACGTACGAAAGTGGCAGGCATATTAAAAAAAAAAAACAATCCTCTCAATAAACGCAAAAGATGCAAAACAAAAACAAAAATTTAATTTTCTTATACAGGGTGCGATGGATAAATTGTCGTCTAAATTACGCAAACAAGGAAAATAAGACTGCCATTTCATTTTAACATGTATATTTATCAGAATTACACAGAAACATCTTGAAATAGTAAAGAATAAGTTTCTTCAATAAAATCAACATTTTGTTTCAACCACGGCCTCAAGAAGACTTCGGAATCTCCTGCAACTTTTCTGGACGGTCTCCTTGTTTAAGTTGGTGGATTCTGCCATAATCGTTGCCTTCATTTCATTTTAGTGATACAACGAGTCTTGTTGGTCTCTCACTGAACTGCGCCCCACATATAATAATCAAGGGTGTTGACGTCTGGAGAATTAGGTGACCAGCTGTAAGGAATGATGTGCTCGCAGAAACTGTTTGACAGCCATGACTGGGTTCGCCTGTTTGTGAGGCATAATGTAGTGTCCTGTTGCCAGACATAGAGTCTTCCAGCAGCCACCCTCTTGACCCAGAGCAGTACAACTACCTCAAGAGACTTGATGTAGCCCTCTGTGTTGAGCCTGAGGCCCAGTCGGAAAATAAAGGGAGATACAACGTCGTCATCACTAGTCATCACTCCAAACACCTTCGTAATCACCATTAGACTCATCCAAATCTTTCCAAAGCCTCTTCACTGTCCTTAGATTGACGCCCAAACACTCTGAAATATTAGTAATGGAACTTCCGGCGCGAATGTACAACATGCCGATTCCAAATTTCTGGCGGAGTGAATTGCGTTATGGTGCTCTTTTTGTTACAGAGGGTATCCAAGTGACCATAATATACTGTGCAGTCGTCAAAATCAAAAACAAACAACGCGCATGCGCGAAATTAACGATGTAAAATTTCGACAATTTACCTATCGCATCCGCTACTTAGGGTTAATTACAGGTCATAAATTAATAATCTTACCAATAAGGAAATGAATAGATAAATAATAAGCGTTTAGCATTTTCGCCGTCATTTCCCGTAAGAAATGTATAAATTCACTATCATGTGTTATGGATTGATTGAAATTCTAAAAATAGCTTTTTAAAACCAAAAAAAAAAAATTAACGAAGGGTATACAGTAATAGCAATGTCAAGCGAAAACCCGCCATTTTGAAACACCATACTTTTTTTTTTGATGGAGGTAGTCTCTTTGCCTTGCAGGAGTAAGGTCAATCACTGTGTCTGGTAATAGTGGAAAGACACATACTCACTTTCCGTGAGAGGAAACGGACCAGCGACACAAAAGTGGGTAATACTAGTGAAAGGTGAATAAGACTAGTGATTATTAACCGAGACGCAATATTTCATAAGCGAGGTAAGTGGAAGAAGAAGTATACACCGCCGTTGATTGAATAAAGGATTCCGTTCACAATTCGGAGAGACTTATCCACAAATACCTGAAGAAGGGCCTAATCTTGTCAGTAAAACAAAAACTCTGAGCATTCTCGTCAGAAGATTAAGGAAAATAAACATGTTTTGCCAAGCACAAAACCTAATAGAGTAGAAAACATTTTAAATTTGTAAATAAAAATAAAGCTTAAATAAAGGAAGAAGAAAATTATAGAAAATTCCTAGAAGAGGAATTAGGATGTCGTCGTCGACATCAAACATCCTTAAGCAAGAGTCTATACATATGATAAGAATCCTTAATCATGTTTTTGGATGCTGAAGTCTCTACTTAGAAAAGTCTTATATGTTTGTTTTTAAAATAGATAGGAAAGATCCGAAATCTTTGTGGTCAATCTGGAGCGGTCCCGTGCATAAAAGGACCAAATTGCAAAGACTCAAGCCAAGTTTGGATTAAGAAGCTGGCTAACAGCAAATAGGTTTTCCATGCACGTACAATCTGCATCACAGACCTATCCCTTTTCTACCCCATATGACTAAATATATGACTAACCAGTGTGGAGCAGATCATCACATGCCAAAAAAATCGACCCTGCCTTAAACGCCTCTTGAGGATCAATCACCGTGTGACTCAAGCCAACCAAAGTCGTAATTGTTTTAGCGGGACAAGCTTACTAAACATTATACTAAGTCAAAGTGCCCTAAAATGATTTTTTGACACTAGGCAGAAAGTGTGTAGCACCGAGTGAGGATCGAACTCAGTAATCAATTGTAATTAATCTAGCGAGACAATATTTCTAACCATTACACGACGTCGAAGTACCCCTGGGTTGAGTTTAAGGCCCAATATTCGCCCAAAGCACGGGTTCACCCTGAAGGAATATCCATTCATCGTAACTGGTGATAGTCCGAGTTTAGTAGGCGTTCATGGCGCTCCACATTTTCTATCCTAGGTTGTTCTTAGCAATGTTATCATTTTTTTTTACTATCCTTCCCAATCCCTGATCTTCCAATTACACAAGTCTGTTAGATAGATTATTCCGTTTCTCTTTCCCCGTCTTTCTTTATATATGTCCTCTGAGTGTCAAATTCTACAAGTCGTCTTTCCTCATCATATGTCCCAGAAATTTAAACTCTCTCATACTGATTCTAAATATAAGAGTTCTGATTGTTTCTATTTTCCTTAAAACCTCCTCTACTTGCTTAGTGGCATCGCTCGCCCTTACATCAAAAGGACAACCTACTCCCAAATTGAGAACTTGAAGCTAGAAACTAACCCTCGTCATTCATACCTAAGACTGCAAACCAGTGACAAAGACACAGTTTCCTACATTCAGTCGAACGACTGAACAACAGAGATCTTATTCAGCGTCTGTCCCTGGGGTACAGACACCTTAACGTGGAACACAGGCTTTCTTTCAGTCCTGCAGAATCCCTCCTCGCACCTGCAATGATGCTTGGCTCTTCTGGTCCTTTGTGAATCATCTTCGAACAGCTGTTAGTCGCTGTAGAGCCAATCTTCAGAAATGCCGACGAGGTTAATCCTAACTGTTAATGCGGGCAATCACAAACTATGAAACATCTTCTCGTTTGATCCAGTCTTGAAAATCCATGCACACTTAACGATTTGAAGCCTAACATCCCGGACAAGGCTCTGTGTACAACACCTAATGGGTGTAGTGTAGCGACTCAATAAGAAGAAGTGGCACTCGAAAAGTGTTGGATATGATGATAGCTCTTCTTAAAGTTATAAGCAAGTAATGGCTGACCACTCGAGCGAACACATTCGTCTGCTATAGCGGTTAGCTAAATCTTTTTACAGACGCCTACACAGGTATATTTGTGTTTCTTGAATATCTACAGAGCCAACCTGTAGTTTATACTGCTGAGTGGACTCTAGTTACGGTTTTTGAAAGATAATGCATAATCTGGTATGGATAATAGCCTAACAAGTCCAGTACGATAAAAATCTCTATCACTATGACTTATGGCGGTTAGATAAATCTTTTTTCAGAAGCCTACACAGGTATATTTGTGTTTCTTGAACATCTACAGAGCCAACCTGTAGTTTATACTGCTGAGTGGACCCTAGTTACGGTTTTTGAAAGATAATGCATAATCTGGTATGGATAATAGCCGAACAAGTCCAGTAGGGTAAAAATCTCTGTCACTATGACTTATGACTTTGTGCTAGCCCAACCATCGACAGTTTCCGAACAATTTCGTCTACCCACTTTCAATCAAAAGGTTTGGGTCAACCCACGGCCTGGCTTTCAATCACTTCAGGTGTTACACGTCGGGATCGTCTTCCATGCCGATTTTATCAAGAAGTGAAATCGGTTCGCATGGTCGAACCACTGGTTCACAAACGCAAGAAGAAGGATCTTTCCCATCTATTTTAAGTTTCCAAATATATACTTTCCTCTCTTGCTACTTTAAACATATACTACTAGATGCCGACACTTCTAGTTAGAATCAGAAAGAGACATCTCTCTATATTTCTGAGATGAGGTATTACGTATACTATTTTCATTTGCCATGTGTCCTCAAGGACATATGGCAGAGTGGATAAAGCCGTTAGATCCAGTGACAGGACCCAAAGAGTTTGAGTTCAATACCTGGTTAAGGAGAGCTTGGAGAGGGGATTAACTGGAGATAACTGACAACTGACATCCATTAAACATGGCACGTGGAACTAGAACAGTCTACCCCAGTGAGCGAAATAAAGGGTTCAGTTCGACATTCCAATCATCTGAAGAAAGCCGGAGCAAACAACGGCCGAAACTTTGTAATAAATATGACGACAAACATGAGGACAATAGTCCGAATAATGTAAATAGTGTACAGAAAGAGGCAATTGAAATGTCTATGCTGTGTAATGAAAAAAGACGGATCGGAGAATTTGACACTCACATGTCATATTGAAAGAGTGTCAGAAGGAAGTAGAAATGAACCTACCTGACAAGAGTGTGTTAATGGTTGACAAAACAGGTATTAAGAGAGATAACAAAAAGACTACACTGCTAAGAACTAGAAACGACAAGAAATTGTGGGGGCACGATACATAGAAGAAGAAGAAGAAGGTTTGGTGGGATTTGGAGGGATTTGTTTTGGGATCTCTTATCCATTCATCCATATCGTAATTAAATAATTACTTGATCAGATACCTTTACAAAGTGTTAACTCCTTGAAAATAAGTATTCTAAATTCTAAATGGGGTCGAACACTATTTGGATCCCACGTAGGCAGTGCTGGATCGTGGCAAAATAGTTCATTCCACCGGTGTTTGCCACTAACCCTACCCCGTTATTGTAAGAGAGAAGCGCTGGGTCGCAGATATACCGCACGGGACTCTTGTTCTAATATTGGGCAAAGTTAATTTTGGCCCTCAAGCTGGATCGACTTTAGATATTTTTGTTGTGCCTGCACTGAGACAAGTATGCAAAAACTGGCCGAAAGCCAGATTTCAGACGTGGACTTCTGATGGCGAGAGCAGAGGTTGCGATCGGTGTAGTCACTACAAGCTGCCAAATCGAAATGCGAGAAACATTCTTCTCGGAAGGTGAAAGTTATTAACTTTAGAGAAAATCCTGTGCAAGTTTTTAAAGTTCTACTCTCGCAGGAACAGAAAGGGTTTCCTTTTAGCTTCGATAGATAAATAGAAAACTATCCTCAGCCTGGTGGCTAAAAAGAAGAAAACTATAAAGTCAGGCGTCTTTCTGTTATCTTCGTCACGAATGAATGACTCCTAAATCAGGGCTAGAGCAAGGAGGGAATAATATTAGGTCTCTTCGAAATAGAATTCGGACAGCGTATTCCTTGGTTGGACAAATATTCAGACAGCGGGGTTAATCTATTTCAAAATATTTCAAAAGACAATACGAAAAGAAAAGGCTGCGGGGTCCAAATTTATCTTTCAACGAATGGTTTTATTTACAGTCGTCCCTGAAGGAGGTTAATCCTTGATATACTGAAGAACACTTTGTGTACACATATGCGCAGACATTTGTGTGTGTTTAGAGAAATGTTTTAATGGAAGAAGATATTAGGTACTTCTAGATTTAGATTTTTGTTTACATCTGTGTAGATATATAGATATATAAAGAAAGAGAGTGTTCTTAAAGTGCCCCGCGGATAGGTATGTATTCCTTGGTTAAGATGGTTATTTATATATTGACGTGGCAACCATCATGGGATTCTTCTTCTTCTTCTTCTTCTTCTTCTTCTTCTTCTTCTTCTTCTTCTTCTTCTTTTTCTCCTCCTCCTCCTCCTCCTTCTTCTTCTGCTCTTCCTTCTTCTTCATCTTTTACTACATCTTCTTCTTCTTCTTCTTCTTCTTCTTCTTCTTCTTCTTCCCCATCATCATATTCTTCTTCTTCATCATCATCATCATCACCTTCTTCTTCTTCTTCTTCTTCTTTTGCTCTTCCTTCTTCTTCTTCTTTTTCTTCTTCTTCTTTTACTACATCTTCTTCTTCTTCTTTTACTTCAGCATCTTCTTCTTCTTCTACTTCATCATCATCATCATCATCATCATCATCTACTTCATCATCATCATCTCCTCCTTCATCATCATCTTCTCCTCCTCCTCTTCCTTCTTCTTCTATGTGACTTCAGGACGTTTTTCTTTACAGTGAGATCCATCCTATACAAGGCCCGGGAGCCACTCGAGGTAGAGGTTTACAGAGTAAGAGGCACAGTTTATGCGAATATGTGGTGAAAATAACGGTTAATACGAGACTCGAACAGGTTAAGATTAGAGTGATCGGGAAAGCATCCACTTGCGAGTCGGTTCCACAGAGCAACGGTTCGCGGAAAGAATCCACTTGAGTGGAACACAAAGATAATACAGAGATAATGAGGGTGGTTCGCTACAATGCCCGTGGCCCTGAAGCTTAGAGCTGGTGGAACATAGGGATGTAGTCCGTCTGAAAGTTTCCATGGAAATAGCGATAGTGCAGTGAGAGGCTTGCGACGTTTCGTCTGTAAAAGATTGCTTGTGTTATATTGGAATAAAGTGTCGCTAATGACACTGGAGTTTGAACACAGATCACCAGTGAGCAAACGCAGGCGATCCCGTTTTGAATAAGTAGATCACTTAATGGTAAAGGAAATGTATAGTTATTTTCTAAGCGTGGCTTAGATGTGGCACAAGGCCGAAAGTATGTGTCACTCAACGAGGATCGAACACCCTATTCAATCGTAATTGATCTACCGAGACAAGCTTGCTAACCATTACACCACGCCAAAGTACCCTAGTAAAGGAAATGTATATATGGGAAACAGCGTGGTGTCTAAGTGATAAATATACGGATTATTATTCGGATTACTATTCGGTGGTTACTGTTCGGGAGAGTATTATCGAGCAAGTGCTATTAGTGCGAGTGATATTCGAAGGCGTTTGACACCAACATTGTTCAACGGCGTTACTATAGTTGTATCTGCGATTACAAAGTCTCTACTACAACCAGCATTACGAAAGTGACAACGAGTATTCGTTAACATTACAAAAGTGGTAAAGAGTGTTCGTTGACATCAAAGACAACAAAGATTGGATCAAATCGAAAATAACGACTGGAGACCCCATAGTCCTTCAGCTTGTTAAGAAAACCGGCATACTAAAAACTCTGTCAAACGCATTCGAGTTATCTAAAACAAGAGCTCGAGCTTCTCAGTTTTTACCTAAAGATTGACACGTTCTTTCAGTAGAAAGCATTAACACAGTGGCAGTTGACCTAGAGAAGTGAAATTCTATTGCCTGTCCGAAATTTTTAATTGACGTAATTTTCAGTTTACAATAAGAATAATATAGCTTTTTCTAAATTCTTCTAGTTGCCGAAGACATTTTGTTTGTTGTTAATAGTTACTTTGTTTTCAATAAATTCATTTGGTTTTTACCTTTAAAATGCCCACATTGGACGAAACACGTTGGCTAATAATACAGTTTTCGGTTTCTTTTACACACACACACACACACATATATATATATATATATATATATATATATATATATATATATATGTGTGTGTGTGTGTGTGTGTGTGTACAAAGACATTTTTATGTTTATAAATTCTTTTTCTAGATACAAATATTTAAGTAAACGCTTTGTTTATAATAAACAGTAGTAACATGAATGTATGAGTCATTTTCATGGAAAATATGCGTCCTCCTACAGGAATCGAACCTGTATCCTATACGGAACCGTCATATAGCCTGACGTGCTTTTACCGATTGAGCCACAGAGGAGCGTTTCGGTTGGCAAGGTCGATTTTACTGTTTTTAAACTACAATTTTCCATGATTTTCTCACGTACATTCATATCTGCTCGATGCATATCCAAATGTAAACATTGACGTCACACATTATGAAATGTACAAAGTCCGACAGTTATTTTAAAACATCGGTAAAAGCATTTCAGGCTATATGACGGTCTCGTAGAGGATACAGGTTCGATTCCTATCGGAGGACGCATATTTTCTATGACAATTTCTCGGACATTCAGGCCGGTAAATGTTGTTAATACTGTTTGTTATAAAACAGAGCATTTACTTAAATATTTGTATCTATAAAAAAGAATGTATAAAAATAAAAATGTCTTAAAATAATTCTCGGACTTTGTCCATTTCATAATGTGATATATATATATATATATATATATATATATATATATATATATATATATATATAAGGATATATATATATATATATATATAAGGATATACATTTAAGGATTTTTGTTTGTTTTTTCAAAATTTCTTCATTCTGTCGGATTTATATCCATTTACACTTGCTTATATATATATATATATATAAAATATATATATGTAAATAAATTTGATCACATATGTAAGAACATAAGTGTCTACGTTTATGGACAAATAAATACACGGTTGCTATACAAAGTTAAATTTGACCAAGAACTGTAAATGTAGCCAACAAGACTAACTTGTTAATCTACGCCGGGCGGCCAATGGATAAATGAAGATATCGGCTTTCTAATTCATTTCTCCAGACAGGTCTATTTCAGAAAATATCGATGTCCATATTTATGCACCAAACACAAACACACACAAACACACACACACACACACACACACACACACACACACACACACACACACACACACACATATATATATATATATATATATATGTCAGCATGAGCAATAGTATGTGCGCGCATGTGTATGTGTCTACAGTATGCTTCAAAAGATTTGAGTAATAAATAAAATAGGATATATCTGATAAAAAAAATCGTAAGTTTCAGATTTCAGTTGTAAATTGAATCACTGTCACACACACACATATATATATATATATATATATATATATATATATATATATATATATATATATATATATATATATATATATATATATAAGTAATATAGATTTAAAGGTGTGCTATATTTATGGGATAAAGTGCTCAATATCAGAGATATAGCGTATGTAAATATAAAAGTGAAGATTGAAGTCAACACCCAGTGGTGACAGGCTGTTTCCTGCTAGACGCAATCGTCAGGCGGCCTGACGATTGCGTCTAGCATGAAACACCAAATTAGCATTTTTTTAAAAAAATTTTTTATGAAAATTAATTATTACAAGAATTGTTTTCATTTTTTAAAGATTTTAATTAGAATTATTTATAAACTTTTTAAAAAAATTATTAATTTGTTCCGATTAGAGGATCTGGTGGTTATTAAGTAGAAACTATATTTACTTACATAAATAGAAGCACTTACTACAATTTAGTGATCCTTGTATTTTAAGAAATTTTGCGCGCAAGTGCGTGTGTGTGTGCACGAAATTATCAGTAACTATAGTAAATTTAAGACCAAAGTACCTAAAATAATATAAAACATAAGATTACTTAGAATATTTTTCAAAATTCTAAGATTACTGGGTAGTCAAAAATGATATAAAACAGGCGTTCAAGTTATATTCGTCAAGTACTTTTACGGATAAGTCTTTTGCAGAAAAAATTCGTTAAATTTCCTAAACATCTAGCTGTCAATAGAGCTGCCAAAATGTCATGAAACACCCACATCCGTGTTAAAAAGTAATATTTGTTTCAAATCAGATTGACTAAATTTTAAATCAGCTAATCTTCCTCAAATAAAATTTTAAAAAAGTATATTTTATTTTTGAAAGAAGTTTTGTGAAAATAATGTTTTCTGATAAAATAGCAAAATAGTAAAATCAGCAATTTTTAGCAATTTAAAAAAAACATAATCCACTTAATTTCAATTCATTTTGAAATACAGCAAAGTATTTTGCTTATCGGAAATATTAAATTTAATCTATTAGCTTAAAATAAAAGTAAATTATTCAAGAAAGATTTTTCCTTTATAAAAATACATTTTAAGCCTTGGGTAATACCTATTTATATGTATACACATATATGTGTGTGTGTGTTTGTGTGTGTTTGTGTGCGTGTGTGTGCGCGCGCGCACGCGCACGTAATACTTCTTATAGAACTCACGGGTACGTCACACTGATCCTAACAAAATTACCGGAGAGAGAGACACACACATTAATACAAAATAATTAAAGACAGTCACACAGATATTTCACGGAATATCGACAGAAGTACGGATCCATATGTTAATTATCTCGTCATTTATTACTACGCTACTAGATAGATAGATAGATAGATAGATAGATAGATAGATAGATAGATAGATAGATAGATAGATAGATAGATATGAAGAGACTGAGAAAGAAAGAAAGAAAGAAAGAAAGAAAGAAAGAAAGAAGGAAAGAAAGAAAGAGACTGGGATAGATAGATAGATAGATAGATAGATAGATAGATAGATAGATAGATATGAAGAGACTGAGAAAGAAAGAAAGAAAGAAAGAGACTGAGATAGATAGATAGATAGATAGATAGATAGATAGATAGATAGATAGATAGATAGATATGAAGAGACTGAGAAAGAAAGAAAGAAAGAAAGAAACTGGGATAGATAGATAGATAGATAGATAGATAGATAGATAGATAGATAGATAGATAGATAGATAGATATGAAGAAAGAAAGAAAGAAAGAAAGAAAGAGACTGGGATAGATAGATAGATAGATAGATAGATAGATAGATAGATAGATAGATAGATATGAAGAGACTGAGAAAGAAAGAAAGAAAGAAAGAAAGAAAGAAAGAAAGAAAGAAGGAAAGAAAGAAAGAGACTGGGATAGATAGATAGATAGATAGATAGATAGATAGATAGATATGAAGAGACTGAGAAAGAAAGAAAGAAAGAAAGAAAGAAACTGGGATAGATAGATAGATAGATAGATAGATAGATAGATAGATAGATATGAATAGAAATAATACGGACACTGCTATGATTGTGCCGTTTATGAATTATCTTCAGTTTATTTAACGCCACAATATATTTTTAAATTTTGGGAAATAATAATGATTCACTGACGCAAGCGCTACTAAATAACTGACATCTGGAAGAAGCATAAATGAATTAAGCCATTTCCCAAAAGTATTTATGCGTATCTGATTATAACGAACCCAACTGGAATTAGAACCCAGCATCCTTATTTCCATTTTCGATCAGTTATCCATTTCACCAACTTAAAAGAATACCCGCTCGGCCCGGTGGCTAGGATCAAAGTGCAGTATCTGCGCTTTGTGAGCTGCCGGGTCGGGTGTCTGTCGAACTCTCTGATTGCAGAGGGGAACCCGGACGAGGCTCCGCCGAAGGGTGGGGTTTCGTTGGGGGAGGTTGACGGAACTAGCCCGCTTGGACGGGTTTAGATGGGTTTTATTTTTGGCTGGGCCTACGGGCTCAGACATACCCACATTAAAAAGGCCTTGTGCCACATTCGATCCCCGTGGGTGGATTGATAAACACCATCTGGTATTCCCTAGTGGCCACCCTCCTAGGTACTGACATTGCCTAAGTTCGGTGAGCTTATAAAAACCGTTGTTACAACAAGATGTCGCCATAAGTCAACAAACTCTGGAGTCAACACTGTTTTCTGACCTTCAGGCCATGCGGTGTTAATTCTTATGTCAACATTTTATTCCCCCACTATTCTGCTAAAAATATTTCAAATTTTAGCTCACAAAAACTCACAAACCGGATGATTTCGGTTAATTTTTCTCGTTTCCGGTACATCTTTTTATATCAATTTTCGAAAAATACTCAAACATTACAAAATTTATGTCTAAATATGTACCGGAGATCAGGAAATAGCATGAAATATACAAAAATATCTATAACAAAGAACTTTAAATAAGCGTATAAATGAAAAAATGCTGTTAACATGTAACTAAATACCCCTGATGAGTGGGCGGTGTGATTCCCGAAGTGTCCGTCTACGAAACTCTGAAGTCGTGATACTGAAGGTAACATCAATGAACTAAGTGACAAACATTTTACTTGTACTAATTGTACACACACACACACACACACATATATATATATATATATATTACAATAAACGTGCAATCAATTTACAAATACATGAATTATTCACAGAAAAACTAATGCAAAGGTTAATGATTTAAATGGCGAGACATCCATCATAAACAAACAATTCAAAACCTCCGTATCCGTTACAAAAATGATCCGTTTATATTCGTTATGAATTGAAATGATCGTCTGTTTGTTTTCAATTTCTGCCGTTTTTTTTTCGGATTACAACAATACATATATTTTCGTCTGTCCCTTATTACTAAGGAAAAAAACAAGAACAACATATTCTTCTGAGGATGTCTTAGGAACAGACATTTTCTTGTACAAAATAAGATATTTTACGGCAGAAATTTATAAACAAGGATCATTTCATTCATAACGGAACAGGTTTTTGTATATTATTTGAATTGTTTGCGATGATGGATGTCTCGCCATTTAAATCATTAACCTTTGCATTAGTTTTTGTGTGAATAATTCATATATATATATATATATATATATATATATATTGAATGGATAAATATAGATAAATGTACATATAAGTGTACATAAGAAAAACAGTGATCAGTGCTAAATAACAGAGCTATTAAGTATATGTTAATAAATATGCATAATACCCCACGCGGGCAGTACAACTCGGAGTTTCATGTTCTATGCAATCGTCAGGTATAGTTTGGGAGGAAAGAAACACCTATTGAAAATTCATATATATATATATATATATATATATATATATATATATATATATATATATATATATGTATATATATAATGATGATGAAAACAGAGACTTTAGGAACCCATATTAATATTTTTTTTTGGAAAACTGATTCCCCGGTCTCGTCTCATCAGACCAAAAGGGTTTTTAAAATAAATGGATTTAAAAACCGATTGGTCTGATAAGACGAGACCGGGGAATCAATTTTCAAAAGAAAATATTAATATGGGTTCTAAAGTCTGTTTTCATCATTATTATATATATACATACATATGTACAATTATATATATATATATATATATATATATATATATATATATATATATATATATATAACAAAAGGAAAACTTCTGTTTACCAACTCGTTTCGTTTGCTGAGGAAATTTATCAAGGTTTTATTTTTGTATTTATACACAGAACACCTATCAAGACAGATTCTTTTAAAAACTTACTCTGATCTCACTTATTTTTAGACATGTTAAATGTTCGCTAAGAAAGTGCTCAATAGCTTCGCAGTGTGACATAGATTATGTGTGTGTGTGTGTGTGTGAGAGAGAGAGAGAGAGAGAGAGAGAGAGAGAGAGAGAGTGAGTTTGTATGTTTGTATGTGTGCCATACGTCGGTCTCGTGGGACCATAGATCTGCGCCCGAACGGTTATGTCTCAACTGTTGATGATGGCACACCATTTTTTTATGGCTCTGCAGGCCCACAAGGAAGTGACAGTATCGATTGCAACGAATACATAATGCTCACTTACGATGTCCTCGTGTTGATTTTTTTTTCGGTCGGGCACGTTTCTCCCCGACGGCAAGACTCCGTTTCTTCTACCTCGGTATAAATCGCGTCTCCAGCGTGGACGATCATTGGTGACGTCTTCCCACTTCTCGATGTCCATGTACATCGCCTTCCTGTCTCTTTTGCTGACGTCCTTCAAACGAAGATGACGTCGCCCTCGTGCCATCTTGCCGGTGACCAATTCCCTGTACAGAAAGACCTTCGAAATCCTCCCATCCGGCATACGGTGTACAAGTCCAAGCCAACGGAGCAGGCCCTGTTGGAGAAGGGCTTCTAGACTGGGTAACTGGTCATGGGTGAGAACTACGGCACTGGTCCGACCCGGTTACCAACCATTAACACACACACAAACACACACACACACACACACACATATATATATATATATATATATATATATATATATATATATATATATGTGTGTGTGTGTGTGTGTGTGTGTGTGTAGATATAAAAATAAAATATTTTATAAATTGGAAATTTGTGTTGTTACGCTTTTTTTGGACACACACACACACACACACACACACACACACATATATATATATATGTGTGTGTGTGTTTGTGTGTGTGTGTGTGTGTGTGTAACGTCCAAAAGCGTAACAACACAAATTTCAATTTGTAAAATATTTTATATCTAAAAAAAACACTAAACTAACTGAGGTTTTTTTACAGGTTTTCAGATAAGACGTTTAGCAATCTTCATACAATTTGTCGTAAGAATCACTGGAAAACCCTTTGAGTCAGCTCGAAAGAGAACAGGTTAAAATCGTTTTGTTTCAGACACACTCTTTCCCAAATGAGCTAACGAGATCAATTTGAAAAGATCCAACTCAATCTATATCACGTTTGCACGTCAAAGAGGAGTTTCAGCTATGACAGTCCAAAGAGCAGTGAAAAAAAAAGACTTGAAAATAAAATCATACGTTAAACCAGTGAGGCAACTTGTTACTCCAGAACAGAAAGTTAGAAGGTTAGAGAGGGTGAAGATCATCTTGAACAAGTTGGAAAATAATCCTGGTATATATATATATATATATATATATATATATATATATATATATATAAGTGAACATAGAAGTCAACACTTAGAGGCGCATAGAAGTCAACACTTATAACCACCAAAATAGACTACCCACAACGCACCACTGACCCGTATATATAAATAGCTGAGAAAAATAACAGCACTCGTGGCCTGACGATTACATCTAGCATGAAACAGACTGTCGCCTCTAAGTTTTGACTTTTATGTTCACTTTTATATTTGCTCTGATATTGAGCACTTTATCCCATAAATATAGCACATCTTAAGACTATATTTCTTCACATATATATATATATATATATATATATATATATATATATATATATATATGAACTTTTTTCAATCCTTCGTGAACTTCCGATCCTTAGCTATGATTAATTAATGATGAACATGTCAATTTCCTTTATTATCAATTTCATCACGATTCTTCTGTTAAATTTGGAGAGTAATTATACATTATTATTGTTCAAAGTAGAGTCCAACAGTGTTATAGTAATCTTGAAGAATTCCAGTAAGATATCTTTAATCATAAAACGGTTCAAAGCTAAATCTAACAAAGGGGCAATTATAGTGAAGAAAAAAGACAATAAATGAAAAAATTAAAGGACTCGGGGAAACAGAAGAAAGCGTTTAGTTCGTGAGTGGCAGGAAACCAACAAGCCAGAAGAATGAGAGAAGAAACTATTAAAATAGGACTTGCGGTTACATCTAGCTATTTCAATAGTAAAAGGATGAGACCTAATTGCCAATCTAGTACTGTGCTTAAATTCTTGAGGTCGAGGTATATGAAAAATTGCCATGAAAATACTTATAGGAAAGACGCAGGGAAGCCACGTTCCCACGGTGGGGAAGTGACTCAAGCCGAGATGCCAAGTCACGGACCATTGACATTTATTCACGCGCACGTGTCTGTGTTACGTGTATGTACGATTGAATCATTTATTGTAATTTGACTGTCTTTTAAAATAGCATAACTCTAAGTGATTTTTGAATGGCCTGTTGCCTCTTAACGCATCGATCATTCAAATGCGACGCTATAATGAATGGACATATTTCTATCGCATAAATAATTCAGGTCAGATACCATTTTCGTCCGTCGACTATCAAAATGGAAGACGGGTGAATCATCCAAACACATACTGTTGGCGGCCGATTCAGTGCAAAACACAGGCGTTGAACCAACTAAAAACTGTTTTTTATTATTATTTTTTTAGAGTTGACACTATAATCACCGCAAAGTACTTTTCGTACTAGTATATTCATAAATATCAACTAGCAACAAGCATAATTGCAAGTCTCAAGTATTCGATTAACATGTACAGGGTGCAATGGATAAATTTTCATCTAAATTACGCAAAAATAAAAATAACACTAATATCTCATTTTAATAGATACATTTACCAAAATTACACGAAAATATCTTGAAATACTAAAGAGTACAATTATTCAATATAACCGCCATTGGCTTCAACCACAACCTCTAGACGACTTCAGAATCTCCTGCAACTCTTCTGGACGGTTTTCTTGTTTAAGTTGGTGAATGCTGCCATAATCCTTGCTTTCAGTTCATCTTTGATGTTACAAGGAGTTTTTTTTTTTTTTTTGGTCTCTCGCTCAACTGCGTCCCAGACATGATAATCAAAGGGGTTTCAGTTTGGGCATTTAGGTGTCTAGATATAAGGGGTGATGTGATCGCAAAAGTTGTTTGAGAGCCATGACTGGGTTCGCCTGTTTGTGTGTCATGGTGTAGAGTCCTGTTGCCAGACATAGGGTCTTCGAGAAGCCACTCTCTTGACTAAGGGCAGGACTATCTCCTCAAGGCGGATAAAGGGAAAGAAGGACATGACATACTTAATGCGCTTGAGCAAGTGGATGTCGGAACAGGGTCTAGATGAAATAACAAAAAGACAAAACGTATTAAGAGTTACAACGGACAGGAGGAGGTAGAGGGCTATGATCGCCTACGCCGTGAATGGACACGGAACATAAAATACTTAGAATTAGAAAGTGAGACAAGGGAAAAACAACGCGTGACATACTTGGAGAGCTTTAGCAACTGGGTGATTGGGTCTGAAATAAGCAGCAAAAGGACAAAACATATTGAGAACTACAAGGGGTGGAGGAAGTGGAGAGCCATGATCGCCTACGTTTATGGCCTGAAGGAACATGGCACATAAAAGAAAAATGATTATGCAGTTAGAGAGATCTCTCGTTATATTACAGTATGGGATTTGTGCAATGGAATACCAAAGGCCTGAATCGAAATTAATGTCCATCAGGTATATTTGATCTAAGAAGAGTTGATCTGTGGTGGGCCTAATATTTAATAGTTTCACTCTAAGAGATACAAAAGTAATCTTCATGACCAGTGTCACCGTAGAACTTCAAAAGACAGCTGCTTCGAGGATTTCAAAAAACAAAAAAGACCTGAAAGAATAAACAATTATTTTACGTACTAAACGTGTAGTGTCGTATTCTGATCTAATATAACATTACAATAGATTAATTAATTAATTAATTGTACGAATACAATGCTCAATAAATCCCTCCTTAAAAGTATTTTTTAAAACTTTTTTTTTAAATAAAAAGCGAAATCTCTTGAATTTTACGACCGAGAAAACTAAGACAATTAGTCTATTTTTATGCATTAAACTTTTCATGTAGATTTCTGGTAAGCTTTGATTTCTTAGGTCACCTTATTTAAAGAATAAATGGCCACATTTCCCCTGCCACTTACATACCTTTATATATTTAAGCATTCACAGTATGTTCTGACCAAGATGCACAGATAGAAGCAAACGCTTTTCTCGACTAATTGAAAAGGAAACAAATCATATTTTAATTCCCTTATTCTACAGTTTTGGTGTGGCATTTATGAAGCCTCACATAAGTGAATCTTGCCTTAGAAAATACGAAGTTTACGGCCGTATCATGTTGAAATACCGGTTCTCATATAATCACCAAATTTAAGCAACGTCAATCATTGAGCCGTCCCTAGATGGTTGACCGCTTGGGAATATCAAGTGTTGTAAGCTTGGGGTGAGGATAACGACTCGGAATTTTGAATCGGATAGCCGAGGTCGTTACATTCACAAATGCGCGAATATCCGAGATATACCTTGACACCCCACTGGGTCAGCTTGTATCACAAGGTCGGTTTTTAATGTGGATCCCCGAGTGGAAACACTCGGGCCACTGGTCTAAGCTACTAATAGCCGGACATATCACCGCTACGTAACAGATGTTACGCAACAGGAGAGGAACGCAAGGTAGGTGATAAGGCCTCCGGAACGGAACAGATACGACCGTAACATCTACTCCGACAGGAAAAACACCCTTCACCTCCTCTCCCAATTCTCCCAGAAGAATCTGGGGTGAGAAAGGTATAAATCCACTTTTTCTTCACCCCCATCTATGGGTTAATTAGTAGGACCGGCCCGCTTATAATTAATTAGTTGAAATAAAGTTAATTCTTAAGTTTTTAAATGTGATTTGGAAATTCTTGCTTTAATTTTTAAATTTCATATAATATTGCAGGTTTTTAGAAATTAAATTAAATACAACTACCGTAATCTCAGAGAATTAGACCAAAATATGGGTCACCCTGTAGACTGGGGCTTCAGAATATGTTGACTGCTCCTGTGCTGAGGGGTAAGGCCCCTCCACCAAGGGAGGCGTCGTAGGTAAGACGATATACTACAACCGACAGCAAGGCCTCTAATCAGGAGTTTTTGAAGTGCGTGGAACCACCTCTTAATTGCAGGCGTTCCCAGGTCCACCATGACCCGGGGTGGTAGCACCTTTTAGGTTCCCAGCTATGGGCAAATAGTTAACCCCAAACTGCTGTCAAAACGTTATGTAAGTGTAAAATAGGTTTTAATACCAGCAATACATTTTTGTCAAAAATTATTACCAGTAATGAATTTTGAAGAAAAAAATTATTACCAGCAATAACTTTTTGAAAAATATTACCAGCAATAAAAATCTTGTCGGCATAAAGTAATTCATTATGGTTGATATGCCGTAAAACAAAGCAAAGCAAAGCAAACTAAACTAAAATATTAGTAATTAAGCTGTTGTGCTGAGTTATAACAGAAAATGCGGACTTGTGAATAACACGAGGTTTGAATCTCTTCATATTTAACAATATATTTGGACACTTCGACGTGGGGTAATGGTTAGCAAGCTTGTCTCGCTAGTTCAATTACGATTGCGTACTGAGTCCTTTTCTCACTGGATGTCACATACTTTCGGCCTTGTGCAATATCTAAGTTACACTTAGATAAATCATTACGGGTACCTCAGCGTGGTTTACTGTTTAAGAAGCTTGTTTTGTTAGATCAATTACGGCTAAGCAGTGAGTTCGATCCTCACTGGGTTCAAATATTTCGTCAATTTCTGTCAACAAGAATGTTCGAGAATTCTGGTCTGTGATATCTGAAGACTCTTCCCAATCACCCCTGGGGTTAAGAACCTCCTACGAATAGAATATGTTTCTATTATCAACACGCGGATTGAGACTCGTTCCGTGACGTCCCCTAGAATGCAGTTTTTAATCATCCTCTTCAAAAATGCGCATCTGAGGTCTCCACCTGGGTGAAAAGCTAGCATCGATGCTTTCATTCCAGCAAGGAAATACTAAGTTAAACTGCATTCATCTCCTTGGTTCTCACCTACATGCTCGGCCGCGACAGCTCACTTGAATCACTTCTTCCGGCTATACCAGAGCGACACATCTGACTGCAACAGACATCTCTTTGTCTCTGCTTATAAGGAGTGCAAGTATATCCTCAATGAAGCTAAGAAGAAACTCCTTACCGCAAAGTGTGACTCTACAGAAGGATGCTAAGGATATCATGAAGTGAGCCCGTGAGCAACGATGAGGTCTTGGAGAGGATACGAACGAAGAAGCGTATACTTAACACAAAGAAGAGTTAGATGAGCTTTATGGGACAAGTAATGAGAAAGGAAGGCCTGGAGAATCTGATACTCACTGGTCGAATAGAGGGAAAAAGAGACAAGGGAAAGCAACGCATGACATATCCAGCGGGATTAAGCAAGTGGATGACAGAACGTGGTCTGGAGGTGTTGGCACGAAACCTATTGAGAGCTACAAGGGATAGGGGGAAGTGGACAGCCATAATCGCCTACGTCCTGAAAGGACACGGCACTTAAAAAGAAAGAAGAAATGAGTGAACCACACATTATATTAGCCCAGGGGTATCTTAAAGCCTAAAATCCAGACCTTAATAAGAAGAATGTTGGAAGAGAAATATAATATAACCGATTATTACACATCTTATATTTAAGTATACTTGATTAATGCAATATAAAATGTATGAATTCACCTCTTCCTTCCTTATAGAACCTAAGAAATATTTTCTGGCTCTAAATTATGTGCAAACGGTTGATAAGCCATAAAAAATCAATCATTCAATACATTGGCTACACTTTAATTTAAGACACATTCTCCTGCGATTGATGGATGAATCTGTCTGTTGAGTGTGAATAACCGATCGGACTGCGGGAAAGCCGACGTCAATGCTTTCAGACCAGGTAGGAAATATCAAGTTAAACCTCATTCATCTCCTTGGTTCACACCTGCATGAGCAGCTGCTATAGCCCACAGGAATCACTTCATCCAGCGATAACAGAGTGACAAGTCTGTTGCAATCAGTATCTTTGTCTCTGCTCGTAATGTTTCTGCTATAATATTTCTGTCGTGATATTTTTTGCCTTTAAGGATTACATCGGACAAATGTCAGATATTTAATTCTTTTTTTTTTAATTAATGCTTTGTCCGTCTTTAGATGTGGATACTACTCAGCAAGAGGTTATGAACATTCATAGAGTTTAACTCGTAAAAATACGGATAATGTCTAAAAATAATTTCCTGTGACAATTTAGGTTAATTGTTAATGAGCATACCCCGCAGACCATTTTCTTTGTCAACGCATATGTCAACCATATTTGTTCCAGAATAAATAACATTGATCATGATCAGGAAACTTAATATAGCACACAGGAATCACTTCTTCCGGCTGTACCAGAGCAACACATCTGATTGCAACAGACGTCACTCTGTCTCTGCTCGTAACGAGTGGAAACGTGTCCTCAAAGAAGCGAAGTTACTGTTTGCTGATAAAATGAAACAACGTATATCACCTAGCATTATTATAGATTATTGGCTGCAAGAGTGTGCTGAACAACAGCAAATCATCCATCTCTCCTTTATTCATTCAATTCAAAATCCTGATATCTACGCAGATAAGGTTAAATGCTTTGCTCGGAAATTCTCTTCCAAATCAATACTCGACTCAGTTGGATTACCAACACCTGATTTCCCTCCTAGAACAGAGGCACTACTGAGTGATATGTGCATAACCCCGTCACAGGTCTCTCAGATATTATTTCTAAATTAGACTCCCATAAGGTAAGCGGAAGTGACGTGGTGCCACCGTCGTTCTAAAGAAATCTGTTCTCCCTAGCTGGCTCAATTTCTCTACAAACTCTACAACTATTACCTCGCTGATTCCTATTTTCCTGCTTGTTGGATGTCGGCCTCTGTAGCATCTGTTTTGAAGAATTCTGGAGAACCTTCTGAACCCTCTATCTCCGTGTTAGTCTCCTGCCGCTTTTCGACAAAGTATTCGAAGCTTTAATCAATGCTGACATGGTTAATCATCTCACCTCTCACGACCTACTCTCTGACAAACAATATGGCTTCCAAATCTACCCCTGATGTGCTTAGATGCACGACACAATTTGTATATCAAGCTCTTGATAATAACGACGAAGCTCAAGCTATGACTCTAGTTCTCTAAGGCGTTTGACGAGGTTTGGCATGCCGGTCTTCTACGTAAGTTCCACGGCTACGGTATTACTGTACATGTATTGGATTTAATCAAGTCGTTCCTCTCAAATTTTGAAATAATGGTCGTTTTGAGCGGCTCGCTTCCAGACCCTTTCACACGAACGCGGGTGTACCCTAAGGCACTATCCTAGATCCCCACGATGTTTCTGATCTTCAAGTATCTCCCTGAAGTCATCAATTCCCAAGTAGACATTCATGTTGATGATATTACTTCTGTCTCAGTAGCAAATCCGTCAGTTGACAAAGCCAACCTGGTCGCTGCTCTTGAAAAGGACCTCCAATAAGTGATTAACTAGTGAAGGAAATCGATTGTAAATTTTAATGCTGCCAAAACGAAACCGCTCTCTTTTAACCACATAAAAGAAACTTTTTTGTCCACCATGGCTGATGCTAGACTCATATAGACTGCGCCTTCTTGGCCTTACGTTCTCAAATGACTTGAAATGGAACGCCTACATCGAATCAACAGATGCATCTACTGCAAGGAAACTTGGGTAACTGTCTCGTGTCAGAAGGTTTTTCTCGTCAGAGTCCATCTTGCACATTTACAAATATATCATTCGTCCGTGCATTGAATACTGATGCCATATCTGGTTAGGTGCTCCTGATACTCATCTCGAAATTCTTGACAAAATGCAAAGAAGGATCTGTAATGTAATCGATTCTGACGAGTCTTCCCTCTTTTTTCTACAAATATTTTCATGTCAACTGCTCTCACGAGTTCTTTCCCTGGTGCCCGAACTACTTGTGTTTACTATATTGGCATCTAGGTCCCGCTCTTTTACCGTTGAATTGGGTAAATGTAACCCTGACTTCTACTTCTACAGCAGTTTCTTTTCTTGCACTTCCTGCCTGTGGAACTCCCTTCCGTTTCATTGCTTCCCTGATAGCTACAATTTTTAAAAATTTAAATGCAACGTCAATCGCCATATTCTATCTTCTTGAACGATTCAGCTTTTATTCTTTCCTCGGTCTCCCTTATACCTAGTCTCTCTCTCTCTCTCTCTCTCTCTCTATATATATATATATATATATATATATATGTGTGTGTGTGTGTGTGTGTGTGTGTGTGTGTGTTTCTCTCTCTCTCTCCTTCACTATCTGTAACCCCTGTGTACTAGTGGCATTCCCGCCTTCCTTGAGTGAAATGATTTTAAAAGGAAATATCTGTCATTCTCCGCGTTTCAACGCTTGGATGCTAAATACAGTCACGAGATTATGTAATTCTGCAGGTGGGCCATACTGACATTTGTTTCTTTTCATGGTCTAGCGTAGTATTGAATGAAAATTCTATTCTGGTATGACACTATATACGCCAAATTCAGATTTTATTTATCCGAACTGTTTTCTATTATACTTTGTGTTATGACCTACGGAAGGTTACTGAATAGAATAATCAAACGAAGGTTGATAATGAACGATAATACTTAGGACAAGAACAACACATATAAGATTCGCCAGCGGCGCGTAGAAGTAGTCAACTGCTAGAAGGGAATCAAGGGAATTCCACAATGAATCTCCAACTGCAGGATATCAACCATCTGCCCAACGCGGTCAACTGAGGCAAAAGGCCGAGTTTAAAGTGGGGTATCCGAGCCCGTACAATCGGCTAATAATCCCCGTAGACCCCCGTATAAGACGGGGTCGGATAGCTGTTTCACGAAATGAGACTCTGTCTTTCGACATAGCCTCGTTTGGGGATCCTCTCTGCGCGGACACAGAATTTGACCAGCACAGTTGGTGACAAATTCCCAACTGTAGAATATCTATCAAAGGCCCTACGCGGTCAGATGTGGCACAAGGCCGAATTTAAAGTCGGGTATCCGACCCTGTAGGCTCGGCCAAACGAATCTCCAACTGAAGACCAATATACAGTATTTACTACTGTATTTATGTCAATGGAGACATACCCATTATCGTTCGTATGTATGCTACAACACTTAAGAAAATACATTAAAATTTCTCAAGTCTCCATTTCCTGCATTTTCAGTATGACGATCAGAGCCGCCAAATGCTTCAAAATGAATATTAGTCGTGTATTATTGATTACAAATGGGTTTTCTCAACAATTTACAGTCGTATTAGTTGAACTTGAGAACATATAAAATTTTGCAACAATCTGACAAGAGGAAAGCTATGATTTCCAAAATGGTGTACAAGACAGCTGCTAGCAAAATTCTTAAGAATGACAATTACTCGCTCATTATTCATCTTATACAAGGTTTTGAAACGGTCACTTGTAGCATCAAGTGTGCTTCATAGTAAATAATGATGACCTTCCACAGTCCGACCACTAGAAACGCTTAATTTCCAAGATGGCGACTAGGCTTTTTGCCAGCCAAATCATTAAAATGCTCATTACTCGTTCATAATTTATCAGCGGTCAGGCTTTTCAACGTTTTCTTTCGTATCAGGTGTGATTGATAACGTACTAAAAGTCTAATACAGTAAGACAATTTGGAAACTTATTTTTATGTTGGCATCTAAGATGGCGACCAGCCAAATTCACAAATGTCCATTACTCATTTATTTTTCATTCCTAGATAAGGTCATTCAACATTTTATAATATTCTATGTGCTTTGTATCATATAAAAAAATACTACAGACTACCGGATGGATGGAAATTTCTGGAACGACTATGACATTCTTAAAAAGATTATCATTCATTTATTAGTCATATTGCTATTGTGATTCGAATTCTAGTCTAGATTTCTCCCATTCACTATCACGTAAATAACCTTAGGAAAGGTATGAGTCCATCTTTTTTCACTCTTCACCTGGCCATGCGATAAATAGTAGGGCAAATTGGGCTATTCAGCGTTGGTAATCAACCTGTCTGAGAGAAAGAAAAATCTGAATTCAAAACATTATGTAACACTGGCGAAGCACATAGAATGACGCTAACGAAAGGATCGTGGATTTTACAATGATTCTGTAATCACGACTACGGTCATTTTTAGATGTGCGAGTGAGGTAATCAATAGCGGCTGGGCTCGACAAATCAGAGAGTGGAGTTCGAATTCCAATCGAATTACGTTACGTTTCCTTTTCGTTGGGAAACGTGTATATCCATCTCTTCTCACCTCTCACCGTCTTGCTATGAGCTAAATAGTAGGGCAGACTTGGCTTTTCAGCCTTAGTTGGAAATCAGTCTAGGAGTTAGCCAGCTCGGAATTCAAATCCTTATGTAGCTCTGACGAAGCACATGATATGGAGCTAAAAAAAAAACCGTGGCGTTTAGAGTGGCTCTGTGAGACTGAATTTAGCTGTTTAATTAAACAGTTAATTCTTAGGAGAAAATAATTTGGGAGCCTTATACAATATTTTGGTAATCTATAAATATAATTAGTATAGTTAAATAATAATAGACTTTTTAAAATGTAAAAGTGATTGCAGATATATATTGAAAATGCATTGGATCTGCACCAGATTAAAACATATTTCTTGTGGCAGATGCTGTGTTCAATGTTACCGCAGAGCCGGATGCTGATGAACTAATATTTTCGACAGCACTGGATATTATGATGATCTATGATGATAATGACAGTGCAATTGTATTGTTTTAAGTTATGAATGGAAACAATATAAAGTCCTTGGATATTAATGAATGATGATAATGACAGTGTAATTGTATTGATTGAAGTTATGAATGAAAACAATATAAAATCCTTGGATATAATGAAATGATAATGACAGTGTAATTGATGATTGTTATGAATGAAAACAATATAAAATCCTTGGATATAATGAATTGTATTGATTGAAGTTATGAATGAAAACCATATAAAATCCTTGGATATAATGAATAATGATAATGACAGTGTAATTATATTGATTGAAGTTATGAATGAAAACAATATAAAAATAGGATATAATGGATATAATGACAGTGTAATTATATTGTTTGATGAATGACAATATAAAAGTGTAATTGATAATATTGTTATATTGATTGAAGTTATGAATGAAAACAATATAAAATCCTGAATGGATATAATGAATGATGATAATGACATCCTTGGATATAATGAATTGATAATATATTGATTGATTGATGTTATGAATGAAAACAATAAATCCAATAATATAAAATATTTGAATGAAAACAATATAAAATCCTTGGATATAATGAATGATGATAATGACAGTGTAATTATATTGATTGAAGTTATGAATGAAAACAATATAAAATCCTTGGATATAATGAATGATGATAATGACAGTGTAGTTATATTGATTGAAGTTATGAATGAAAACAATATAAAATCTTGGATATAATGAATTGGATATAATGTAATGGTGATAATGAAAACAATATAAAATCCTTGGATATAATGAATGATATTGATTGATGTTATGAATGAATGAAAACAATATAAAATCCTTGGATATAATGAATGATGTTAATGACAGTGTAGTTATATTGATTGATGTTATGAATGAAAACAATATAAAATCCTTGGATATAATGAATGATGATAATGACAGTGTAATTATATTGATTGAAGTTATGAATGAAAACAATATAAAATCCTTGGATATAATGAATGATGATAATGACAGTGTAATTGTATTGATTGATGTTATGAATGAAAACAATATAAAATCTTGGATATAATGAATGATATAATGAATGATGATAATTGTATTGATTGATTGATGTTATGAATGAAAACAATATAAAATCCTGATGATAATGATATAATGAATGATGATAAAATGACAGTGTGACAGTGTAGTTATATTGATTGAAGTTATGAATGAAAACAATATAAAATCCTTGGATATAATGAATGATGATAATGACAGTGTAATTGTATTGATTGAATGAAAACAATATAAAATCCTTGGATTATGAATGAAAACAATATAAAATCCTAGGATATAATGAATGATGATAATGACAGTGTAGTTATATTGATTGAAGTTATGAATGAAAACAATATAAAATCCTTGGATATAATGAATGATGATAATGACAGTGTAATTATATTGATTGAAGTTATGAATGAAAACAATATAAAATCCTTGGATATAATGAATGATGATAATGACAGTGTAGTTATATTGATTGAAGTTAAAAACAATATAAAAACAGTGGATATAATGAATGATGATAATTAGTTATATTGATTGAAGTTATGAATGAAAACAATATAAAATCCTTGGATATAATGAATGATGATAATGACAGTGTAATTGTATTGATTGAAGTTATGGATATAAAACAATATAAAATCCTTGGATATAATGAATGATGATAATGACAGTGTAATTGTATTGATTGATGTTATGAATGAAAACAATATAAAATCCTTGGATATAATGAATGATGATAATGACAGTGTAGTTATATTGATTGAAGTTATGAATGAAAACAATATAAAATCCTTGGATATTGAATGATATAATGATTATATTGATGTTATGAATGAAAAACAATATAAAATCCTTGGATATAATGAATGATGATAATGACAGTGTAGTTATATTGATTGAAGTTATGAATGAAAACAATATAAAATCCTTGGATATAATGAATGATGATAATGACAGTGTAATTGTATTGATTGAAGTTATGAATGAAAACAATATAAAATCCTTGGATATAATGAATGATGATAATGACAGTGTAGTTATATTGATTGAAGTTATGAATGAAAACAATATAAAATCCTTGGATATAATGAATGATGATAATGACAGTGTAATTATATTGATTGAAGTTATGAATGAAAACAATATAAAATCCTTGGATATAATGAATGATGATAATGACAGTGTAATTGTATTGATTGATGTTATGAATGAAAACAATATAAAATCCTGAAGGATATAATGAATGATGATAATGACAGTGTAATTATATTGATTGAAGTTATGAATGAAAACAATATAAAAATCATGGATATAATGAATGATGATAATGACAGTGTAATTATATTGATTGAATTTATGAATGAAAACAATATAAAATCCTTGGATATAATGAATGATGATAATGACAGTGTAATTATATTGATTGAAGTTATGAATGAAAACAATATAAAATCCTTGGATATAATGAATGATGATAATGACAGTGTAATTATATTGATTGATGTTATGAATGAAAACAATATAAAAGATATAATGAAATGATAATGACAGTGTAATTATATTGATTGAAGTTATGAATGAAAACAATATAAAATCCTTGGATATAATGAATGATGATAATGACAGTGTAATTATATTGATTGATTTATGAATGAAAACAATATAAAATCCTTGGATATAATGAATGATGATAATGACAATGATTAAAATGAAAACAATATAAAATCTTGGATATAATGAATGATGATAATGATGAATGTGATATAATTATATTGATTGAATTGATTATTTATGAATGAAAACAATATAAAATCTTGGATATAATTGTGATATAATGAATGATGATAATGAAAATGAATATAAAAGTGTAATTGTATATTGAATGATGATAATGACAATATAAAAGTTATATTGATTGAAGTTATGAATGAAAAACAATATAAAATCCTTGGATATAATGAATGATGATAATGACAGTGTAATTATATTGATTGAAGTTATGAATGAAAACAATATAAAATCCTTGGATATAATGAATGATAATGACAGTGTAATTATATTGATTGAAGTTATGAATGAAAAACAATATAAATGGATATAATGAAAAATGACAGTGTAATTGTATTGATTGAATTTATGAATGAAACAATATAAAAATCCTAGGATATAATAATGAATGATGTTAATGAAAACAATATAAAATCCTTGATATAATGAACAGTGTAGTTATATTGATTGAAGTTATGAATGAAAAACAATATAAAACTTGGATATAATAATAATGACAGTGTAATTATATTGATTGAATTTATGAATGAAAACAATATAAAATCCTTGGATATAATGAATGATGATAATGACAGTGTAGTTATATTGATTGAAGTTATGAATGAAAACAATATAAAATCCTAGGATATGGATATAATGAAATGATTAATGACAGTGTAATATATAATTGATGAAAACAATATAAAATCCTAGGATATAATGAAATGATAATGGATATAATGAATGAAAACAATATAAAAATGATATAATGAATGGTGATAATGACAGTGTAGTTATATTGAAGTTTGAATGAAAACAATATAAAATCCTTGGATATAATGAATGGTGATAATGACAGTGTAATTGTATTGATTGAATTTATGAATGAAAACAATATAAAATCCTAGGATATAATGAATGATGATAATGACAGTGTAGTTATATTGATTGAAGTTATGAATGAAAACAATATAAAATCCTTGGATATATATGATAATGATTGTTATATTGATTGAAGTTATGAATGAAAACAATATAAAATCCTTGGATATAATGAATGATGATAATGACAGTGTAGTTATATTGATTGAAGTTATGAATGAAAACAATATAAAATCCTTGGATATAATGAATGGTGATAATGACAGTGTAATTGTATTGATTGAATTTATGAATTTAAAATTAGGATATAATGAATGATGAATTTATAAATTGAGAGTTAGAATGAAAACAATATAAAATCCTTGGATATAATGAATGGTGATAATATTATCATTTTTATGAAGTTTGAACATTTATGAATGAAAACAATATAAAACTTGGATATAATGAATGATGATAATGACAAAATTGAAGTTATGAATGAAAACAATATAAAATAATGAATGATGATAATGCAGTGTAATTGTATTGATTGAAGTTATGAATGAAACAATATAAAATCCTTGGATATAATGAATGATGATAATGACAGTGTAGTTATATTGATTGAATTTATGAATGAAAACAATATAAAATCCTAGGATATAAATGATGATAATGACAAATATGAATGAAAACAATATAAAAAACATTGATAATGACAGTGTATTGTATCGTTTGAATCAATATAAAATCTTGGATATAATGAATGATGATAATTTTGTATTGAAATTTATGAATGAAAACAATATAAAATCTTTGGATATAATGAATGATGATAATGAAGTGTAGTTATATTGATTTTTTGAATGAAAAACAATATAAAATCCTTTTAATGAATGATGACAGTGTAGTTATATTGATTGAAGTTATGAATGAAAAAATCTTGGATATAATGAATGTGATAATGACAGTGTAATTGTATTGATTGTTATGAATGAAAACAATATAAAATCCTTTGGATATAATGAATGATGATAATTTAAAATTGGATATAATGAATGATGATAATGACAGTGTAATTATAACAATTTATGAATGAAAACAATATAAAAGATTGGATATAATGAATGATGATAATGACAGTGTAATTATATTGATTGAAGTTTTGAATGAAAACAATATAAAATCCTTGGATATAATGAATGAATAAGATTGAATTATGAATGATAGGATATAATGAATGATGATTAATGACAGTGTAGTTATATTGATTGAATGAATGAAAACAATATAAAAAATGGATGATAATGAATGATTGTTATGAATGAAAATAAAATTGGATATAATGAATGATGATTGAAGTTGATTGAAGTTATGAATGAAAACAATATAAAATCCTTGGATATAATGAATGATGTTAATGACAGTGTAGTTATATTGATTGAAGTTATGAATGAAAACAATAAAAATGGATATAATGAATGATGATAATGAAGTGTAATTATATTGAGTTATGAATGAAAACAATATAAAATCCTTGGATATAATGAATGATGTTAATTTTATTAAGTTTGAATGAAAACAATATAAAATCATGGATATAATGAATGATGATAATGACAGTGTCTTTGATTGAAGTTTGAATGAAAACAATATAAAATCTTGGATATAATGAATGATCATGACAGTGTGTTATATTTTGTTTGAATGAAAACAATATAAAATCTAATTTGTTGAATTAAAAATCCTTGGTTTTTTAAATTGTAAATTGTTGAAGTTTTGAATGAAAACAATATAAAATCCTTGGATATAATGAATGATGATAATGACAGTGTAGTTATATTGATTTCGTTTTGAATGAAAACAATATAAAAATCCTTGGATATAAATCATGACAGTGTAATTATTGATTGTTATGAATGAAACAATATAAAAATCCTTTGGATATAATGAATGATTTTAATGAAAATGAATTGTAATTATATTGATTGAAGTTATGAATGAAAACAATATAAAATCCGATATAATATTGATTGAACATTGGAATAAACAATATAAAAATGGATATAATGAATGATGTTAATGACAGTGTAGTTAATTGATTGTTATGAAATCCTTGATATAATGAATGATGATAATGACAGTGTAATTTTATTGTTCGTTTAGATATTATCATTTTATGATGTTTGCATCAAACATTTTTGCAGAAAAAATTTGTCAATAATGGCAATGGCAATATTAGCTGTTTTCCTACAAATAAACATTGGGTATTCGTTGATCGTACTATCAGGACTGATTTTGTTTGAAATTTATAAAATCTTCCTCTTAAAACATTTTTCCTGGAAATGTTTTTGATGTGTTATCGGTCTTTCTAGTATTGATTGGGTGCGATATAATTTAATTTAGTGACGAACAACTCAAAAGATTCCAACAGAACATTAAGGTTATAGAATTATTATTTCTAGGAAAATGAGACCAAATGATAATTGTTGACTCCTGTTGGAATATCAAATGGGTCAATCCTACGAAATATTCACAAAAATATATAAGCGAAAATTCTTGACATGACAAAGTAATTTTCTTAATATTTGACTTTTAATTAATTATTGTCTTCATTTCATTCTTAATTCATCAGGTGTTTTGTTTTTCTTATCTTTTGTTCTTTGTTTTTTTTTAAATTTATTTTCGCACTAAGACTTGCTTATGCTTCAGATGATAATTTATTTTTCTTCGCCTTTAAATAACTGAACCCAATCATGACGATTTTATTACGTAGGATTGCGTATTCTGGAACAGGAAAATTAAAACTAATGTTGGAAAATGTGGGTTTTTTTTTCGTTTGTGTTGTGGATTCCGAGATGAATTCGGTCTCCAAGAAATGACAAACGCAATAATTAAATATAAGAAATAAAATGTATTTACACAATCATACAAAAGTAATACTGTTAGTTCGGTTAGTACAAATACAGATAGATATATACAGTCTCGAAGTAGGACTTCCTTAGAATCTACGTGCTTGTAACTATCTCCACGAGGTTACCTCTCCTATCTCTCGTATCTCTCTCTCTCTCTCTCTCTCTCTCTCTCTGGGTATTTAACGGCAGCACTCCAAGTAATACTGGTAGAGTCCACTTTTATGAAAAGGGGAGGGCCCCATAACAGTTTGTTTGTTTTTTTTATTCATCACCCTCAAATTGTTCAAAATTAGCCAAATCATCCTCTAAATCTATATACTATTTAAAAATATCTGTAGGTTTGCATTATAATTGAAGTAAAATGTCTAAATTGTTTTTTTTATATTAAACGGAAGAAAATTGATAAATGCTGTTGGATCATTCGTAAAGACTTTTCACTCGTGATAGAATTCAAATAGTTGCGTTTGTGAGGTCAGAACAGTCGCATTTTCGTCACAGACAAAGAAGCAAAAAGAGGAAATCTGGGAAATTGTAATATAATATTCCTCAGCATATCAGAGAACTATTCTGGAAAAGAATACCTGATTTGTTAAATACATTAAAACTAGGTAATATTAAAGATGGCAATATGTCTTCGACGCCGTTATGGAACTGAAACCACCTGCCATACTCTCCACCAACCTTTATTATGTTGTTAAGCACACTTGCTGTTAACAAATAATTTTAATAAACCTTGTCTTGGGTGAAGAATAAGGAATATTTTTTATGGATTTACTTAGCACCTAGAGTGTACGCCACCATGAAATCATATCTTTCAGGCAATTATATTGTGACAAACATTTGATATATTATTAAACACGCCTAATATTACTAAAAAATATTAAGGTAACTAATTTACGATCTAATTCTGATTGTCCCTGCTTTAGTTACTTAGTTAACACGAACGTATGTTACGTCCTGACAATATCTCATCAATAATGTGTGGAAAGAGAGAAATGATATATCAGAGACGCTACTTGGTTTCAGGGAGAAAGAAAAAAAGTGAAAGAAAAACAGAAGTATTTAACGTCTGTTTCAGTGAAATGGAAAGATGTATCAATTTCAAACGTTTTCATTTGTAGCCCCCAACTTCTTTAAATAATGGCCAGCATTCATATTTATGATTGTAATCGCGATATTCTGTTAATGTTGTTAAGCTTAAATATTTAACGATAAAATACTGGAATTGTCTACGGATATTTTATTGTCCTAGAACTCCCCATGAGCTTATTGAATTATTAAGTTTAAAATCAAAATTCCTCCGAAAATTCATATGGTATATTTATACGAACATTTATAAAGATTTGGCGGACATCTTGAAATGCCATAGTGAAAAAGTACAACGAATAAACTTTAAGAGTTTTGGTCTGATATATTAGGGAACTATTCTGAAAAATGAGCTGAACTGGATTTATTTCCGGGTTCAATGTTAATACGAGTTGATTACAGCCAGTCTATCCCGCCTGGATAAATCTTAATCTACCTGAGACCACAACTTCGCATATAAGACTCGGGGGACATTTTCTAAAACATTTGAGAGTATTATATGCCATCAAACATGGTAATTGTGTTTAGGTACACCGCTTGCCTCTGGGTAAACAGATGTATGTAGGTACGTACCTACATGCATATATATGGACGTATGTATTCATATATGTAATGGGTGTGTTGCTGAGAGGTTGGAATGTACGCTGTCTGACCATGCGACCAGGTTCGATTTGTCAGAGGGGTAACCTCTTGATGTTATTGGTCTGGGGAAGCGATACCAGCGCGCGGTACTATCAGAAAATGCCTGAAAACCACGACATAGTATGGCCCAAGCAGCCCTGTAATTAAAATTAGGAAAAAATCGTTCGAAAGGTGTCGATAATTATGCAGCCACGAAGTCACAAGTCATCGTGGCCGAGGGATTGAGCGTACTGGCCTTGTCCAAACATTTGAATCACACCAAATTACGCAAACAAACGCAAATGTGCCTGAGCCGGCATTTGCAATAAGGATGGGATAGCCACCTTAATAAACGGGTTTGCTTGGAAACGAGTAGCCATTATTATTATTATCATCATCATTATTATTCGTGCATGGAAATATGAGTGTAAACGTATATATGGATTTGTGCGTATTGTGAGATGAATTTTGCGTGTAAATACGTATATATGTAAGTGCGTTTATATGTACGAATGTAAAACTATGTATGTTTATGATTATTTTCTAAGCGTAGCTTAGACGTGGCACAAGGCCGAAAGCATGGAGCACCTAGTGAGGATCGAACTCACTTTCCAGTCGTAACTGATCTAGCGAGCCAAGCTTGGTAACCATTGCACCACACCGAGGTGTCCCTGTATTCGTGTTTATGTATGTGCGTTTTTATGCGTGTGCGTGCGTTGCGCACACACGCAAGTGTGAAAGCGGCAGCTTTGTGCGACTGAATGTGTAAAAAGGTTTTTAGTTTACGCCATTTTCAATGTCAGTATTTCCCTTTTGAAACATTCATCTCGCAAACAGTTATGTCTTAGAATATTTCCCCAATTCCAAATTGATTAGCAATATGAGAACAAAAAACTGTACGGTTTGGAATTTTTAATCAAAGCACATCCATTTAATATAAAACGTAAAAGATGCCCGGCGATTATTTTCAAAGTGACATACATTATCAATTTACAGTGGATGAAAAAGAATCTGAAGGATTTGTCATCAAAGGTAAAAGAAATTACTAAAATATTTATGGAAATTTATACTTTCTGGCTTAGAGTATCAAAAAGTCCTCCAAATTCAAAAGGTAATCCTGTACCGAAACACAAAAATCTAATAATTCAGATTATATAGATATGGCCATATGAGTGTGAGTGTATGTGAGGACGCGCATATTTGTGGGTATATATATATATATATATAATCGCCTTAGTAGTTTTAATAAAAAACATATAAACATAGCACAACTTTATCTACTTATGTATGGAAAGTCAAACAAGAGGATAATAAAGACCCCATTTTGAAATGGGAAATATTAAAGAAAATGTCACAGGTATAAAGCAGGTGATAAATTTTGTTTACTATGTACAGAGGAAAAGTTAGGTATTGCTATGTATAAAAAAAAAGCAATAATTTATTAAATATAAAATCTGAAATCCTGAGTAGGTGTAGACATAGGAAACGCTGTTTTTTAGAATAGTTTAGTTTTTTTTTTTTTTTTTTTTTTTTTGTCCGTTCTTGAACAAAAACGTAACCCCCACCCCGTTGTCGAGTTACGGTTTTACTTGTTTTTTGTTTTAGTTTTATATATATATATATATATATATATATAATTTTTTAAAAATATGATTCCATCGCTACGTAAGAGTTCTCATGTTTAAAAAAAAAACCTAAAAAACAGCTCTTTCATCCTCAAGCGAATTTTGGAATAACTCATCTTGAAATTTACGGACTTTTATAAGCATATACATGAAAAATTTCAAGATTAATTATTCCGAAATTCACTGGAGGATGAAATAGAGACGGTTTTTTAGATTTTTTTTTTTTGTGTGTGTGTGTGTTTTTTGTTGTGTGTGTGTGTGTGTGTGTGTGTGTGTGTGTTTGTGTGTGTGTGTATTTATATGTGTGTTATATGTGTGTGTGTGTGTGTGTGTGTGTGTGTGTGTGTGTGTGTGTGTGTGTGTGTGTGTGTGTGTGTATTTATTCATGCTCCCTTATATGTGTGTGTGAGTGTATACTTACAGGTATGAAAATGTATCAATGTATTTCAAATTCGTTTCTTAATATATGCAGAAGCTGTATCTTTTACTAGATTATGATTATGCGTTTAGGAGGCACGGTGGAGTAATGGATAGAGACTTGGGTTGAGGAATCGGAGAGCCGAGTTCGAATTCCAGATAAGAACATTGCCAGATAAACAAATCCGTGGTGAGATCCTAAAAACTTACTGTATACCTATTTCCACAGTATAATACATATTGTCTATACACGTGTGTGTGTATATATATATATATATATATATAAAACAAAATCCACTGCACGGCTTCAGGCATTACAACTTATTAGGCTGATAGATGGAATCAGGAGCTATATAATTTGATTGTAATTTTTTAGCTTATTTTAAACTTAAACTTTTTTCTTAACACACACACACACACATACACCCGTGTGTGTGTATGTGTGTGTGATAAAATTAGGATATATATTCCCGGCAGTCGTAAATATTTGGCAATTGGATAAACGTTTATGAAAGTAGATTCTTATCCAGATATATTCTGCATTTCGCCATTTCAGGCTTCCTCAGATCTGCAAGAGAAATAATGAAATGCATATATGTGCATATGTCCGTAATTTTTTTAAAGATACACACATACGTGTATATATATTTGTCTGTATGTTTAAATAATGAATTCCCCCACCCTCTATACTGGCGTTACTCGTAACTAAAGCAAAATGAGTGATATGTTTTTTTTAAATGTTGTTAACATATTCTCTTTACTTCATGTTCGAGTAGAAAGATATAATTCTTCAGACTGGGGAAAGTAAAAAAATTGTTTTTTTTTTTTTTTTGTTAGTTTATCCATGCGTTTCCCGTGTTGTCAAATATATTTTCCTAAACAATTTTCGATTTGTTAAAAATGTTAAAAACTCTGTCTCGATTATATATCCTAATTTTAACACATTGTCAACATATATCTTTAACGTTTGGTGACTGACTTACAAAACTTATATATATATATATATATATATATATATATATATATATATATATATATATGTATATATATATATATATATATATATATATAAGTTAACGGTTTTTTGTAGGATCATCAGATTTTTGGTTTGAAATAAAAAAATTTATATAACTTGTTTAACAAATAACCCAATCATCAGATTCATAGTAGAAATTATTAACTACAAACTTGCATACAACATAACACCCTTCATAATCCATAGCCCAAATTAGTAGTTTAAAATACCTTACATAAAAGATAACCCTTTATGAAGTCGTCAAAAAACAAACGTTACGAAAGTCTTTCTTTTTATATGCACAATCCCTTTCATAATAAAAATAAAATAAAATAAATAAATAAATCTCCATAGACAAGCCAACTTGACGAAAGCTTAATACATCTTCGTTTCATTTTGACACCCTCACCTTCCCCCGACTTGACACCTTGAAAGTATCTCTATACCGCTACTTATCATTAACACCTACACTCGCCTACCCATTTCAGACAATTCGCCCTAGCTGTTACCATGGTGATTTTGATTTCAATTTTTTAAAACAAGTAAATTTCAGATATACGTTATTCCAACAAAAATTTCGCTTGAAGATGGAACGGAGCCCTTTTTAATTTCAACTCAATTTAATTTAAAGGATTATATTGAAGTTTTCGGCTCTTGTTTTGAAACATGAGACCTCTTATGTAGCGATTTGGAATCATATTTTTAAATAAATAAATATATATATATATATATATATATATATATATATATATATATATATATATAATCAATTAATTTATAATATCAATGTTCTGTAAATTTACATTGAGCACTATTTTATAAAAATAAAATATCTATAAGGACACAGAATTATATATCTTACTGTTTCTTTATATTTATATATATATATATATATATATATATATATATATATATATATATATATATACAGCGCGCTAAACGATTAGCGAGAAACTATTATCACGCAGTGTTGATTTATATCCCCACACTAATATATATATATATATATATATATATATATATATAATGCAAAGCTCAACAGTAAAATGAACTGGAGCACTCTGACTGAATGACTGGGTTTCTTTACAATCGTAAAGACAATATGCTAGAATTAGCTGTTTCTCTCTGCCAGTGATGATGGCTTAGTGGTATAAAATATGACTGATACACAATCGGTCGGGTTTGGCTTGAGGCATTAGGATGTCTAGTCGTTCTGAGGATACAGCGAAACCGTACTGTCTGTAAATGACATAATATACATATATATATATATATATATATATATATATATATATATATATATATATATATAAGAAGGTTTTATTAAAAATAACAAGTGAAGTTTGGTTTCTCTTTCTTGCTTATGTATGGGTGTTATAACAGTTTATCTTACAAAATACTGTCTGTTTAATTTCAATATGTAAAATTTCACGATAGTGTATGTTCCAATGCTTTTGATAGTCAATAGTCATTTTCTAGAACATAGTATACAATGGATTTTAAATTCAATTCGATTCTGATGTTCAGTGTAACCCGGATATAAGAGAGTTGTCGGGACCGGAGAAGAAGTATCTTATATGCGGGTTTCTCTTATATCCGGGTTTGGTCTATTTTATATACATTAACACAGGCTCTAATTTCGGACCAGAGAAAATCTCTCTTATATCCGGGTTTCTCTTATATCCTGGTCTCTTATATCCGGATTACACTGTAGTTGTTTTTCTGTCATCTGTCTGCGTGTTGAGAACATTTCAAAACACATTCATAACTTCAACTGAGGGCTGCTTAGTACAAGTGTAAGGCCGCTTATACTTTGTATCATGTAGAATGGCAAGAGACACAGAGGAAAGCAGTGAATAACCAACCAAGAGATTGTGTAAATGGTTGGCAGAACAGAGATTTAGAACGGATAGCAAATAGACAAACCCTTGTTAAAGTTACAAATGGCAGGAAGTTGTAGAGAGCCATTATCGCCCACGTCTTTAAGTGAAATGGCACAAGGAAAATGATGGTGGATGGAAACATTTTCTCATGACACGCAAGTCCACGCCATGGCATGACAGGCTCCAGTGACATAATTTAAAAATTCTATTCGCCTCTGAGGCTTTGGGCGAAATCATTGAACAGTGCTAACTTTATTCTGTAACTGGAATCAGTGTCCATTTTCAGCGGAATAATTCTGACTTACATGATGCCAGTGATACCCAACTGGTACGATCTCCAGTCCTGTACCCCAGTGAATATGTAAGGGACATGAGGGGATCACGTCTAACTCATTTAGTTAACCCACCTACATCTCTTGATACAAGACGTGTGGAATAACTTATCGCGGCATAGTAATCACCATCTGTATTATTGCGAGCATATGAAAATTCAGACCTAAGGAATATATCCAGTACTATAACAATTAGGCGACAGGCAAAGTTTTCACTAAACGGTAAAAAAAAGATATTTTAACTCTTTTAAATTATAAAAAAAATGGAACAAATATTAATTTCCTAAATGTGATGTTCTTTAATAGGAATACCTCCTCCTTGAGGCAATCTATGCACAATACAGTATGATACTCCTTGAATCATCTAATGCATAATGGAGTATGTTACTCCTTTAATCTTCCAATACATAATGGAGTATGATACTCCCTGAATCTTCCAATACATAATGGAGTATGTTAGCCCTTGAATCTTACAATGCCTAATGGAGTATGTTACCCCTTGAATCTTACAATGCGTAATGGAGTATGATACTCCTTGAATCTTCCAATGCATAATGGAGTATGTTACTTTTTGAATCTTCCAATACATAATGGAATATGATACTCCCTGAATCTTCCAATATATAATGGAGTATGTTAGCCCTTGAATCTTACAATGCCTAATGGAGTATGATACTCTTTGAATCTTCCAATGCGTAATGGAGTATGATACTCCTTTAATCTTCCAATGCATAATGGAGTATGTTACTTTTTGAATCTTCCAATGCATAATGGAGTATGTTACTTTTTGAATCTTCCAATACATAATGGAATATGATACTCCCTGAATCTTCCAATACATAATGGAGTATGTTACCCCTTGAATCTTACAATGCCTAATGGAGTATGATACTCCTTTAATCTTCCAATGCATAATGGAGTATGTTTCTCCTTTAATCTTCCAATACATAATGGAATATGATACTCCCTGAATCTTCTAATACATAATGGAGTATGATACTCCTTGAATCTTCCAATGCATAATGGAGTATGATACTCCTTGAATCTTCCAATGCATAATGGAGTATGATTCTCCTTGAAGCATTTCGTGAACAATGGCGTATGATACTTCTTCACGCATACTATTCCCAATGAATATGATACTCCTTGAAGTATTCACAGTAGCGTATGAAACTCCATGAATCATCCAATGCTCAGTGGTGTATAATACTGACTGAATCATCTAATGCATAATAGAGTATGGTACTCCTTGAAGCATTCCATGGGAACGCATAAATATGAGTAGCGTGACGTCTAAACGATCGCCATTTCTTTCCTAACCTCTATTAATATTGGGATCGTCATTTCTAGTCTATCCTCTATTATTATATGAACCGCTATTCTCTACTCTATTCCCTATACTATTCGTCTATTCGAATTACAATACGGATTACTCTTCGAGCGATTATTATCGAGCAAGTACTATTAGTGCGAGATTATTGGATGGCATCTGACACTGGCATTGTTCAACGGCGTTACTATAGTTGTATCTGCGATTACAAAGTCTCTACTACAACGAACATTACGAAAGTGTCAACGAGTATTCGTTAACATCACAAAAGTGTCAAACGAGTGTTCGTTTACATCCCAAAACAGTAAGTTTCAAGAAAGTAAGCTTCATAATAATCTAGGGCCTCTGCTAATTATTACTTCTGTATGCTTGATCGTTGCTTGGAGAATATTTTTATATCCTTGTGCCACTTATCTGTATTAAAAAAGAAAAAAAAAGATTTCTCTATACTCTTTCACTATACGGATTACTATTCCAGCGAGTATTATCGAGCGAGTACTATTAGTTTGAGTGTTATTCGAAGGCGTCTGACACCAGTATTGTTTAACGGCGTTACTATAGTTCTATCTTCGATTATAAAGTATCTACTACAACTAGAATTTACGTAAGTGTCAACGAGTATTCGTTGACATCACAAAAGATTGGTAGCTGATCTCTTCTCTAACGCAGCACTAACATTTCAGTGGGGAAAAAACTGGTTAGCTATTAGTGACATTCCATCATCGTCGATCGAACCCAGAACTCTCATCAATAAATGTATGTTCCCTTTAGGAAAGCACACTGCCTTCAGCGTCTTTTGGGTTTTAAAATCAACCCGGACTCCATTGGAATTAGTACGTACGATCCATTAACACTAAGATGGCCGAGGTGTCGTTTTCGACACCTTCAAATTTTCAACAAATTCCTATGGAATAACTAGTTTTGGTTCGATGCTGAGGCTTATGGACAATTATTGAATTTTAGCAAAGATGCTTAACAGACTTAATTCTTTAAAAAATATTCAGTGGAATAGCTGATATTTGAGGTTTTACCTTGAATGGCCAAAGTGTCGTTTTTGACATATAGGCTATTTATAAGGTAAATGCATTGAAAAAATTCTCACAAGCAATAATACTTGTGTTTATGACCTATCTATCTATCTATTTATCTATCTATCTAAACACACACACAAATAATTTATATATATATATATATATATATATATATATATATATATATATATATATATATAATCACTTTCTTTCAGTATGAGGTATAATAATATTTGTGAATTTCTTTTCAGACTTGTTATTCCTGACTTGAATATTGAATATATTAGAGATGGCTGCTTCACGGTGTAATGTAAATAAAGATGTCAAAGGAGCTGCCCATCCTAGTGTTAATAAAGATGGTGGGAAAAAAAGGTGGAATCATTGTTCTGCCCCGGGAAATAACTGACTTTTCCTGATATCCTCTACCTTTACAAGAGTTTGAAGATAGTAGCCCAAAGCATCTCCGCGTCCTTGTAGGTGACAAACTATTTTCCACCCTACAACACCTTTCTCAAAGGAAACATCGCAAGACTGTCTCTGCTCTATTGCTATTTCAATGCAAAGTGCTCAAACGAACTCCATTCCTTAGTACGGTCTGCTCTAACCTTCACGGCTAAGTTACGCACATGAGCCACCTTCATTCTCTTCGTATTCCATTTTCCACGAAGCGCTACTTTATGCAAACGACTCCCAAGAGGATGCTTCCCAGATCACTGCAACGTTAACCTGTTCAAGTGTAGGGTTAACAGTTATCTTCCCCACATACCCACATAAACTGTGCTTCCTCCACAGTATGCTCCAATCTCGAGTGGCTCTCAGGCCTTTACACGGTGAACAGCATCTTAAAAAAATACTCCAGAAAATGGCATAACCTCATGAATCCTAGAGTTACCGATAACTTAGACTGGTATCATGAATCACTGATATCCGTATCATAACGAAATCCGTAACTGATGGTATCCACTGATCTCCAGTGAAATATCCACGGATGCCCACGGTTTAAGTATTGATATGTAGATTGAATACTATTAATACACTCATATTTTGGAACTTGTGCTTTTGGAACCTGTGTACGTATTGATTAATATGATTCATCATTTACTGTCATCGAACTAGATTACGTTTAATCTTGAAGAAATTGAAACGCATATTTAAGGTGCTGCTTTTTTAACCAAAAGCGTACAGGGACTTATACAGTCGAAGATTCCAATAAATTAAACGGAGCACCTGCAAATGTCTTCAATTATTATTGCGCGTTGATAAATGAGCCGAGTGAATTTGGGGGTTCTTATATTTTTATATTATTTTAAAAGCGAACATCCTAACACGATATTGCGTGCTCATTGAATATTGGCTGTCTCTTAATACTAGAGTCTACAGTGCAATGTATGCCCCATGTTGATTGGATGCAACATTAATTTAGAAAATTTGTCACTTTAATCCCAGCTAATATATTCATCCGATTCCTGTATATCTATCAATTTCGGTCCGTTTCTTAGCCTTGTTTGACCCAATATATATCATCCAGTTTATATCTATCTACAACACGCATTTCAATATTATTCCACTTTCCGTATTAAATTATCTCGGTAATACTTCTTAATACCTGTGTCTCGCTAGATTATACACCCCCACACATATATATATATATATATATATATATATATATATATATATATATATATATAGTGCTGTTCGATAAAAGTGACTCACCTGATTTTTTTTTTTACTAAATATTGTCTTCTCTGATGAAACGAAAGTTGAACTAAATTCAAAAAATAAGCGATCTAAAATCCGAAGAAGAAGCTTTGAAAGCTCTTTGAATTTAGCAGTAAGTACTGTCAAGCATCCGTTCAGTATAATGTTCTGGGGATGCTTTTCTTTTCATGAAACTGGTTTCTTAAAACCTATTGAAAATATCCTCAGGAGCGAGCAGTACAAGAGAATTTTAAAGTCTTGTCTGCTCCCTTCTACTGAAAGGGTGCAAATCGACCCCACCCAGCTCATTTTTATGCAGGATAATGTTCCCTGTCACAAATCAAAATTGATGAAGAAATACTTTGATGAGAAGCAGGTGAGTGTTATGACATGGCCGCCCTAATCTCCTGACCTCAACCCCATAGAAAACTTATGGAGCATGTTGCTCAACTGCTTTCTCGAGAGCCTGTACTTTATAATGCTCCATAAGTTTATATATATATATATATATATATGTGTGTGTGTGTGTGTGTGTGTGTGTGTGTGTGTGTGTGTGTGTGTAAACGAGGCACGGTTGAGTAATGGAAAGCGGCTTGGATTGAGGAATCCGAGAGCCGAGTCCGAATTCCAGTCGAATCCATTATATTCCCTTACGTGCTAATACCCTTGGGAAAGGTGTGCATCCTCTTCTTCTCCAAACAAGCTATGGGTCGTTGGGATACCACGTAGCACACCAGATCTCTGTATTCGGCCCTTCAAAAAGTGTGGATGGTCCTACACGAAACCTTCACCACTACAATCAAATCTCATGTGCTGTTGTCGGGCTCTCGGTTTCCGAGGAACTGATCTGCTTGACTCACATACGTTGAATTCGATGGGAGAGTCGAGTATATATATATATATATATATATATATATATATATATATATATATATAGTTGTATATTTAGGCAGCAATCCTTCCTTTATGCATGTTTCATTCAAAATGACAGACAAGGTACTACGGTTAAGCTTTTTATTTAATTTTTCTTGTGTTCTGACAAGAGTTTTTTTTTTCTGGACAAAGGGTGTGTAAGAACTGTCCAAATGTTTGATATTTCCGAGCGCTTTCGGCTATACCTTTAGCCATTATCAAGGATGATTCGATTTTCAGCTTAATTGAGTGTGTGCGTACTGGCTCCCCACCATATTAATAATGTGATATACCAGTTTGGATGTAGGTGCAGAGGCGACTGCACACGTAGAAGTAACTTATGGTTAGACGCATTTGAAGGCACTGGAACGATCTATATCAAGTCCAGACAGCCTTCCCTCTGTAAGCAGAGTGAATATCTGTTAAGGCTTGATATTATTTACATCTGATTGTTCTGCGTTCATTTCATCACATGCTTCTCATGCGTTATATTTTATATCATAATATTTAGTCTTCCCCCGATTTCAGCTCTATCTATTGTGTGAGGTCCAAATCAGTCGGCTGGTTATATTTTTTTTTAATTATGAATGGTAAAACTCGTCTTGCCGTTTGTATTTCCATTATATATATATATATATATATATATATATATATATATATATATATATGATGAAGAAAAATATACTGAAAAAACAAACGAAAATCCTAATATGCAATTATGACGATGGACATAAAAACGGAACGCTGATCTTATAAAAGATTTCAGTTATCTGTTTGGATTGGTATTGCTTTAATGTCCATCGTCTTTTTTCATGTTGAATTGTATATGGTCTATGTTAACTATGTTTTATGAATATGTCCTGAAGATTGTCTATTAGACCGAAACGTCCGACGTTAACATTAAAACAGCATAATTGCATATTAGGATTTTTGTTTGTTTTACCGTATATTTTTCTTCATACTGTCGGATCTATATCCATATATTTGCTTACATACACACACACACACACATATATATATATATATATATATATATATATATATATATATATATATATATATATATATATATATATATATATATATATAGTTAACTATCGTCTCGAAAAACCTTCGAATTTTTGATTTGCCAATAATCAAATCAATCTCGAAGGAAAAAAGGTTTTAAAAAGAAAGAGCCAGGAACATGAAAGTCTGTCGAAAAAATCGCACAGATACAGGTTCAAAGCCCAAAGAAAAAACCCCGACACGAGTAACCAACTAACTAAAAAGTGCTCAATGCTAGTCAAAACTAGTGAGCCAGACAAACCTACACAGGTTTCAACTAAGCGGATCGTCAGGTTTGTCTGTCTCACTAGTTTTGAATATATATACATTCTATCTTCTTGAACGATTCAGCTTTTATTCTTTCCTCGGTCTCTATTATACCTTGTCACTCTCTCTCTCTCTCTCTCTCTCTCTCTCTATATATATATATATATATATATATATATATATATAATTATTTTTATAAAAAAATTTATAACATAAGTATGTTATAAAATCACTACAAAAATAGCCATTTTGTTTCAACACACTCTGTGTCTTATCAAGTGATGGTGTTGAAAAGAAAATAAATGGTTTTAAAAGTTTCAGATTAATTAACGATCCTACACTAGGGGAGCATTGTTACAAAAAGCTAGAATAACCAATCAAAAACGAAGTACAGAAAGATTCAAAAGCTTGACAACAAAATCCTGCTATTATAGCTATTTAGATCTTTAAATACGTGTAATATTAAAAATAATTTATACTAACTAATAATTATAAATTTATATGATAAAATTTAATATTAAAATTAAAAACTGGCAATTTTTTAAATCCAAATTTAATCATTATTAAGTTTAAAAACTACAAAATTATTGAGAAAAGAAAAAAATATATATGTTTATTCAATTCATTTCTTCATTGAAATTACGTCTTACAAGACAAGACGCTACAATTCGTCCGGTCATCTGATAATACATGTATATATATTTTTTTTCTTTTCCGTTTTTATTTTAAAGTTTGTGAATATGGTCTTAAACTCACGCGTGACACAACAAAAACACAATCAGATTATAATACATAAGCATCCATATATATATATATTGGACTCTCTCGTGATTTCCAATATATGAGGACCAACAGCCAGACTAGCCGCATATATCATTTTATTATAGTTGTGAAATCTTGTGCAGAACAAAGCACGATTTTAGAAGAGCCAATTACAGAGAACTGTGCACAGAATGCCATAGGGCGCTTAAATGACCCTCCGCAGATTTTAAACATGTTGACACCAAAGACTATAGAACTCTAGTCTGTCCTACTATTTAGCCCTGACTGGGGTAGGGTGAGACAGATGGATTCATACCTTTCCCAAGAGTATTAGCACATAAATAATTGTAATGAACTCGACTGGAATTCGAACTCGGCTCTCCGAGTCTTCAATTGAGCCACAATCCATTTTCTCACCGTGCCTCTACACACACACACACACACACACACACACACACACACACACACACACACACATATATATATATATATATATATATATATATATATATATATATATATATATATATATATATATATATATATATATATATATACGAATATGTTTGTAGGGTATATAACAGTATTCGAATGAAAATGAAATGAGATAAAGTAGAAAATCTATTAATGACGCTTTTCTACGAACACCTGTTGAATTCAGCTTCATCATTTCACAATGAAAAACAAAATTTTGTGTAAGGAAATGTGTTGGGATATATATATGTGTGTGTGTGTGTGTGTGTATACTCTACAACACCGAATTCATGGAAGGATATTGTTATAGAAAATAAGCAGATCACATTAAATATCTTTCATCACGGGAGACGTGCATCTGATATAATCAATGTGCGTAAATATTCTATTATAATAATACAAAAATAATAAATAAAATAAAAATAAAAGTTTAAATTAATCTAATAAATAAAAATCGTAATCTTTATGCTCGACCTTGTTCCCAATAACCAATAGCCGTTATTCATGACGTCCCGCTAGACCATTTCAAGCGCCCAGCTTCCCCCAAAAATACCAGTATGTAGACAAAGGAATCACCCAGACACCATATAGGTTCTTGAAACCCTTATCCGAAAATTGGAAAAATAGAATTAAAAAAAAAAATGCCGAGAGATGAACAGTGTCTTTGGAATATCGTCCAGAATTTTAAGTCCGGTGTACCAAAGTCTTCTATAAAATCAGTGATATACACATGCCTCATATACTTAGATTTGAAATACATTTAAACAATAAAATATGAAAGGCGAAATACTTACGACACTTGAATTGCTGTGACCATCTTTCACATTCTAGTTTGTCGAACTTTACTTCTAAAGAAATGCCTCGCTTGACAGCCTCTAACAGAAAATGTTGCCATTCACACAAACAGTCGGGCACCAAGTTTGGTAATTCACTGAATAAAAAAAAAAATTAAAAAGAAATTACCATCATAATGACTTGCAGCAGTTATTGGTTCAGACCTCCTTTAGATGCTGAAACCACCATCGCTAAATATTGATTCCTCAAAACCGGAAACTCAATGCAATAATTTTAGGGCATGAATATAAAGGAATATACAGGGAAAATGATATAAATGTTTATATATCACGAACAATTTTAAGAAATCTACCCACAAACTATCGCGACAACATTTGAAAAGAATTTATCTAAGCTTAACATAAATTTGTTACAACTACTTCAAAAACAATAAAAGACATAATACAAAACGAAAAAAATAAGAAGCTAAAACTTGAAGCAAGAATTTAATCTATCAACTGTTATAACTGCCACAAGAAATACACAGGAGAAACATCAAGGGATTTAAATAAATGATTATATGAACACAAAAACTTTAGTTTGGTTTGGTTTGGTTTGTCTTACAGCATATCAACCTCAATGGCTTATTTAATACCGACAAGATTTTTATTGGTGGTAATTTTTTTTATTTTCTTTTTTACAAAAATGTATTGCTGGGAATAAGTTTTTCTTCAAAAATGTATTGCTGGTAATAATGTATTGCTGGTAATAATTTTTTCCTCAAAAAATTTATTGCTGGTATTAAAACCTATTTTTACACTTTCATCGTGTTTTGACCCCAGTTTAGGAGTTAACTATTTGCCCATAGTTGGGGCCCTAACAGCTGCTATCACTCCCGGTCAGGGTGGACCTGGTGGCACCAACAACTAAGAGGTGGTTCCACGCTCCTCAAAAATTCTTGATCAGAGGCCTTGCTGTTGGACATAGTTTATCGTCTGATCCAGAACGCAAACACAAAAGGGATCTTTTATAAAACAATACACTCAGGGCATTAGTCGCTCCCCAAAATAAATCTGACCATAACTTTGATTTAAAAAAAATGCTACCTTAACTGAAAGAGAAAGCAATATACAATGACGAAAATCTGTCTATATATCTGAGATGAGGTATAATGTACTAATTACATTATTCGGACTATTGTCCTCATCTTTTTCGCCATATTTATCACAACGTTTCGGCCGTTCTGTGCTCCAGCCTTCTTCAGGTGGTTGGAATGTCGAACTGAACCTTTTATTTCGCCCACTGACACAGTGGATAAAGACGTTGGTTAGATCCAGTGACAGAACCCAAAGAGTTGTGAGTTCAATAGCTGGTTAAGGCAGTCGAGAACTTGGAGAGGTGAATTAACAGGAGATAAATGATAACTGACATCCATTAGACATTGGCTTCTAAAATAGTCTACCCCAGTGAACGAAATAAAGGGTTCAGTTCGACATTCCAACTACCTGAAGAAGGCCGGAGCGTACAACGGCCGAAACGTTATGATAAATATGGCGACAAAGATGAGGACAATAGTCCGAATAATGTAAATTGTTATACAGACGAAAATGTACTGGAGGTGATTTAATCGTTTAATCTTCCACATTAAATTTACGTCCAAGTTTTTACAAATCACCTATCTTGTCAGATCTTCTGTTTTTGCAATGTGGGATATTTAATCACAAAGGTGATAAAAACGTGAACGAAAAGAAAGAAGAGACTAAATGAAATCGGCTAGACTATATACGCAAAACACATATTTAAAAAGAAAATTTTAGAATTAAATTTAAAATTTATTTCCTTCATGCGCTTGTGTAATCAGATCAACGTAAACAACACTTTAGTCTGACGTAAATTCTAAAGGCCGAAACGCGTCACATCCCCATTAAAAAATCTTCCATTTTGTCATAGGAAAGAGGGAGAGACATGTGACTCGACACTAAAGAGAGACAGGTGATTTAACACTGAGGAGAGACATGTGATTTAGAAATAATATTCTTGCCATAGTTTGAAATTTGCACATTACCATCAGGATTTAAGTTTAAAATCATTTGCCTTTGGGTGTGTCAATATCGCCAACAAATATATACACTCAACTTGACTTATTTTAGCAGTAACTGAAACCTGGTATATTATTCGCGTGTAAAATTTTATTGGTCGTGAAAAAAAAATTATCATTACTACAAGTGTATAATACTTTTATGTTCTGCGATTTTAAATGCCACAGTTGTCGTTAATGCTTTTCATGGTTAAAATGACAGTGAGTGAGCCTATTGCTTTAAATGTTACTGTTCATGCCTTCCAAAAAGAAAATGATACCAAAAATACTTAAATAACTACTTCTTTTAAATTCATTTAAACATCACTAAATCACAAGTTTTGCTTCGTTTAAAATACAAACGAACACGTCTTTATATTAAACAAAAATGAGTCTGCGCATGCGCATACACTAAATATAAAAGAAATGCCTAGAAATGTGTAAAATAGTTATTTTATGTGTGTGGTTAGCGTAAGCGCTTGAATTACGTTTCGCATAGAAAGAAAGAAGCAAAGGTTATATTATACTGTAGTTATACTGATCTCGCCAATCGATCTGTGACTTCAAAAGAAAGTCTCTATATTAAACTGATCTTTCGATCTCTCCACGCTCACAGATCATATTTAAATCGATTTACTGATGGCAGAATAAAGAAGATAGCTTCTTTTTTTTTTCTTTTTTCTTTTTTTTTATCTAGTGCCATGATTACTTCTGGTGGACACCAAGTATTCGAAACTTATTTTATTATTATTTCAAACATTATTTATAGTGCTAACTCGTGTTTGAAAGAGACGCCTCGTTTTTTTTCTTTTTTTTTATTTTGTTGTTTTTTTTAACTGTGTATTACGTCTATAGGCCTGAGCAATCGACAAAAATTAACAAAGAAAACGTGTTTGAATCTGTATGACCTTTGTAGGATAAATCGTCGTTTGATCTGGGAAATCTTTGAGCGCATGGCCACAAAAAGCATCAGAACACACTGAGGGGTTATTTGCTCATTCAAAGAATGAACACCTTTTCATTCAGTTATTTTCGAAAGCCTACATCTGCCCAGTATTGTATCCGAAACGCAAACAAAGCCATTTCTAAAGAATTAATGGATTTATTGTTATTCCGGCATTTTTATTTTGTCAAACCTTATTTTTAGTGGATAACTGTGTTTGAAAGAGACATCTCTTTTTTGTTTTTATTATTTTAGAATTTTTATATTACGTCTATCTATAAAAAAACGACTTTCCTGAAGAGTTCGAACCAGTGTCCCCCTCTGTAGGAGAAATTTGTTTTATCCCAAATTCTGGCCCGACCAGTTTTATTCAAAGACTAAAAACATAACAACTTATACTTACTGCTTTGGGCTCTTTTTCTATCTTTCTTATAAAGAGTAAAAGCGAGAATGTGCCTTTAATAAACGGGCCCACTTGACTTGGTGTTTCTTTTGTTTGCTTGTTTGTTTTTCTTCTTTTAACGGTATGAAGGGAAATTTCCCTTATTAAATTTTAATTTGAGATTATCTGATTGTTACAAAGATTATTTCGATTATTTTTTGGTTTGTTTTATTTTTGAATTCTTGTTTTTTGCAAGAAACTTGTAATCAAAGGAAAAATTCAATAAACACTGGCTTAGATAAACAAAACTGGCTTAGATAAAAAAAAAAAACTGGTTTATATAAAAAATGGTTTAGATTTTTTAAAAATGGTTTAGATTTTAAAAAATGGTTTAGAAAAAACTAGCTTAGATTTTTAAAAATTGGTTTAGATTTTAAAAAACTGGTTTAAATAAAATCGGGTTTAGATAAAACGCTGGTTTAAATAAAAAAAACTGGTTTATATAAAAAATGGTTTAGATTTTTTTTAAAATGGTTTAGATTTAAAAAATGGTTTAGAAAAAACTAGCTTAGATTTTTAAAAATTGGTTTAGATTTTTAAAAAAACTGGTTTAAATAAAATCGGGTTTAGATAAAACGCTGGTTTAAATAAAAAAAAAACTGGTTTATATAAAATTTGGTTGGGATAAAAAAAAAACTGGTTTATACAAACAAAACTGGTTTAGCTAAAAATGGTTTAATTTTTTTAAAAACTGGCTTAGAAAAAACAGGATTAGATTTTTAAAAACTGGTTTAGATTTTTTTTTTTAAACTGGTTTAAATAAAATCGGGTTTAGATAAAACACTGGTTTAGATTTTTTTTTAAAACCGGTTTGGATAAAAAAAAAATGGTTTAGTTAAAGAATCTACTTTTGGATTTTTCTTCTAACGATATTTGCAGCATCTGCTAAACAATCAGACGTGGAGATATAATGGTTTATACTTTATGGTGGGTGGAAACAAAAATTTACACCAAAAGAAATGATTTCGTTTTAATCCGTGTATAGAATTTTCTTTCTCTACCTTCAAAGAGAAATCTGAGATGATCGTTCATTTAATTCTGATCGATTAGAAAGTGAAATACAAACTCGGGAGAATTATCTAATATGTAATTATTTCCTAGCATATACAGCGGAGTGAGAACAAATCGGTCCTTCAGTTTTGAAGAAAGTAATTAATTCCAAATTTCCCAGAAGATACGACACCTGAAGAAGGCCAAAGTTACAACTGAAACGATGTGACTGTAATACTAACAATCAAAACGAAGACACTAATCCGTATAGATTCATGTTCACAATCACGTATCTCAGGCTGGTTTGAATTCAGAGTTTTCCTTCTACTAGCCTGGTTGTTGAATAATCACGATCATGAGTTCCGTAAGTCATTACGGTCGTAGAGGCACCATATGTATTGCAGCCGTAGCAGTGCTGATGTCTTTTGGGTAAGATAGCCGGAGTAGTCAGTAGTTAGAGTTTTTTTTTTTTTAAACTGTATTGAATTATTTAAACACTTGAAAAATACTAAGTTTCCTGAATTTATTTATTTATTTATTATTATTATTATTATTATTATTATTATTATTATTATTATTGTGCTTTTTCTTCCCTTCATTAGTTCCCACGACCATTACACCCTGCCAATACCTCATAACCAATGAATATTAGGTTTTGATAGCGTGTAAAGAAGGGAAATGAGACTACATAGTATCAGTGATAAAATGAACGAGTGGAAGGAAAGAAGGAAAGAAAGAAGTAAAGGAAAGGAAGGAGGAAGGAAGGAAAATAAAGAAAGAAGGAAAGGAAAGGAAAGGAAAGGAAAAGAAAGAAAGAAAGAAAGAAAGAAAGAAAGAAAGAAAGAAAGAAAAGGGAATGAAAGAAAGACGGAAGGAAAGGAAGAAAGAAAGGAAAGAAAGGAAAGAAGAAAGACATTTCTGCTGATCCTTTATTGTCATAGAACTCGACATGAGCTTCTTCAATCATTTACTGAAGAATTAAGTTTCATCAGATCTTCAAATAAGAAAACCGTGAAATTTTTACGGGTCCTTCTAGTTATTATTATCATTTGTGTATGCTACGTTTTCGGCTTCGTATCCTGCAGAGCCTGGTCGAAACTATGGTCCTTAGACCCTATAAGAGAATTGTCATCTAATTGATAGCACTTTTCTTAATATATGAGATGTTCCTAGTAGGGCGAGTTTCTGGCCAACTTGTATGTTGATCTTACCTGGGACACTGTTAGTAAAATTATCCATTCTTTTTCTCACGAAACCCAGAGCTCCGATTATTATTGGTACAGTCTCAGTTTTCATTCCCCACATCCTGTTAATCTCGATCTCCATGCCTTTGTATTTGGACAATTTCTCGCTATTTTTTTTTTACGGCGTTGTTTCTCTCAGATGGTACTTCTATGTCAATAAGCATAGACTTCCTGAATTTATTGTCTTTTATAATAATATCAAGTCTGTTGGCTTTTATTTCACTGTCAGTTTGAATTGGCATGTCTCAGAGGATAGTTAGATCGTTATTTAGGGTAACTGTGTCAGGATGGTGTTCTTACCATCTCTCAGTGGTTTCGATTTTGTGCTTCTTGCGTATCTTACAGTGCACATATGCTGCTACCTTGTTATGTCTGTGGGTATATTCATTTTTTGTTAGTTCCGGACTTCCTAGAATAATATGGTCGACAATTTCATCAATTTTCTGCAGATCTTGCATTTCGGGTTAGTTCCGTCGTTGATTATGGCAGAGTGATGTGATCCGGTTGCGGGTCTTTGGACCTGAGCTGCAATAATTAGGCCTTCTGTTTAAGCTTCCAAGCCGATGCCCCTCAATCACTGGTGTGTTTTCAGTTGGTTTACATCTGCTTCTTTTGTCCTTTTTTTTTTCTTTTTATGTATTTGCCATGCAACGCCTTGTCCTCTCAGGTATTTTTGTAATGTGATTTGACCAAGTTGTTTTCCTTTCTGTTTTACTCATTTGGCGTAAATGCTATTCGCTTCGTTTTTGTTGGAAAGATTTCAGGCATATTAAGCTATTATTATTATTATTATTATTATTTCTTTTGATTTCATCTTGTTACCAATTTCCTTTCGGGTTCCAACTAGAGATATAAGATCAGAAATAGCATCATGATACAGTGTAACCCGGATATAAGATAGTTGTCGGGACCGGAGAAGAAGTCTCTTATATCCGGGTTTCTCTTATATCCGGGTTTAGTCTATTTTGTTTAGGTAAGTATGGAAACACTTCATATAACGCTTCTTACGTACAGAACACTAGTTTATTTAACAGTTATAGACATAAAAAAAACACAGACAAAAATACATTTTCAATCAGTTTTCAAAATAATTCAATCAGAAATTACTTTTTCTTAAAAAAGCCAGTCATTTTTGATTGTACAGAAATCTCTTTGTTAACATCATGAACACTTTTATACAGTCCGTAAATCATTTTCAGTGCGCCATAAGGATTACTGCTTTTTGCTTCAAAGTAGGCTGTCAGAGTTTCAAGCGCATTCAATGCAGCCAGAGAATTTGGCACTGGTTTGTCACTTTCAGAAACTTCAGAACTTGCGCGTTCAGCATCATCATCTTCGTCAAAATCTTGATCATCCGATTTTATACCACGTGTGATGTCCGTGTCAGTCAGTTCTCCATAACATTGTGTACGGTCGTCGAAGCTGATAAATTCGTGAAAATCTGTTTGCTCCATGCTCGATGGTGGAGAAACTTGATCATTTTCGTCGAGTATTTCTTCCACTTCAGCCTGTGATTCAATGACAAAGCCGGCCTTTTTAAAACAATTTTGAATTGTTGACGGTTTGACCATGAAAAGTGCTCGCTTCATCATGTGCATGGCCTTCAAAACAGTTATCTGCTTGGACACCTCGGACAGCGGCACTGGCGGTGTAGCATTGATCGCTGTGATTTGCATTCGAACAAGTCACTCAAAACGAACTCTCTTATATCGGGGAGGACGGGACCAGAGAAAATCTCTCTTATATCCAGGTTTCTCTTATATCCGGGTCTAATTTATATACATTAACACAGGCTCTAATTTGGGACCAGAGAAAATCTCTCTTATATCCGGGTTTCTCTTACATCCGGGTCTCTTATATCCGGGTCTCTTATATCCGGGTTAAACTGTATTTACCTGTAAAAATAAGTAAAAATAAAACAACCTAAAAACAAACACATTTTGCACATATACGTAAGGGATGATCTGTACTTGAAAGAACATTTGTTTTTATTTCTTCAACGCATGGACTAACGAAGACTATTTATTTTGTTTTTCTAATATTCACCCAATACAAGGCCCAAGAGCCACTAAATGTAGAGAGTTGCTCTGTGGCGTCATGTAATCGTAAAAAAGGGCAAGGAGCAAAGTTCTTGAGGCTACGCAAGATAGAAAGAACACACTCTAGACTCGAAGAGCTCAAGAATTAATTAGTGAATATCATTTCAGAGCTCAGGCGGGGATGTTAGAATTATACTGTGAAAGTAGTGTTTAGAAGGAACCGAAAACCTAATCCTAAACATGAAACAAATGATAAACCTCTACATCTGTTAAAGAGACCGGAGAGGAGTGTGAACCGGACGATAGCCAAACCTATCTACTCCTAGTTGGAGTAAAAAACATAATTAGTGAATAAAATTTCAGAGTTCAGACGCAGACGCCAGAAGTATAAAGTTGAAGTTAACCTTTGAAGTAACCGGAAAACCAGTCCTAAACAGGAAAAAAAAATGAAAAACGTGGAGGAATGTTATTTAAATATTAGTAATTATTCAAAGGTTTCTCTCTTGTTCAGCTGTATGTAACTAAGGGTGTTCCAATAACTTGGACCGATTTTAAATATGAGTTAAGTTTAAGTGTCTAATGATTTTTTTTCTTTTTCTTTCAGATTTGGTGGATATTTGTGCGATATTATTTTTCACACATAATTGCCATGACTTAAATAACATGAACTAATAGAGAAAGAAAGAAATTTTCATCGATAACACTGATTTATTTACTTCTGACTTTGATCCGTCTTAATGAAACACCCTTATATATAATCCTTCTTAATGAAACATCCTTATATATAATCCGTCAATGAAACACCCCTATATATAATCTTTCTTAACGAAACACCCTTATATATAATCCGTCTTAATGAAACATCCTTTATGTCCAGATTGGGAAATTCAACAGTAATTATCATAACGACAAAAAATAAAAAAATAAAAAATAGATGCCTTTTATGAAAATTTCTTTCTATAGAGAGGTAGAGAACTTTTATTGCACCATTTCTTCGTTCATAATCGGTTATTTGGCTAATTAAATAAATCAAAGTTTATATTCTTGTTAATCACGTTGTTCGTAAAAGTTTCGTAAGTTGATTTTATATGTCAGCCCTTGTTGGATTATTTAATGTAGATTTTTTTTTCTTTTAATAGGGCACCCAGTGAGAAGCAAGCACACATAAACTACCAAGAAAATTAGCCATGTTAACCATTAACCGACGACGAGTAAAGAAATCGGCCGTTAAAACAGGAGCGTCTAATGCAGACTTGTCTAGAGATTTGGTCTAAGAGAATAACACAGAATTGGATGTTGCCGACGAAGTTATTTTTAGCCAGATATCCTAAGGTCATCTTGCTAGTTATGTAAGGTTATTTTGTCTTTTATGTAAGGTTGTTTTTTCTTTAAGCTATTTCATTCTAAACTATTTTAAATAATTCCCTGGAAATATTTTCTTAGCATGTAGAGGAAAATATAAACCAGACGAAAACTTAGCTTGAAATTTTCAGAGCCAAGCAAATTTAGGTCAGTTAGTAAATTGCACTTTATTTCCTCACAGACACAATATCCTACAGTTCACTGAAGATCACATTGGTTTAGCAAGCTGTTAATAATGACTCCGATCCTCTCTGGATTTGCATGAAATGAAAACTTGAAGAAAATTTAGTTTAAGTAAAGTGAAGGAAAAACTGCCTAAGGTAATGTGAAAGTCTGAGATTTAGAAACGTGGCTTTGAAACAGTTCTACAATATGAACTGTGTTGACGTAAAGGACAACTTTAACGCCACTAAATGTTCATTGACTCAAATAAATATTCATAAGAACGGAATGAAACAATTTCTTTTCCCAAGAGATGAGTGTGACGATAGAATATTTTAATGCCAACGCTAAAATTGTAATTGTAAAAGAACGCAAAGTTTTCTTTTAAAATCTCTGAGAGTTTTCAAACGAGAAAGATGGCACTCAAAATACCAAATGTAATACATTAAATTTTTTGTGATGTCAACGAACACTCGTTGCCACTTTTGGAATGCCAACGAATACTCGTTGTCACTTTCTTAATGCTTATTGCAATAGAGATTTTATAATCCCAGTTACAACTATAGTAACGCCGTTAAACAAGATTGGTGTCAGACGCCTTCGAATAACACTCGCACTAATAGTACTTGCTCGATAACACTCGCTCGAATAGTAATCCATATAGTGATCCAAATAGAGAAATGGTATAGTGAATAGAGTAGAGAATAGCGATCCGTATAGTAATAGAGGATGGACTAGAAATGACGATCGGAATAGTAATTGTTATTGTAATTTACCCACGCACGCATGGACTCTCCCAGCTAAAAATAGGAGCAGGTATTGCCTTTTTGGAGAGGGAAGTTTTCAGCATCAGCTTTGACAGTCGGACCGAAAATTCTTGCAGTATCACTCTCGTTTGTATATATTTGTATTACTGTTTCTATTAATATATTTGTTTAACTCAATTCCTCTCTTTTTGTCTTTATTTCTGGCCCTATAGCAAGTAATACAGGATAGAGAAGAAATGCAGATCATTTAGACGTTACACGACTTCCTACTTATGCGTTTCCTCCATGGTCACGTGGTCTACTTAATTCAATAATGAGATCGCCTGCGTTTGTTCATTTTCGATGTATGTTCAAACTCAAGTGTCGGCAGCGACACTTTATTCCTATATAACAAAATTTCTTTTAGTTTTCAGATATTTCTGGTAGCTTAGGTTCAAGAAATCTAATTAGAAATTAAAGCAGAAGTTCCTTTCATTAAAAATGATCATCCATAACAAAAATTATTCTTTATCGATCGACCTCGCTTTCACAATTATGTTATCATCTCTATCAACCAATCTTCATTGTTTTTCTGTGTTTCTTTGGCTATTTTAAACTTAGATCTTATCCAATGACTAAGTTATTTTAAATTCGAAACCTCTTAAAATCAAGTCATCTCTTTTTTTTTTCATTTACCCACACACGCATGGACTCTGCCAGCTATAAATAGGAGCAGGTACTGCCTTTTGGGAGAGGGAAGTTTCCAGCAGTCAGCTCTGACAGTCGAACCGAACATTCTTGCTGTAACACTCTCGTTTGTATATGTTTGTATTACTGTTTCTGCTAATATATTTAACTCAATTCCTCTCTTTGTATCTTTATTTCTGGCTCTAACAAGGCCACAACAATATCTATCTATCTATCTATCTATCTATCTATCTATCTATCTATCTATATCTATAATTTGTTCATATCTATCTATCTATCTATCTATCTATCTATCTATCTATCTATCTATCTATGTTCATATTTCTTATGGTAATTTACCCACGCACGCATGGACTCTCCCAGCTATATATAGGAGCAGGTACTGCCTTATTGGAGAAGGAAGTTTCGGGCAGTCAGCTCTGACCGTCGGACCGAACATTCTTGCTGAAACACTCTCGTTTGTATATGTTTGTTCAATGTCTAAGTTATTTTACATTCGAAACATCTTAAAATCAAGTCATCTCTTTTTTTTTATCATTTACCCACACACGCATGGACTCTCCCAGCTATAAACAGGAGCATGTACTGTCTTTTTAGAGAGGGAAGTTTTCAGCAGTCAGCTCTGACAGTCCGACCGAACATTCTTTCTGTAACACTCTCGTTTGTATATGTTTGTATTACTGTTTCTGCTAATATATTTAACTCAATTCCTCTCTTTGTGTCTTTATTTTTGGCTCTAACAAGGCCACAACAATATCTATCTATCTATCTATCTATCTATCTATCTATCTATCTATCTATCTATATTTTGTTCATATCTATCTATCTATCTATCTATCTATGTTCATATCTCTTATGGTAAGTTACCCACGCACGCATGGACTCTCCCAGCTATATATAGGAGCAGGTACTGCCTTTTTGGAGAAGGAAGTTTCGAGCAGTCAGCTCTGACAGACGGACCGAACATTCGGCTCTAAACACGCAACTAATGTCAAAGCAAAAGGAATCGCCTTATGAGCTCGGCGTTTAAAGATCCTAGAAATTCAAAATATTTTGATTACAAAATCTAAATGACCAATATGAGTTAAAGTTCTTTAATGATATCACTCAGCTTCTAGAGAGATTTTTTTTTTATCCATGTAACAAAGATTTCTCGTGAGCCGTGATGTAATGATGCTCCAATCTAGTTTCTTTGAAAAAAAAAATCGATTTTTTAAAATCGTCCGCTAATTTTCTTTAGAAGTGTCTGTCTTTTACAGATCGCCATTAATGGAAAATTAAAGTTTTAGGATGAGTCAGAGACCTGTGAAGTCTACACTTCAAACTGAGAAAAAAAGCTTAGTTAAGTGCTAAAATAAAACAAGTATAGAAAACAAAAATGCAGACGATAAAAATCTGTTTGAAGTTGTCCAAACTTCTTAGATGAAACAAGTTTCTAATTTACAACTAGTTTTCTTCCGCCTTCTCTTATCTTTTATGGAAGTTCATAGTTAACATGGAAAATACAAAAGCAAACCTATACTTAATCATACAATCCATTCTGACAGAACGATTTGACTTAAATTCACTGCAGAAGAGCGGGGAGAAATAAAAACAATTTTCGACAAAACAAGAAATGTTGGACTGGAACTCGACAAAATAATTTATCAAAACCAAAGTCTGACTGTCTACGTAGAACTATACAATCGAGATCATAAATTTAAATAACGGTATAGAGATATCCCCAAAGAGAAATAGCACCATGGGCTTGTAAACTGTAGCATTTGATGGAGGAGGTAGATTTAGCGTCAGGCCAGGCTAAAAAGATAACCGCTCGGTTTGACTGCTGTAACCAAACTGAATGACTGGTCACTGTCGCTAGTGTATGAAGTGGTGTTAATAAGCAGCCGTCACTTGACCCTTGTATCCCAACAACAGCTTCAAAACAAAAAGCCACTCAATGTCACATTATTGTTTTATATTTGGCTAAGATGGTTTGTACCACTTTTCATAATTTAATATTTCATTTCCGAGATAAACAATTGTTAATATACATATCAATTCAATTTTTTTTCTTATTTTCGTTGATAAAGATGCTATTATAGATACATTTCGATCAAATATCTGGTCATCATCAGGCGTCTATTATTTGGCTCAAATGGGATATATGTTGATTATTGAGTTATATCTGTCATAACATTGATGTCAGTTATTGATTGTTCCTGTGGGATTCGTGCTTCACTGCTTGATTCATGGATTGAACTTGGTCGAAACATTGTGTCTATAATAACATCTATATTAACCAACATGAGAAAGATAGTTCAAAATAAGTATATTAACCAGGAAATGTTGTTAAAATTACCAGGATATTCTTCTAGTTATATGATGTATATACTCATAGGATAACATTTACAGGGGTTTTAGTAATCCCTCCTTGACCTGGAAGTGGATTAGAGACTTGTTCAGCAACCTTTCTAGAGATATTGTCTTGATAAAAGCACCGGGCTACTTGGGCTGTAAGCAGGTCCATAGTAGATAGGCTTTGATCTTCAAATATTTAAACGCAAATATTAATCGTTATCTTCTGTTTCCTTAATTCCTGTTCATTTATTGTTCTCACTCCTTGATACAGTTTTTCTTTTTCTTATTCTCTTTCTCATCCAGTAACTACCTCGCGTCTTAGTGGCTTTATTACCATGATTGGTGATTTTTTAAAAAAGCTTGATTTTCAGATTATTATATAAATTCTTATGAAACATATTTCTTATTTTTATTAAAATATATAATTTGTTTGAATTGTGTAACATTTTATCCACCCATTTTATTCAGTTAGTGGTGGTCACCGCTTGCCTCCATTTCATAACGATGGATCGAAGTCGACATTCAAGGCCGAATAGTCCAACGGCTTACCGGTTTCTTTTGCGCAGGAAATGTTGAAGTTACCCCATCCCTCCTCTCACAGGTGGATTTGTTTTTGAAGTTACCTTCGTCTAGCCTTCGCTTAAAGAGGCAGGAACTTCAAAGGCAGCAGGTGGTTTGAATTTAAAGTGTCCATCTCCGAAAATGGTTGCCACCTATAGAACCCAGTGAATTCTGCTATTTTACTCATAGCTGGGGGAGAAGAGATGGTTTCATACCTATCCCAAGGCTATTAGCGTAAGTGAATGTAATGAATTCAATTGAAATTCGAACCCGGCTCTCCGATTCCTTAATCCAAGCCACTAACTATTACTCCACCGTCTCCATGTGTACACTAATAACCCAAATAAATCCAGTATATAACATATTAATCTATATTATAAAAGAAAACCTGATTTTCTGTCCGTCACACATTTTGCTGCGTCTGACTTTGCAGTTTCGTACACAATGTTTATACATATCTGTCAGTTGTGTGAGTTACTTATATGTGCTTGTGCCATTTTATATTATTCGGCTACTCCAGTTTTCTTTCTCTTCTTTCTCACCAACACTATAACATGAACAGATACAACTTCCTCTACTGTTCGGCAATGAAAGACTCATTTGTTCTGCGTCTCAAGAGAGTAGAAGATGAAGTATGCCCAGACATGCAAGGATACAAATGTCTATTGGACTCATTACCTCATCGACACGTTACGGTCATTCCGAGAATTAAATTTTCACGCCTTAATGAATTGAATTAAAATTTTAATATAGAATGGCGTCGTCTTTAATTTTCAGAAGTCATAATCACTTCCAGATTTTTTTTTATAAAAAAGGTAAACCTGGAGAACCTTGGAGAATAAAACGGCTAAAATATTAAGATAACACAAAAAACGCAAAGAATGAATTACATATGTTCTCTTACAAGAAAAATTTTATTCTATCTAAGTTGTACATATCAGCCAAAGTTTTTTCTTTTATTAGGTTGGTGCAAAAATAATGACGTAATAATGTCGTTTTTTGACCTTAAAAAATACGTCAAAAACGACATTATTACGTCATTATTTTTGCACCAACCTAATATTAGCATTCCAAAGTTCCAGATTTAAGTGTAGAAAATCTTTAACGTTGAAGTTTCTATTAATCTTTGGTATTTTGAAACTTCATTTTTTTTCAGATTAGGAAAAAAATATCGTATGGGATTTACTTTCTATATTAAGAAATTCTATTTCAACGATATTTCCTCAAAAACTGTATTATCTTTATAAGGATAAAATATATTGATGTAATTTCAATGTCTTATGGATGGATGCTTTTTAGACTAATTCAAATTGTCATATCAGTCATGTGCATTTCATAATCTGCCTCTGTAAAAATCTCAAATATTGGCTCTTGATTTATATCTTTAGGCCATCAATAGAATCTTGTCGCTAACAATTTATGGAATGTAATATTTAAAGTTACACAAAAATTTATATTCACAGAGGAAAGAAGTCTTGCAATCAAAATGTAATTTACAGCAACTAGTACGACTATAGAATTGGTACGGGAAAGCTTTAAATGAGCGATATAATTCAGTATTAGTCAATTTCTGCGTATATAGAGGGAGATTGTGTTACGCCAATAATGCAGCAACAAGGAGATAGATAGACAGACTGATTACTGGAAAATGTTTTAGTAATAGATAGATAGATAGATAGATATGAAAAGATTGAGATAGATACGAACAGACTGAGATAGATAGATAGATAGATAGATAGATAGATAGATAGATATGAAAAGATTGAGATAGATACGAAAAGACTGAGATAGATAGATAGATAGATAGATAGATAGATAGATAGATAGATAGATAGATACGAACAGAATGAGATAGATACGAACAGAATGAGATAGAGATAGATAGATAGATAGATAGATAGATAGATAGATAGATAGATAGATAGATATGAAAAGATTGAGATAGATACGAACAGACTGAGATAGATAGATAGATAGATAGATAGATAGATAGATAGATAGATAGATATGAAAAGATTGAGATAGATACGAACAGACTGAGATAGATAGATAGATAGATAGATAGATAGATAGATAGATAGATAGATAGATATGAAAAGATTGAGATAGATACGAACAGACTGAGATAGATACGAACAGACTGAGATAGATAGATAGATAGATAGATAGATAGATAGATAGATAGATAGATATGAAAAGATTGAGATACATACGAACAGAATGAAATAGATAGATACGAACAAACTGAGATAGATAGATAGATAGATACGAACAGACTGCGATAGATAGATAGATAGATAGATAGATAGATAGATAGATAGATAGATAGATAGATAGATGACTGAATTAGAAAGAGCTATAAATCAACAGGCCTTATTCCATTTTTGTAAAAACATGACCTCTTTCAGTTTAAACACAGACTTAAACAAGTGTTGTTTATTCAAAAAAAAAAAAAAACACCCAAAGGACGAATGCATTGACCAGAGAATCAATGGTAATGTCGCATGGAATTAATTAGTGATTTGAAAAATAAAAAAAAGAAAGAATATTGTGAACATCAAGAAAAAACGAAGAGCAAGCCTGTTAGTAACGCCGACAAACTGCGACATGTGAGAGTCACTCAAACTGATACGAATTGTCAACTTTATGAATGAATGAATAATACTTTTTTTGAATGTACAAACTGCTATACAGAAAGGAATTATTAATACGTCTTTTAAAATTTATACATTCGGCCAACTTTGTTTGCTGCCTTTATCACAGTAATCCGCTCAATGTATTCATTGAGATACCTTAAAGATTGCTGATGTTGACAAATTGATTTAAAGGTTTGAGCTCAAAAGTGTCGTGCAGAATGTTACCCAAAGTTCGAAGAAATGCGATTCTAGAAATAAAATCTTCCCAACATTGAGTTTCTACCAGCTCTTTCGACGCCAGCACACTGGCTCTCAAGACGAAACAGTGTTGTGCAGAATGTTACCCCAAAGTTCGAAGAAATGCGATTCTAGAAATAAAATTTCCCCAACATTGGGTTTCTACCAGCTCTTTCGAATTCAGCACACTGGCTCTCAAGACGAAACAGTGCTGTGGAGAATGTCACCCAAAAGTTCGAAGAAATGCGATTCTAGAAATAAAATCTTCCCAACATTGAGTTTCTACCAGCTCTTTCGAAGCCAGCACACTGGCTCTCAAGACGAAACAGTGCTGTGGAGAATGTTACCCAAAAGTTCGAAGAAATGCGATTCTAGAAATAAAATCTTCCCATCATTGAGTTTCTACCAGCTCTTTCGAAGCCAGCACACTGGCTCTCAAGACGAAACAGTGCTGTGGAGAATGTTACCCAAAGTTCAAGGAAATGCGATTCTAAAAATGTTCCCAACATCTAGTTTCCATTAGATCTTTCGAATTCAGCACAGTGGTTCTCAAAACGAAACAGTGTTGTGGAGAATGTTACTCCAACGTTCGAGGAAATGCGATTCTAAAAATAACGTTATGACAACATTTAGTTTCCACCAGCTCATTCGAAGCCAGCACTGTGGCTCCCAAAGCGAAGTGGCAAAAAACTATCCTTCTTCTATGTGCAGTGTCCCTTCACGACATTGGCGATCATGGCTCTCCACAATTTCCTTTCCTTTTTAGGTCATCATAAATTATTTCTCTTTGTTATGTTTCCTAAATTCTGTTCTGCCATCCATTTACTCGAGCTCGCTAGAGAGGTTATGCGTTTTTTTCCTCTGTTCCTCGTACCTTAAATCTGTCACGTGAGTATCAAATTTTCCAAGCCCTGTTTCCTCATTATGCACTCGAGAAATTTCAACGGTCTCTTCTGATGTTGTTATGGGGTCCACACCTTTTCGGGTATAATGGACTCGTCCTGCTGCCATAAAATCGCTACAGTCAGGCAGAGAAGAGGAGTCGTGCATGAGTCGTACCGGAGTCGTCTGTGAGTGTCGGTAGTCGGATAGAGTGAAGTAACCTCTTGTAGAAGTCAGTTACAAGCACCTAGACTCTAAGGAAGTCCTACTTCGAGACTGTATATATCTATCTGTATTCGCTACTAACTGTGTTCCTGGATTTTACTAACAGCATTACCTTTTGTATTTTGTGTAAATACATTTAATTTCTTAGCTTAAATACTTGCGTTTGTCATTTATTGGATACCTATTTTTCACGCGGGATCCACAACAGATTTTAAGTATAAGTTTCCATTTTCTCTCAAACATCGTCGTTGCTTACATGTTCGGTCCATGGTATTCTCAGCATCCTTCTGTTGGACCATATTTCTTTTGCTTCAAATCTGTTAATCTGTGAGATTGTCCAGTTTTCTCTGCCATATAGAAGGACTGATATTATGTAATGGCCAAGACTTTTCTTTGTTTCTAAATACTTTACTTAGCTTTTGGAAGGCATCTTTTGCTATCCCAATGCGCCTTCGGAATGTAGCCATCTCTTCTACTCCAAGAGCTCCTCATCTCGCACCTCCCGTCTGTGGAGTCCCCTTCCTATTACTTGTTTCCCTGATAGCTTTAATCTCCAACTATTCAAATGTAAAGTCAATCGACATCCCCAGATGCCTTGATCTCTTCTTCATTCGTCCTTATCATCTTTCCCCCTATCACGCCTCTTTACTATTACTCCCACTCTCTGTAAGCCCCTTGCGTGCTAGTAAAATGCTTAAAAAATATATTTCTTAAGGGAAAAATTACGTCAGCAATACATTTTTGAAGAAAAATATTAGCATCAAAACATTTTTGAAAAATATATATATATATATATATATATATATATATATATATATATATATATATAAGGTGCAATTATAATTTATAAATTCATGAATCATTCATACAAAAACAAATATAGAGGTTAATGATTTAAAAGTCAAGAATACATCAAGATGTATTCTCGCCATTTAAATCATTAACCTCTATATTTGTTTTTTGTATGAATGATTCATGAATTTATAAATTATATTTACACCTTTAATTGAAATTAAAATAACTGCTCCAATGTGCAACTTTCGGATAATAAGTGTGACATTACTGTAATTATTGAACAATATAGTTCATGCCACATTGACGGAAAATCTTCCAGTAAAAAAAATTCTCTTTTGTACAAAAATGCACAACCTTAAAATTTAAATTCAAACTCAGCGTTGCGACCGCACGTTCCAAAACAATAACATATTTCTCATAGGATTTTTTTTGGATTACATCTCTATTTTCGTTGTCCTATTATTACCGAGAAGTAAAAACAAGAACAAAATCTATTTCCATACCTGAGGATGTCTGTAGGAACAGACGAAAGCTTGTAAAAAATTAAAAGACCTTATGCAACTGGAATTTATGAACAGGGATCATATCATTCATATACAGGTTTGGGGTTGATGTATCTTATTTATATTGTTTGCGAAGATGTATTCTCGCCATTTAAATCATTAACCTCTATATTTGTTTTTTGTATGAATGATTCATGAATTATATATATATATATATATATATATATATATATATATATATATATATATATGAAGAAAAATATATACGGAAAAAAACAAACAAAAATCCTTATATGCAATTATGCTGTTTTCATGTTAATATGTCAACGTCGGAAGTTTCGGTCTAATAAACCATCTTCCGGACATATTCATAAAATATAATTAACATTATCAATTCAACATGACAATATGTCCTGAAGATGGTTTATTAGACCGAAACGTCCGACGTTGACATATTAATATTAAAACAACATAATTGCATATAAGGATTTGTTTGTTTTTTTTTCCGTATATATTTTTCTTCATACTGTCGGATCTATATCCATATATTTGCTTACATATATATATATATATATATATATATATATATATATATATATATATATATATATTAGCAGTAATTCTTTTTGGGGAAAAGAATATTACCAGGAATAAAAGTCCTGTTGGCATTAAATAACCCATTGAAAACCAAACCGAAAAGCAGCGTTAAATTTTCCCTAATCTTTTTGATAGCACTTACTATCCCGTTTATTTATGGTTTTTTTTTTCTTCTTTCAGTCTTTGGAATTTCCTTAATCGGTGTGTTTTGATTTTTTTCAAAATTCATGATGGTATAATTTCCACAGATTTTCTTCGATTGATTATTTCATCTTCTATGGCTTATCAACCCTTTGCAGGTTATTTAAAGCCAGAAAATAATTTTAGAGAGTAAGAATATTTTTTATGACATAACAGTAGTTTAGTGATACGAGCCTTTCTGATTAGCCCATACCTGGTGGGGAGAAGAAGTATATTCATACCTTTCACAAGTTTCGGTCTATATTTCTGAGATGTAGCATGTACATTATTTACATTATTCGGACTATTGTCCTCGTCTTTGTTGCCATATTTATTACAACGTTTCAGCCTTTGTACGCTCCGGCCTTCTTCAGGTGGTTGGAATGTCGAACGAACCCTTTATTTCGCTCACTGGGGTAGACCTTTCTAGTTCCACGTGACACGTTTAATAGATATCAGTTATTAAACATGGCACGCGGAACTAGAACAGTCTACCCCAGTGAGCGAAATAAAGGTCTCGGTTCGACATTCCAACCACCTGAAGAAAGCCGGGGCGTACAACGGCCGAAACGTTGTAACTTTCACAAGGGTATTTGCGTGTAAGTGAATATAACGAACCCAACCGAAATTGAAACTCGGCTCTCCGATTAATAATTCCGAGCCATTATCCATTACACCATCCGCACATCCATGCTTACAGCCCTTGGTATTCCCAAGCGATCACCCCTCGAGGTACTGACTAGTCGCGACGTTGCTTAACTTCGGTGATTCTACGGGAACCAGTGATTCAAAGTTACATGGCCGTAAGCCCAGATCTTTATAGATTTAATGGTATCTTAACAAATATATATATATATATATATATATATATATATATATATATATATATATATATATATATATATATATATATGCATCAATTGTATCATTTTTTATCGATTTAATAAACTGTATTAATTTTTTATATCTGTTGATCTAATTTGAATTAATCTTTATTCAAGACTGGTGTAATCTAAGAGTGAACGATTGCTGTAGTCTTATTTATCGATTACGATGGATTTCCTGTCTTTTGTGCTGCTCTTTGCTATTTGCCCTCTATTGGCATTGACCGAGTTTCTTATTACCAAGCTTAATAGAATTAGTTTCAGAATTCTGAATCAGCAGAGGAATGTTACGCTAAGGTGGTTGCATAAAGGACGCTTAAACATTGGGAGTCAGAAATTTTTCCCAATATGGAATAAATGGAGATCGGGTCTTAAAAAAAGATGTGAAAAATATTATTTAAAGGATTGAAAATTTAGGTTTTTTTAACGAAACCTTTTTCTCAGAACCTTGTCTCTTTGGATCTCGTCTCGTCGATAACAAAATAAATACTCGTATTATACTCTTCGATAACAAGATGAATAATAAGACGATATTAAAGGCCTCCTCTTCATCATCAGGTTTATTAAAGACCAAAACGGTAAAATTAGACAAAGAAATAAATACAAATATAATGTGCAGGGGAAGAAGAACGGTAACAAGGCAGGGAAAAACTCAAAATAAGGGCGGCTTCTAGGCTAGTAAATAAATAATTAGTAAACAAAATGTCAGTTTTTTTTTCTTTAGCAGGTACATCTCTGCTTTTATTTTAAATATCAGGACATCCCATAAGTTCTGTCCGAATTTTGAATAAAGAAAACAATGACCAAACGTTACATTTAATTACAGATTCCATCAACGATGTATTTTCCCTGATTATCTATGACTTCCTTCCATCTGTTAACAAGCTTACTAATTCCATTACTGTAAAATTCTTTTGGCTTTAATTCGAAGAACTCACAAATGTCAGTTTTAACCTCTTTCTGTGTTACAAAAGCTGTTTCTTCCAAATTATTCTGTAAGCTACGAAACAGATGTTAGTCTGAAGGAGCAAGATCGGGAGAATAAGGTGGATGAGGAATTTTCTCCCAACCAAGTTCTTCGATCTTTTGTGACATGATTCTTGCTGTGTTAGGTCGCGCATTTTCCTGATGAAATATCACCTCTTTTCGATTCACTAGAGCAGGTCTTTTTTTTCCTCAAAGCTTGGTTCAAACGCTCTAATTGCTGACAGTATATTTGAGCATTAATTGTTGCATTAGGTGGTAAGAATTCAAAGTGGATTATTCCTTGGCGATAACACCAGATTGAAAGAAGAACCTTTTTCCCATGAAGTTCCCTTCTCGGCTGTGGCTGGGGTCCTTCCCCTTTACCAAGCCACTGTCTACGACGCTTAACATTTCGATAAAAGATCCATTTTTCATTGCCAGTCACAAGTCTATCCAAAAAATGTGAAACAAGTTGGCGAGAATGGAGAGAAGATCAGATGTCAACTCGGGATTTGAGGTTGTTTTCAGACAATTCATGAGGCATCCATTTTCCAAGTTTAGGAACTTTTCCAAGTTGTTGAAGATGACGATGAACAGCTGTATGGTTTGAACTGAGAATCACTGCCAATTCCTCAACTGATAAAGCAGGATTTTCTTCAAGGGCTGCTTCAAGAAGCTTTTCATCAAACTCAACTGGACGTCCTGTTCGATCATCATCTTCAAGGGTGAAATCTCCACCTCTGAATTTTGCAAACCATCTTCTGCAAGTTCTTTCATTCACACATTCCTCTCCATAAACTGAGTGAATGTTTCTAGCCGCTTCGGCTGCTGAGTTTCCTTTTTTGAACTCATAAAGCATTATGTGCCTCAAATGATTCTTGGGTACTTCCATGTTAGCAGGGTTTTAATCAAACAAAATTTAATTTTATTGTTGTCTGAAATAAAATTTGATCAGTTTAAATGCATCTAAACATAAAAATAATGTTCCGCTCCATTAGACATTATAAAATACTCTTTAAATTTCGTTCATTTTAACAAAACGTTAAAATTCGGACAGAACTTATGGGATGACCTGATATTTTGTCTCAGTTTTTAATCATATTTCTATTTTTTTCCGGAGAATGATATTTCTGATTATGCAGAGTTTCTTTTTTTTTTCTTAAGATATTTTTTAGATTTTAAGATTCCTTAAAGAAAAAGAATGTTCAGCTCTTGAAAAATAAGTAAAAATATAAAAATATAAAAGTATAAAATATAAATATGAATATAAATATAAAATACAAAAATATAAAAAAAATATGTAAAACTACGGATGCAACGGATTGAAACTGTTTTACCAGGTTCCTTCTCTGCTATTCTAATTTGCCATCAGCTTAAATCTCATTAGCACATCCATAATACTTATGAAATTCGACGCATTTCTACAAAATGGAAGATGTCAGGTTAAGATGGCCCGGATGTAAATGTAGGTATGAATTAGCTTTTCATGTGCTTAGCTGTTAATCGAATCAGGAATGCCCACGAAACTTTTTCAACTTCTTGCCATTAGAAAATGAAAAAGAAAAGAAAAAAAAACTATGTCATTAAATCTCGTGAGACTGAGAAGAAATTGCGTGAAACTGAAATATTTAAATCTGATCCTAATTCTAAGTTGATATTAGGCTGTCACACATGAAATGGTGTACTCTATTAATAAAACTCTTCTGAAATATTGAATGACTAATTGATTTGAAATAGGTACTATGTTGATAAATGATTATTCTCCAACGTAACTCTAAGTTCTTGATCCCATCTTTAAAAACATTCTCATCCTTTGATTTGATAAGCAGTTCAAATGCTTCGATTAGCTCTTCCTTATTGGAGAATATTTTACTGGGTATGAAAAGCTCAAAATGCTTAAGTAAGTGATAATCCGTAGGAGAGATACTAGGTGAATATGAAGGGCAATGCAAAATTTCATAATTCAGGCTATGAAGATTTTGAACAGTTGATTGAGAAGCGTGCGGCCATGCGTGCAGCAAAATTGGGCCATCTCTATTCACAATTCTAGGTTGATTTTCAACTTTTTTTGTGCATACACTCAATTTCTCCACAGTAAGGGGTTGATGGTACTATTTCCCCTTGCGGCAAGAATGAATAATGAATAACCCCTTTGAAAGGCCACCATATAGAAACCATTAACTTTTTAGGGTGCGGTGGGTGTTTTGGTTATTATTTTAGTGATTCACTTGCATCTAACCACTGGTCTACTCTCTTACTGTTGTCAAAGAGTATCGATTTCTCTTCGCATGTAATGATTCGATGCAAAAATGGTTCTTTTTCCCAGTTTGTACTCATACTGCAAGATTACCAGACATTGTTCTATCTTAATCATTTTCATTAAGATTATGAGTAACAATATATTGAAAGAAAAATTATCTGGAAAGAAAGGTAAGTAAAGAATTTATATATATATATAATACTAAGGCGGTTACTTCGTTGGACGACCGGATCAACAACCAAAAAACGCGTCATTTCATGTACGTCAACCAAATAATTTCCCTAATGGATGGAGTGGCGTTTTTCTTCTAAAATTATTTTCTCCCCTGTTTCTCTTAGGTGTGTAAGTGAATAAAGTGATGATTCTAATGTACCTTTTTTTTTTAATTCACGCAGACGCACACACACACATATACATATACATATGTATATCTTTATTTATTATAATATCTATTCATTTACTTCTGCTTATATTTGTATTTCTATTCAGGACATGGAACGTTCGAATGGGATTAGATATTTTTGCCTGCTGACTTCGAAAACTATCGCGAATAAAGTCTATTCTTATCACATGTTCAAGAAATATGATTTTTTTGTACTTATCAAAGTGACATTGTGCAGTGAATATCTATTAATATTTTAGTACGACAGAAAACTCAGAGGAATTAAGAATTCAGTTTATTTATATTTATTTATTTATTTATTTTTTGAAATCGCATAAGTTATTCCAAAATATGTGCGTGTGAAGGAAAATTTATTTAGATCTCTTGGATAAATTTCCTATTCGTTGTTGTCTTAATCACAACGTTTCGTCTGCGAGTTCCTCTGAATGTATGAGATTATGGCATCTAGGTTTTTGGGATAAAATTATCACGTGATGAAGGAATGGAAACGTAATGAAAAATAATTGATTCATTTGTTTTTCGTTTTTTTTGTTTTTTGTTTTTTTGTTTTTTTACAGTTTATTAAACTTTTATAGGTACTTCAAATTTAGAAAATATCTTGAAATTGTAAGAATCTTTTAGAGATAATAATGATTTACTGATACGTTCTACTATTTAAACCGTAACGGTTGGAAGATGGAATAAGCGCATTTCCCAGGGATATTTGCGCTTAAGGGAATAAAACGAATCCAACTGGTATATGAAACCGGCTCTCCGATTTCAAATAACGAACCGTTATCTCTCACACCACCTGAACATCCAAGCTTACTGACCACGCTCACCGTTTAATAACACGTAGGGGAACCGGTATTTCGACATGATACGGTCGTAAACTAATTTAAAAGAAGTTCAGACTAAAGCTAGTACGAATGTCCAGCCAAATATCTTATAGAAGTGAGGAAAGTTTTTTCATTTACTGAGGAAATTTTCCGACCCGATCAATCTTATTAAAAAAAAAAAAACACCCGTTTATTAATTTCGCACCCTCTCCCCAGAGAGGAAACAGTAATGTTTATAATTGGTTCCCGTTTTTTTACTGGGCCACGGTTATAATATATACGCTTTCATGATAAGACGTGCGTTGAATAATTCTATTCAATTGGATTGTTTAAGAAACAGTGTTCGATTGTCTTATACTATCCCTTGCCGAATAACCTCATTTCATTCTTTGATAAACTTTGTTTTCGAAATGTTTGTTGACACATAACACTGAATTTGAATTTGACAAAGAGGACATTCCAGACGTTTTCGTCAATCCGAACTTTCAACTATCATGGTGGATGGGTGTTCTTAAAAGAAGGCTCTTCGTTTTGAACATCTGTTTGGAGTAATTTTATTCCCAAAACTCAAGTATAACGCATATATCCAATCTATAGCTAAAGATGCGGAAAATGTGGCTGGTTTCTTGTACTGTTGCTGTAAGAATCTGACAGATACCCTGCTATTCTTTACAAGAACCAGTTCAGACCAAAAATGAAGTGTTGATGCTAGATCTGAACTGGAGCTGCCCGGATCTAACTTGCCTGTTTCGATAGGGTTCAAAGGCGTCTACGTGGTCTTATGGATGATGAAATATTTTCAGTCCGGCAACTTCTTTTCCCACCAACGAAATGTTGCAAGCCTCTCGATGCTTTATCGCTATATACATGGCATGTGTTCTAACGAGCTACATTCCTTAGTTCCACCAACTCTGACCATTGTAAATAGGACTCGCTATTCCATGTACACAAGAGGGAATTATTTCCACCCCTTTCGTATTCCTATAGTAAGAAGCAAGTTCCACTCGGACAGTTTCTTCTCAAGAAACGCTGCTTTGTGGAACAGTCACCCGGCTGGATGTTTTCCCGATCACTACAACCTTGACCTCTTCAAGTCTAGGGTTAGCCGGTATCTTTCCTGCAAAGCCTCATGGTCTTTATTTCTTGCCCTTTCTTACGCTCATACAATTCCACACAGCAACAATCTACATTTAGGGGTCTTGAGTCTTGTATTGGGGGAACATTAGTATAAAAAGTTTGAATCAATTCTTTATACAAGTGATTTGATTTTTCTAGGTGTTCCTGCAACTTCGCCACCAGGATTACTTCTTTCTGTTTAGATGAAGGTGTACGAATGTGCTTCTGATTTTTACGCGGGTCGATATTCAATTTATGCAAACATGGATACTCCACATGCTGCTATCTTATCATAAAGTGCAAGAATTAATTTTTCAAGAGCCAGACCAAACAGAAAATGGAGTGTGTGCTTCCCAGTGCTCAGTTTCCAATCTTAGTAGAATTCCAAAGCGAAGAATTATTTCCAGCCTCCAACCATTCTCTCACAGGCGGGGTGTGGCAAGCCTCTCGTCGCTCTATCGTTACAACCATGAAAAGTGCTCAGACGAACTACATCCCTTGGTTCCCTTTGGCCTAACCTTTACGTCTAGGAGCCGCCATGCCATTTACATTGTAGCAAACCTCCAACATTCCCTACCCACATTCCATCGATGAGACGTTCCTCTCGAACCACTGCTCTGTGGAACAGACTCCCAAGAGGATGTTTCCCCAATCTCTACAATCTTAACCTATTCAAGTCTAGAGTTAACCGTTATCTTCCCCTCCTATCCGTATAAACTAACTCTTAACGTAACCCTCTACCTCTAGTGGCTCCCGGACATTGTATAGTGTGACCCTTATTGTAAAATAATTATTATAGTAATTATCATTATTATTTTATTATAAATATTATTATGTATAAATTTGCCATACTAGTGAAGTTATGATTATTATTAACTATCAATATAATTGCGAATGTGCTCGTTATCCACAAGGCGTGGGCTTTATTAGTTTATTTCTTTGTATATTTATTAACAAGTTTCGTCATAGATTCTTCTCTGTTGCCATATTACAGAAACCGTATTGTTTGAGTATTGTTTGTCTCCTCTTTAGTTTAGGTATATTTTAGATTATTCCCAATTTTTTACCACTTCCTGTTAGCTCTTAATTATCTCCGGGACTGTCGCAATGAAGCATTGACTAAAGCACGCCGTTTATATTTTCTAATTCTGCTAAATCCATCCTCATACGCTAGCATCGCCGGTATGTAATATTTAAAAGCTTTTCTCATTGAATTAGTTCCCTTTAATATCATCTTATTATTTGAACCTTTCTTTAACTTATCCAGCTTTTATACGTGTTTTTTTTTTTTTTTTTTTTTTTACTGCTGAATCTCTCTATGGCGAACGCCTTTCGCCACGTATCGGCAGTTTGCGCACCGTTCTCAAATCGTAACTTCATGTAACTTTCTTCCTTTTCTGAATTTTCTATTAAGACTGAAGGTTTAACTTATTTTCATTTTTTTTTTCTGCCTTGTTAACGTTCTTCTTCCCCTGCACATTATGTTTGTATTTATTTCTTTGTCTAATTTGGCCTTTGATAAACCTGATGATTAAGAAGACTTTGTCTTGAGAGTTGTTATTGCCTTTAGGCGTTTACCTGGATGTCTTGAGATACGATATGAACGCGTCTTGTGGAGGAAGAACAGACTCGTCTTCCATATTCTATCTTGAATTATTCTAATCTCATATCGAATTTCGATTTGATTTTGTTCCTGCAAGATGTAGGCCTTCTGCATGAACTCTTTTTAATGAACTCACTCCTGGGAAGCCGATAATGCCATGAAGACGCAAGGAGATATTGAGAATTTAATAGAAACCTTACTGAAGAAGAAAGTGCAATAGAAAAAACAGTAATTCATTTGTCGTATTGTGTCGTGTTGTATTGGGTTGTTCTACGACCCGTGAACAGTAGTCAACTTCCTGTATATCTCTTAGTTTACTGTACACATTATATCTCTTCTAATTACCATATGCAAACAGGTACAATCCTATTTACCACTCCACCTTCCTGGATCAATATCTTTATTTATTCTCGAGCTTCTCTAACCTCTTTCCTCCTCTCCCTCTTGAGGTTTATGCCCTTTCTTTTTCTTTTTCTTCCGTGTCTGAATCACTCTCGCTATCATCCATAAATGCTTCTTCTATTGCATTGTCCTGATCTGAAGAACTCACCCTTTCTTTCCTGCCAAGATCTTCTTCCATCACGACGGTTTTCGTTCCAATTCTGGGTCTTAATTGTTCAGAATGGGCCATTTTGTTTTCTTTTCTTTGATATAATTGCCGTGTTATGTCCTCTTTGCATATTGAAATTAGCTCTCTCGGAATTTGCTACGTTGTCTTTCTTTTACCACATCTTTATATTTGTGGAATAAGGCTTCGTTAATGGAGATCTTATTTATCTACTCATTAAAGCAGATGAACTTTGCAATCTGTCTATATGTAGAATTGTCATATAACCAAGCAGCAACCTTCGTAAATAACCGAAAATATTATCTCTACTAGGGAAAAATTCTTTTAATCCCATGTTCACTGTCTGTATCATTCCTTCCGCAATCCCATTAGATTGTAGGTGATACGGTGGGGTTTTGCAAGAAAGCTACCTATCCGCCTCAGAAAATCACAAAATTCTGATGAGTTGTCTAATACCAATATTTTAGGGACCACATTTCTAGAAAATACTAGACTTAACATTTGTTTTATTGTAGTCATTTTTTTCTGTTTTTAACGTCGTCAGGTCATCCGGAAAAGAAGTCTACTAAAATTAGAAATAGTCCGGTATCATTGTGTGTTTGGTTCATATAAACAGACGACCGTTCCGTTTCTTTAGGTTATCAGTGTAGCAACCTTTTTCGATTTTTTTGTTATTTCTGCACATTTTGTACATATGTTCTATATCGCGATAATACTCTGGCCACCATTCCTCCAATTTTAATCTCTTCTCCATCAACGTTATCCCACAATGCACATTATCATATAGACTGTTTATATATATATATATATTCTTACTCTTTCTGTTTCTTTTACATTTCCATTGCATATATCACCGTTAATTTATGTCTTATTTCTTTATGAAGTACTCCAACTTTGGAAAAGTTTCTTCACCTGTTTCTTTTTAATCTTATTCTTTCAGCAATCTTGTTTAATATTGGATCTTGTAGCTACATGGACAATGGCGGCAAAAATCTTATTTCTTATACAAGGGTGAATCAAAAAATAATGCAATTTGTTTTATTATGTAAGAAATAAGGAACACAGTCAAACATGTACATCCAGATATAGCTATATATCACAGGTTCAGATCCCAACTTCTCAATATAGTCACCACCTATTTCAATGGCAGTGTTCCACCGACGAATGAGTGTATGTATCACAGCTTCGTAAGACTAATTTAGTCCGCAAAGAGTCAACTCATCGTGCCTACTTGAGCTCGTATTAGACATAAACTGGTGAGATTATTTTGAACTAACAGCCATATCCAGCTGGCCGATCAGAAAAAGCGTTCAATTAGAATGGAGCAAAAACAGCATCATCTTTAGATGTAACAGAGTCTATCTTCTTCAATTACTTTAAAGTACTTTCGTTTAAAAACATTTTGAATTAATGCAGTTACTAACAGAAGTAGCCTGTATTAATTCAATCGAAGTTAGCCGAGGATACGAAAGAGTAAAACAGGCAACATGAAAACCTACTTCAAACCACAATTATTTTGGAGTTTTTGAAATTCACTGTGCTACCAGGGATTTCAAAGAGGATACATTTATAAATCCACTGTGCCATGTGTCCTCGAGGATACATGGCACACTGGATAAAGGCGTTAGTTAGATCCAGTGACAGGAACCAAAGAGTGTGCGTTCAATACCTGATTAAGGCGGTGGAGAACTTGGAGAGGGGATTAAGCAGGAGATAACTGATAACTGACATACATTAGACATGGCATGTGGAACTAGAACAATCTACCCCAGTGAGTGAAATAAAGGGTTCAGTTCGACATTCCAACAAACTGAAGAAGGCCGGAGCGTACAACGGCCAAAGCATTGTAATAAATATGGCGACAAAGATGAGAACAATAGTCCGAATAATGTAAATAGTGTGCATAATACCGCATCTTAGAAATATAGACAGATACACAAGTTAAATGACTGTTAAACAATAAACTTATTGTTGGCTAAAATTGAGTGAAATTTGTATTAGATTGCTTGAAAATTGTTGGAGTTTTTAGTTTAAAATTTGTGTTGAAATCTATTTTACGCAGTTTTTCGCTAAACACAGTGGCATAGAAATAAAAATTAGGTATCGTTGAGCTCGTCATGATGTAATAACCTACATACCAAGTTTGAGGAAAAAAGTTTAATTCTTCGATTTTTGATCGGGATTATTGATTTGTTTTAATTATCGGGTTTTTACGGTAAGATCCAATCTCTTTCATTGTATAATACATGTGCCAGGTATGCTCAAAAATCGTTGGATGGATATTGAGTGAAATGTTATGACACAGACAGACAGAAAGACACAGAGACAAACAGGCACATAGTCATCCTCTGTGACAATTCTCCTATTTCTTCTTATTCTTTCAGCAATTTTGACTAATATTGGATCTTGTAGAGTTTCTGATACCAATCTTTGTAGAGATAATATTTCAGCTCCATATAATAGTTTTTTATTCCGGACTTGAATTTTTCTTTTTGATCCTTATTGCAATATTGTCAACGCATCGACATATGGTATTGTATTTCTTATTACGTACCCAGTATCAAAATCATAAGCCATTAGTTTTATGACCCATCTTAGAAGTAACTTTTGCTAGCTCTTTTCTAGGGTTAAAAATATACTCTAGAGGTTTATGGTCTGACTTTAATAGGAACTTCTTACTCAATAACAATTGTCGAGCTCTGTGATCAAGACAATGGCCAATGCCTCTTTTTCAATATTTGAATAACTTATTTCTGTTACCGTCAATCTTCTTGAAAGTTACATTATTGGATAGCTTTTTTTGCGATAAAATTGCTGACAGCTTGCACACTCTCATCCATAGTTAACGTATCCTACTTTTTGGAATCAATGCGTTTTTCTGCGAGTATCTTTTTTAAACCCTCAAACGCTAAGTTTACCTTCGAGTCCATTTGCACTCACTGTTCTTTTTCCGCAGTTCAGAAAATGGTTCTATTAATTAGTTTTATAATTGGTTGTATTTTAGTGGGCATCTATTATAAAAATTAACCAATACTAAAAACGAATCTATTTTTATTAATAGGTTTAGATATGGTTCAATAATATCTTTTGAAATTTGGTACTCTAAATATAATATTCTATCACAATATTTGGTACTCTAAATATAATATTCTATCACAATATTTGGTACGCTAAATATAATATTCTATCACAATATTTGGTACCCTAAATATAATATTCTGTCACAATATTTGGTACGCTAAATATAATATTCTATCACAATCAAATTCACACATGTCTTTGTTTATTGCCATAGCCGCATTTGTCAACTTGTTGAACACATTTTTTGTTTTTAGTCTTAATTTCGATGTATCCACATTTAGAACACTTATTACTAATAGTCTATGAATTCTTTTACATTCCACTACTGTAATGGGAATAATTTCAAATCGGTCTCAGGTTTTAAATGTTACATTGAATTATCCTAGATTTTTTTTTATAAAAGATCCATCAAATTTCAGATGACATTTTTTCAATTTCGGTTTACCCATTTGTTACAAAAAAATCTCTTGGGATCAGAGTAACTTCACTCCTCGTATTCACATGCATTGTTAACGGCACGCCATTTAATTTAATTTTTTTTTTTTCAAAATAATTCTTTTTTCTTAGGTATTCGTATTGAAAAAAAAAACGTCTTCAATTCTTTCTTTCTCTACTTTTTCTACACTATTTTCTTTTTAACTTTGCATACAGACAGAAAATTATTTTTCTTCGGTAGTTATGCCAAATATTTCCAAAAACGGAGCACTTTTTTCTTTGAATTTTAGGCTCATGGTTACAGTGTTTCCATTTCTTGGGTTCCTTTGTTGAGACTGCACGTTTCAACCTCATCCTCAGTAGAATTATATTCTTTTATTAATTCCAGCTGTTGCATAAGTTAATTTGGAGACAAATTAAATTTTAATTGTTCCAATATTTTATATGTATCAGCCATAACTTCAATCAAATGTAATTGAATCAATTCATCCTCAATAGTCAAATTTTGAGCTCCAAGTTTCACAGAATCTGCATGTTTCTCTTAATCTGTGAAGATATTGTATAATTGATTCATCTTGTTTCCGTTTAATGGACAGAAATTTGGTTCTTTCTGCGATGACAAGTTTCTTTTTAGATTGTAAACTTCTTTTTATAATTCCGGAAATTTCAACGGAGGCCAAATTCTTCACTTGTTTGGCGTATGACATAACATAAATTTTCGTTATAGCTTCAAAACCTGCCGAAGCAAGAAAGGTGTCAATTATTCCATTTCTTTCCTTCTTGCCTGGTTGTCTTTCCGTTATTTTAGCCTTTGTATCATTCCTTCCGCAAATCTCATTCAAATCTCGACAAATTCTGGAACATCTAAGCGACTTAAACAACCCATCGTCAACGCCATATTGTATTGTGTTTTATTGTAATTTTATTGTGTTATGTTGTATTATATTGTGTTGAATTGTATTGTATTGTCTTTCGTTGTAATGTGTTGTATTGTAATGTGTTATATTGTATTCTGTTGCATTGTATTGTATTGTGTTGTATTATATTGTAATGTGTTGTATTGTAATAAGTTGTATTGTGCTGGATTGTGTTGTATTTTAATGTGTTGTATTGTAATGTGTTATATTGTATTCTGTTGTATTATATTGTAATGTGTTGTATTGTAATGTGTTGTATTGTGCTGGATTGTGTTGTATTTTAATGTGTAGTATTGTAATGTGTTGTATTGTGTTGCATTGTATTGTATTGTGTTGTATTATATTGTAATGTGTTGTATTGTATACAAAACAATTTGTATTAAAATACAACATCAATGAATAGTACAATTTTTCTTGATTCACACGCACAAAAGTCCGTTGTAAAAATGTTCATTCGTATAAGAGAAATTGGATTATTAAAGGAATATAAGAGTCACTTTGTTAATACTTAAGTTTAAGGCGTGCTGGTCACAGGAGATGAAAGGTGAGGTCAATGTGTCGGTAGGAGTCATTCGGTATCTCCGGTGGTGAAGGAAGGCTGGAGGCGTCGAGTTTGATGGAAGAGGAAAGCGTAGCGACATTCTCTGACGGTACTTCAAAGCTTTCTCTCCCAGGAGTGAATTTATCGCTCTATTTATTTGTCCCCATCGGCTCAGAGTCAGTCTGCTGAAGCAAACTGTTGGGTATGGCGCGGAGCCGTTTTATTGGTGGAAATTGCTTATTATTCTTTTTATTTCTTTTTATTTTCCACCGGAAATTCTGCGTGGAGCCGGGTGCGTAAAGACCAGTATTGGTCATTTGCTATTTAGACCTCTGGGGGTTAACATCCGGTCCTTCGCTTGCTCCGTGCCACCACATAACTTTCGCCCCAGTAAACGGAGTTGTTGTTGTTTTTTTTTTTTTTTTTTTGTTGTTGTTTTTTTTTGTTTTGTTTTTTTTGTTTTTTTGATTTATGAGACTTGATCTCTTTTTCACTCCTTGATATAGTTTTCTCCCAAAATTTACTAGTTCCTTTCTTGATTTTATGCAAAGTTTTCTCAAACTTGTTCTGTAAATCTTCCTGATCTTGTGAATCAATCATGCTTTGAAATTTTTTGACCATATACTCCTTCCACTGTTGGGCCTGTGGTGGAATCTCAGAGATAACAGATGTGATCAAGAGTAACATGGCATCCCGATTAAGCCAATCCATACGAACACTGCAGTCTTTGTCCAATAGAGAACAGTATGAAGTCGATTCTTTTGCTTTCTTTGCTTTTTCTTCCTGAACTGTTTCTACAGTAGAAGCACCAGCAAGCAAGGCAGTTGAATCAGTGGCTGGTTTAAGGCTATCAACTGACTGTTTCATCTCCGCATAAAGTTTTTCCAAATTGTCAGCTCGCATTTTCTCTTCCTCCAGTTTTTTTTGCAAAACAGCAATGGCATCATGAGTTTTATTTTCAGACTTTATTTCATCAGAGCTAACTGAAGCATCATTTTGGTTGGGAACAAGAGAAACACCAAAACTTGATATTTGGTCAGGACTGCCTTCATTGAAACTCACATCAACATTCTCTTCTGGAGAAGATTGAATTTGAATGATATCATCATGGAAAGCAGCACCAACAGAACTGCTTATCTCAGTTTGTGACTCAGGGTCACTGTCTGAAGCAGGTTCATTTAGATCCTGGGGAACATCAGCAGGACGATCTTCATTTCTTGAATTTGAGACTACTGGTGGTTGCATTTGAACATTCCGTTTATTTGGCCATCTGCACCACGGCTTACAAAATTTTGCACGTTCCGCAAAGTATAAATGCGCTCGGCAAATTAGAGGTTTTTGGTCCTTGTTAAAATGGCGAACACTGGTAGGGAATTTATTTTCACTGTGGGAACAGCCATGTATCTTTTTAGTTTCATTTTTATTTTGCTGTTCATCCTTTTGCTTCCCGAAATCTGTCGAATATGTGCGGTGTCTTGTTTGTTAAAAATATAATAGTAAGTCGTCCGCCATTTTTCCAAGACGATCAGTGTCTAAATCGACTTGTGCAGCTACCACTGGTTTAATGGAGTGAGGTAGGGCTTGAATAAATTTGTGACGTACGATATCGTCCCCTACGCCAATTCGGCTTGCTAATGACATAAGTTCATTCAGGTATACTGAGGGACGACCTGTTACAGTCGATGACGACATTAATTTGTCCAGCATCTCTGGTTTTGTTTTCTCGTAAGCGCCCGTCACTGCTTCTTTTAGTGCGTCATAATCTTTTGATTGCAGTATAGTTGGCTGTATATTTCCTACTATGTCCACAGGTAGAGCTGCCAAAGTGTTAAAAATTTTTTGACTGGTCTGTTTTATATTTGCAATATTAAATTGCGCCTCCATTATCGCAAACCAAGCTATTACGTTTGATTCAATGAAGTTTGGTGGTTTTATCGCAACAGTTTGGATTGGTTGGTTTTGATTAATTGTAGTTGCTTCAGCGTCATCTGCCATGTTTTTGGTTTGTGTTGAATAAAAATTCTAATTTTGTGACAGTTCAATTTTTTTTTGTGCGTGCGTGTATATATATGTGTTAAAATCACGTCGGCGGTCAACACTTATTGTGTTCGAGGGGGAGTCGATTCGTTGTTACTTGTTGCTTTTATCAGAAGGTAGGTAGTAGTAGCAGTCCTTCGGGACAGCCGCTAGTTTGGCCTAAAGGTTCAACAAGCAATCAATTTGAGGTCACCATACATAAACAAAATAGCATACGAAAGAGAAGGGTGTATCAAAACAATTTGTATTAAAATACAACATCAATGAATAGTACAATTTTTCTTGATTCACACGCACAAAAGTCCGTTGTAAAAATGTTCATTCGTATAAGAGAAATTGGATTATTAAAGGAATATAAGAGTCACTTTGTTAATACTTAAGTTTAAGGCGTGCTGGTCACAGGAGATGAAAGGTGAGGTCAATGTGTCGGTAGGAGTCATTCGGTATCTCCGGTGGTGAAGGAAGGCTGGAGGCGTCGAGTTTGATGGAAGAGGAAAGCGTAGCGACATTCTCTGACGGTACTTCAAAGCTTTCTCTCCCAGGAGTGAATTTATCGCTCTATTTATTTGTCCCCATCGGCTCAGAGTCAGTCTGCTGAAGCAAACTGTTGGGTATGGCGCGGAGCCGTTTTATTGGTGGAAATTGCTTATTATTCTTTTTATTTCTTTTTATTTTCCACCGGAAATTCTGCGTGGAGCCGGGTGCGTAAAGACCAGTATTGGTCATTTGCTATTTAGACCTCTGGGGGTTAACATCCGGTCCTTCGCTTGCTCCGTGCCACCACAATGGCATTGTATTGTTTTGTGTTGTATTGTATTTTATTGTGTTGTATTGCATTGTGTTTTATTGCGTTGTATTGTAATGTGTTGATTTGTATTGTAATGTGTTGTATTCTATTGTAGTGTATTATATTGAGTTGTATTGTGTTGTGTATTGTATTATTCTAAAACACATGATCAGTAGTCAACTTCCTGTCTGTCTCTATGCTTACTATACACTTTATAACTGTTCTTCTTAACATATCCAAATAAATACAATCCTATTTATCAATCTACTACATAAGGAAGATCGAAGAAGGAGACTTGCATTGAATTTAATTTTGTTTTAAGATTGTAGGTGGCTTGGAAGCAAGAAATAGGAAGAGATTTCCAAACTCGAGGAGAACGAGAAACGAAACAATTAGGATAGATGTTGCAGTTACATCTAGCTATTTCAACTGTAAAACAATCTAGTAGTACACTTAAATTCACGCGGTCGAGGTACCACGGAGGTGAGCTCATTAGAGCAACTGAAAATACTTATAGAAAAGACCAAGGGTTAGGGTTCGCCACGGTGACGGGAAAGTGACTGAAATCGAGATGCCAGGTCAGGATCAGTAACATTACAGTCTCTTGTTTTAATCTGCCGCTTTGATAGCTTTAAAAAAAAATAAAAAATAAAATAGACGTACTATCCCAAATGTTTCTTCAAATTCGAAACTATTTTTAACACTTCCGCTGCTAACTACGATCTTCGTATTTCTTATCTTGCTCCAGCTGGCTAAGTACGGAAACCTACGTTTTTTGCATACCCGCTGGTATGAGTGTCCCATTGCGCCATCTATCGTCAAATCACAAAGAACAATGCTTCAAAAGATATCATGTGTATACCCATTACTGATCTGATAAGTAATTCCCAGGTATATCCATGAAAATGGAATGCTGTAAAACACACTGGTGCCAGTTTTCTATGTAATAAAATATGTAGGTTGAAATTTGGCATTTTCTTTTAAAATGGCTGGCCGGATGGGGGCAGCACTGGGCAAATGAGTAGCAGTGAAAGTGTTAAAAGAACGCTTTAATGCAATATATTATAATTCAAAGAGGTGGTTCTCTTACTTACATTATTTTGATATTTTCCAGCTTCGTGACGTCTAATTTCTCCAATTCATCTTCTACTGTGATACCGTGACACGTTAATGTAGTTGGCGATGTGTATTTGCATAAGTCGGAATAAACTGTGGTTGGCCATGCTATTTCGACTAAAAATACAGCGACAAGCCACTTGCCCAGTTCACTGCAGTCACCTAGGCAAAGAAAATGATAAAATGAAGAGATACAATATTTTGCAGCAAATATTAATTCTACCAAGATTTGGAACATTTAGCTTTTATCTTTTCTTTTTTTTTTAATTATTTTCGCAACGATATGTTTGGGTTTATTTTTATTTCGTTAGTTTAGTTGCTTGCATGACCTGCGTGTCGTCCAACAAGGGTTAATAGCAAAAAAATAAGAATAAAACTTTACTTCCCGAAAGAGAGCGCCACATGAAACACAAAAACACGATCTTGTGGCACGAACAAAGTATGTATATCTATAAAAGTTAGAGAAAAACGGAAATGTCTGAGATAGTAAACAAAATAAATGAAAGTTATTACAAATGATTTATAAGAGCAAATGTTGCACAAACTGGCGTCATATGATGCATTCCATAAGTTCTGTTTTCGTTAGCTATGACATTGTGGTGGATTTCAAGAAAAATATAATTAAGCGAGGCAAATAATGTCAGTATAGAACAAGCTATATACACAGGAACCTCGGTTCTTGAACGTCTCGCATGTCGAACAAAACAGAAAATTCGAGATGAAAATACCTCGGTCATCGAACAAAATTTCGGTTCTCGAACAACATTGCCGAAACGAAACGGAATTCACCGAGTTAAAACGAACGGAATAATTTCTGACGCAACCACCGTGTTGTATACATTCGCGTGTTGCACTGTGACTTTTTTTTCCAATTTTATTGGACTGTGATTTTTTTTTCTGAATTGAATCCTATTGGAGAATTAGTTTCGGTTTACGAACATTTCGGGTTACGAACGGCCTTCAGGAACGAATTAAATTTGTGAACCGATGTTCCGCTGTATTAAGTTATGTGCCGGGAACTTCGATATGGTGTAGCGGTTAACATGCATCTCTTGCATGATCAATTACGATTGAGTAGTGAGTTCAGTCTTTACTGGGAGCTCCATACATTCGGCCTTGTGCCACATCTAAGCTAGGCTAATTAAATCGCTATATTAGGTTAACGTCTTGCTATTTTCATAAAAAATAAATGATTTTCTACTGCGTATTCTCTAGTTTAAAAAATACGTGGGCTTTGCGAACTTCTGCACACACTTAATAATAAAACTAAAAACAATACATATGATTATCTTCCCAGACATAGATCACATGTTGGGTTACGTCTACACATGCATTATTTTAACACCAGCGACAGATACAAGGTGCGATAGATAAAATGTCGTCTAAATTATGCAAAAATGAAAATAACACTGACAGTTCAATAAAAAATATTTACCAAAATTATAAAACAACGCACATGCGCGAATTTTAAAAAATATAAAATGGCAACAATTTACCCTTCGCACTCTGTATATAGTTCTGCTGATGAATACTGAGGTTACTATGGAGGGAGCATGTGTAAAATAAAGAAGTTTGAAGAACGGAAACTACAACCAGACGATTGATAACAATCAGAAAAGGATTCAATTTGATTTTTTTTAAGCATATCAACCCCAGCAAGGCAGTAGTGCCACTAGCACGCAAGGGGTTACAGAGAGTGAAAGCAGGAGTAAGAGGAGAGATATTTGAAGATTATAGCTCTCAGGGAAGCAAGTAAGGAAGGGAGTTCCACTGACGGGAAGTGCGAGATAAGAAGCTGTTGGAGTAGAAGAGATGGCTACATTTAACTGTTTCGACAGTGATAGGGTGAGACAGAGATGTCAACCTAGTAGCACGCTTAAATTCATGCAGTTTGTAAACCAGTGAAAGTAGCTCGTCAGAGCAGTTGCCATGAAAATACTTGTAGAAAAGACAGAGAGAAGCCACAGCACGTCTATGAGAAAGTGACTGCAGACTAGATGCCAGATCAGGACCAATCACGTTGCATATCCGTTTCTGGATTTTGTCGATGACCTCGAGATGAACAGCGGAAGAACCAGACGCTATATGGCAGCAGTATTGCATGCAAGGACGAATGGTTGATTTGTAGATTTGAAGGGCGGACTAGGGTCAGGAAAACTTCTAGAGCAACACAGAGAACCAACTTTCCATTCAATAGATGAAGCTATTGATTCAATATAGTTGTTGCAAGACACAGAGAACCAACTTTCTTTGCGGTAGATGAAGATATTGATTCAATGTAGTTGTATCACGACACAGAGAACCAACTTTGCTTGCGGTAGATGAAGCTATTGATTCAATGTAGTTGTTTCACGACACAGAGAACCAACTTTGCTTGCGGGAGATGAAGCTATTGATTCAATGTAGTTGTTTCACGACACAGAGAACCAACTTTGCTTGCGGTAGATGAAGCTATTGATTCAACGTAGTTGTTGCACGAGACTGAGAACCAACTTTACTTGCGGTAGATGAAGCTATTGATTCAATGTAGTTGTTGCACGACACAGAGAACCAACTTTGCTTGCGGTAGATGAAGCTATTGATTCAATGTAATTGTTGCACGACACAGAGAACCAACTTTGCTTGCGGTAGATGAAGCTATTGATTCAGTGTAGTTGTTGCAAGACACGGAGAACCAACTTTACTTGCGGTAGATGAAGCTATTGATTCAATGTAGTTGTTGCACGACACGGAGAACCAACTTTACTTGCGGTAGATGAAGCTATTGATTCAATGTAGTTGTTGCACGACACGGAGAAACCACTTTTACTTGCGGTAGATGAAGCTATTGATTCAATGTAGTTGTTGCACGACACGGAGAACCAACTTTACTTGCGGTAGATGAAGCTATTGATTCAATGTAGTTGTTGCACGACACGGAGAACCAACTTTACTTGCGGTAGATGAAGCTATTGATTCAATGTAGTTGTTGCACGGCACGGAGAACCAACTTTACTTGCGGTAGATGAAGCTATTGATTCAATGTAGTTGTTGCACGACACAGAGAACCAACTTTACTTGCGGTAGATGAAGCTATTGATTCAATGTAGTTGTTGCACGACACGGAGAACCAACTTTACTTGCGGTAGATGAAGCTATTGATTCAATGTAGTTGTTGCACGACACGGAGAACCAACTTTACTTGCGGTAGATGAAGCTATTGATTCAATGTAGTTGTTGCACGACACGGAGAACCAAATTTACTTGCGGTAGATGAAGTTATTGATTCAATGTAGTTGTTGCACGACACAGAGAACCAACTTTACTTGCGGTAGATGAAGCTATTGATTCAATGTAGTTGTTGCACGACACAGAGAACCAACTTTGCTTGCGGTAGATGAAGCTATTGATTCAATGTAATTGTTGCACGACACGGAGAACCAACTTTACTTGCGGTAGATGAAGCTATTGATTCAATGTAATTGTTGCAAGACACAGAGAACCAACTTTACTTGCGGTAGATGAAGCTATTGATTCAATGTAGTTGTTTCACGACACAGAGAACCAACTTTGCTTGCGGTAGATGAAGCTATTGATTCAATGTAGTTGTTTCACGACACAGAGAACCGACTTTGCTTGCGGTAGATGAAGCTATTTATTCAATGTAGTTGTTGCACGACACAGAGAACCGACTTTGCTTGCGGTAGATGAAGCTATTGATTCAATGTAATTGTTGCACGACACGGAGAACCAACTTTACTTGCGGTAGATGAAGCTATTGATTCAATGTAATTGTTGCACGACACAGAGAACCAACTTTACTTGCGGTAGATGAAGCTATTGATTCAATGTAGTTGTTGCACGACACAGAGAACCAACTTTCCTTGCGGTAGATGAAGCTATTGATTCAATGTAGTTGTTGCACGACACAGAGAACCAACTTTGCTTGCGGTAGATGAAGCTATTGATTCAATGTAGTTGTTTCACGACACAGAGAACCGACTTTGCTTGCGGTAGATGAAGCTATTGATTCAATATAGTTGTTGCACGACACAGAGAACCGACTTTGCTTGCGGTAGATGAAGCTATTGATTCAATGTAATTGTTGCACGACACGGAGAACCAACTTTACTTGCGGTAGATGAAGCTATTGATTCAATGTAATTGTTGCACGACACGGAGAACCAACTTTACTTGCGGTAGATGAAGCTATTGATTCAATGTAGTTGTTGCACGACACAGAGAACCAACTTTACTTGCGGTAGATGAAGCTATTGATTCAATGTAGTTGTTTCACGACACAGAGAACCAACTTTGCTTGCGGTAGATGAAGCTATTGATTCAATGTAGTTGTTTCACCTCTGAACAGTGGACAGTCTAAGACCAAGCAGGCGCAGAGAGGCGTTCCAATGGGGATAGGCATCAGCCATTCTTATATGAGGCAGGGAGTGTTTTAAAGATAGAAAAATCATCGAAGGCCAAAAAGTAGAGGAAAGCAGTAAGTCACCTAATTGAAACGTTTGTGCAAATGGATGTTAGATTGTGTTCGACAAAGACAACAAAATCTCATAAAAGGACAAGAATTGCTGAGAAGAAAAGGCAGGAAGCTTTGAAAGACAATGATCCTCAACTTTTCTATGAGTCACGGTACAGAAAAAAAAGAAAGAAAATCAATTTCTTACTCAAAAATTCAAAAGAGAGTGTGCTTTTATTCGCTTATCTCGAAAAATATTAACTAACAGAAAATACATCCTTACGAACAAAGAAAAGACCACTGAATTGTTATGTACTATCAATGCTCTAATATGGCAATAAATACTGGACAATTCCTCATAGATGAAGAGACGACAGGCAACAGAAATGTCGTTTTACAGATGTTGAGAACACCACTGGCCAAATATATGAGCAACAATGAAGTTTTAGAGACAATGGCAACAAAAAGAACACATGCTTAACACCAGGACGATATGATTGAAATTTCTGGGGCGTATAATTTGGAAAGAGGGCTTGGAAAATTTGATACTCACAGGACAGATTGAAGATTAAGAGGGTCAGAAGGAAGCAACTCATAACCTACTTGACGAGCTTAAGCGAATGGCTGGCGGAACAGGGTAAAAAGACAAAGGTTATCAAGAGCTACAAATAACAGGAAATTGTGGAGAGCTACAATTAACAACATTCTGAAGGCAGACGGCAAACAGAAGATCTCAAATCGAAACAGAAAGATTTTGAGGCATCAAATTTCTAAACTGAAAGTAACTGCTAGCTTTGAAAATCAGCATTCAAACTCATGGCTTTTAACAGAGCCCGAATACACAAATGGGGGCGGTAGCAAAAAATTCAACTATCTCAGCTACTAGGTAAGTCTTTTCGTGATGTTTACAGAGAAGTTTAGATTAGCCTAAAGCTAAATGAAAGGAATTATGAATAAGAAGATTGTGTTTCGCCGATATTCAAAATGCCTATAACCTGTCTGTTTTTAAATTCGCCATTCAAATTCAAATTTGTCGGACGAGCCGTTGTGCTTAAGGTATACATCCTTAAGTAAAAGTCCTGATCTCTGTCAACAAATTTGTCTAGTCGGTCTAAAGTTTCACAGTATCTGATGTGTTTACTCTCTGACCATCTGGTGTCATATCTGAGAGCAATAACGAAGTCTGATCAAAAAGTGTCGGGACTATTGCTATGGTTAAGGAGCTAAAGTATTCAGAGTCTAGCCGTTTGACACAGATTGATAATGAACTCTGTTCCGCATACAAATAAACTTATAATATTCTCGCTCTTTTATGTTGTGTATAGCAGTGCGTGGCAGGAAAATGTGTAGAGTGTAGTAGCCTGAACACACCATATCAGTGACCATGGCTTTTGCAACTGTTTGTGACAACAATCCCCAGGTCCGGCAATTATCATATACCCCAGATTGGGACTATTTCCTTTTCAAAAAATGAAATCCCACTTGAAGGGAAAATGTTTCCAAGACGTCGAGGAAATCCACGACAATGCCTCGAAGCACCTGTTCGCTGTACCAAAATAAACGGTGTTCCAGCAATGTTTCAATGGAAAAAAGCATGACGTATAAACTGAACGGCTCTAGAAGGGGACTACTTCGAAAGGAATTAAATGCCGAATTGATATGTGTTGTAGTCTTCTTTTTTATTGCTCCTGTGTCGATAGTATTTGATCAGACATCGTATCTTTTGCATCCCAGAACATGGTCAGATCCCTGTACCATTCTACAACATACCTGACCTCTCTCTAACTTTGCAGTATTTAAATCAGATCAAAAATGGTTTATTGCTAGGCTGGAGCTGTTTGGGCTCATTCTATTGTTCCAGGAAGAACCTGATCCTATAGATCAAACCGAATATGGACTATAGCTGTGTTAGAGCTGCTCAATCCACACTTTACAGCAATGGCAGAGTTCGAAATGCATCTACAATTGCCTTGTAGCAGATGAAATATTTTCCACCTTACAAACCCTTTCTGGCAAACGAAAGCAAGCTCCTTGTTATTCTATTACTATTTCCAAGGAAAATATTCAGACAAGCGATTTCCTAGTTCAGAAATTTACAGCTCACTAAGCAATATATATAGGGCCAAATCATCCTCATTCTCACATAGTCCATTGGCAATAAGAAACTTCTACTCAGCCAGCTCTTCCCCAAGAACATTTATTTCGTGGCACAGAAGAGGCATCCCCAATCACTAACCTCATCAAGTCAACCGTTATCTACTTTCAACAACCTCATTCAGTAACTTTCTACCTTGAGAGGCTCTTAGGCGGTGTATTTGTTGAACAACTGGAAAAATAAAAACAGAACACAGTTGCCATCAGTTTCTTCTCCAAATGAAAACTTACAGCTTCAGTGATATTGTCGGGAACTTTTCGTCGCATCGTCTTTGACTTCAGGTTATCAAGTATTTGGGTCCTTCAAACGAGATTTATCCCGGAAGGGTTTCCAGGTGAATGGTGCTGTTGTTGCCAAGATGCCAGGGTGGCTCCAGACACTTGACATTACATTCTTCGAGGAGAGTAGTTAACCAAATCAATATTGACGACGTCTGAATGGAAAACTAATATCGCAATATAGGTAACATGTGCTTTTATAGATCAATAATCGTGTTATATTAGTAAATGTCCATAACTTACTTATCGGACAACCGTCGTATTTCAAGTCAGATTTGATTTGATTATGGCCAAGATATATTAGCTATTCATAGTTATCAACTTAACATTGGCTACCGAATGAAATATACGGCCTATTTATTAATATCTGTCTACGAAAAGAGCAAACAGTTGTGTTAGTGTTCTTGTTTCGTACAGTGAAATAATTCTTGCTATCTTGACTTATTATGAAGAGGAGATCTCTATACTCGAATATAAAACACAGCTTCTTCTGCGTTTGTATTGCTCGTTTTAATAGATTTCTGAGCATAAATGGTTCGGTCTTTGTTCCAGTGTCTTTGACGAACCCGTATTATTCTTGTCCTGTCTCCTGTCTGATTCTGCTGCGTGCTCTTGCCATCATAATTCGGATAATGAGTTTTATTATATGGCGCTTAGGCGGGTTGTCCGATAGAGTTCACAGTGATTTGCACCTGGTTTCTTAGGCAGTACTGTGAAAATAGATCTCGTTAGGTCTTCCGGCATATCGCCATTATTGCAGATTTCATTTATTATTTTCTTATACATAAGTGTGCGTTATACATTTTGTGTACGTGTTTTTTTCTTTCTCAAAATCATTGTCGATTCTCTCACCTGTTCAGTCCATCATGTTATCAACATCTTTCTGTCGAATTATATTTCCGTAATTCATTTTAAATGAACTAATCGATGTGACCTGTTATTTCAGGATGTTGGCGATCATAGCTCTCCACAACTTCCTGTCCTTTGTAGCACTTTTTTTTGTTTTTTGATATCTCACAGAAACCCTGTTCACTATCCACTTACACAAGCTCATTGGGTAGGTTATTAGCTGCTTTCCTCTGTCCTTCTTACCTTCAATAAGTCCCTTGAGTGTCAAATTTGCCAAACCCTCTTTCCTTATTATATGCCCTAGAAATTTCATCTGTCTCTTTCTAATGTTAAATAGTCAGTCAGTTATGTGTCATGTGGGATACACGCTTTGGTGATCAGGTATCTTTCGATACATGACTGATGAGGCAGATTTTTTTCCCGTAGTAGGTTGCCATTTCTTTCTGCGGTTGACCAGTTGCCATCCAAGGCTATAGAACCATAGTTGGTGGGGGAGAAGAAGAAGATATTACAATGGTATAACACGGCATTGAATGCAATGGATTTGACTGGAATTCGAACTCGGCACCCCGATTCCTCAATCCGAGACGCTATCAATTACACCTTCTATAATCTGGTTTCGGATGAAATTACTTAAGGCTGCCAGCATCTCTATTACAGTTCCGTCTGACCCTGCTGCTTTGTTTCTCTTCAATTTGCCTATTGCAGCTTCCACTTCGGTTTTTGATACCCGTCGGTAGTTTTTAAGGCCCGTGGTTATTTTTTAAGATCCGGGGGTAGTTTTTAAGGCCCGGGGGTATTTTTTTAAGGCCCGGGGGTAATATTGTGTTTTTCCGGTAGTTCTCTTTCGTTGTGGAAGAGTTCTCCGATATATTTGTTACATGTTTGAAGCGTCTTTGTCTTTCTCTAATATCATCATTCCATCCTTGGATATTATGCATTCTATTGATGAGCACGTCTTTTGTCCTGTTAGTTCTCTTTTATGCATATTTGCCTTGTTAAACTCATTCTTTATATATCTGCACATTTTTCATTGAGCAATTCCTCTTTAGTCTGCCTTCATTTGTTTCTTATATTGCAGGTAGTGCTATGAAAATAGATCTACTTAGGTCTTCCAGTGTACCACCACTGTTGTAGATTTAATTTATTAATTCTATAATCTTGTCTATACCAAAATCATCTAACATCACCAGCATCTCTATTACGATTCCGCCTGGCCCTGCCATTTTGTTTCTATTCAATTTGGCCAGTGCAGATTACTCACTAAATTTTAATATGTCCGATCTGTCAATATCTCTGTGTATTGCCAGTTGTTCTCTTTCATCGTGGAAGACTTCTGTGAAATATTCGTTCGATCTCTGGTGTATTTTTCTTTTTCTGATATTAGCATTCTGTTCTTTGATTTTATGCATCCTCTTGATAAGCATGTCTTTTGTTCTGTTAGTTCTCTTATTTCTTATGAATATCTATTTTATCTGTGATATTCGAGTTGCCATTTTCATTTTGTTCCTCGCATCTGCTTTTCACATTGTCCATATAGTTCGCCTTCAGATTCAAGCCGTTCAAAGTAGACCGGCAACTGCTGAGCAACCTTGACATATTTGGAAAGAATATTAGAATAATCAAGAAACTATACTGGCAGTAAACCGCCTGCATACGAATCGAAAATGAGTTCAGCCGATATAGAAAAATTGAAAGGAGTGTAAGACACGGATATATCTTCTTACCGGGTTTATTTAACCTATACAGCGAGACAATTTTGAATGTCCTACCAGGATTCATTATTCGTGGCTACAATATTAACAACCTAAGATATTCAGATGACGCAGTGTTGATAGCAGGCACGGAAAGAAAACTAAAAAAAGCACCCACAAAAGGAAAGCGAAAAGAAAAAACTAAGCATAAACTAAGAAGAAAGAATATATGGTCGTTAGCAAAAGGGACAACCCAAAATGCAAATTACAAATCGAGGATACCAAAATCAAACAAGTACACAATTTAAAATATCTGGGAAGTTTTTTAACAGAGGACGAAATGTTCGACACTGAAATCCGAAGATGCACTGAGATAGCTAAAGATGAATTTCAAAAGCTAAGCAGAGTAATAAAACACATAAAAAAACATCGTTAGAAAGAAAAGACTACTGAACTGATACATGATATCTATCCTCCGATATCGAGCGAATGTTGGACAATCGCCTCAAACATGAGGTATAGACTTGAGACAACACAAATGGGATTCTACAGAAGGATGCTGAGGATACCATAGACCGAACAAGTAAACAACTACGAGGTTTTGGTGGAACTATAAGCCAAAAAGAAAGAATATCAGAAAGAGGCAGCTGAAATTTTTGTGGCACATAATGAGGAAAGATGACTTAGAGAATCTGATATTCTTGCTATTTGTTTAAGATTAAATGATTCCATACCTGTGTTCGCGTTCTTCTTTATTGCTTCTACCTTGGACTATCACCGTGGTACAAGGAAACCTGACCATAACAATTATTGTACTCCCATATGCCAATTAAACAAAAGATATAAAATGTATACAAATAATACTTATCAAACTAATATCTTCATGTAGTTGTTATGACAAAGTTTCGTTTGTTTTGTCCTCCGGCCTTATTCAGGTGTCTGTCAGTTTATATAACCTTCAGCGAATTTCAAACTGAGTACTTTACTTAATCTACGGAAGTAGATAGATCTTGAGCCACTGTCTATGTCTACAGATATCTCGTATGTTGTTTTTTTTTATTTTTAGTACTGCTCAGTTACAAATCTCACAATTACTATTTTATTCTATTGACAAAATGAGGTCTTAATCCACTAACCTAGACATTGATAGTGGGACAGGAACAAACTGTATCTGCGTATCTATTTTGGTTATCACAATTATTTTTCCAGAAACAAATCCTATTTAATCCATATCCTGGGTGGGTAAAAAAGATGGTATTTGTGCATAAGGGAATGTAACATATTCTGCTCTGGTGAATTTGATGGAAATAGCGCAGTGATTTTTAAAGAAAGCGATGTTTTATCATTTGTCAAGTATTAAGTATGTTACCTTGCCTATTAAGCCTGACATGAGTGTAATTTCAATGCATTTGTCACTTGTCCTCATCTTTTATCAATTTCTCCAGTGTCCCGTTTCCTAGGGCCCATCCGAAATTTGTTAGTATTTCATACTGTATCCTATTAAGTGATTTCTTTTCCTCCATATGTTTCTTTCAGTTGCCTCCATCAACAACATTATAACATCCACCGATCTGCTACCTCACTGGTTTGGTTTGGTTTGGTTTACGGCATATCAACCTCAATGGGTCATTCAATGACGACAACTTTTTTTTTCCTGGTAATATGTTTGTTTTGTCAAAAATCTATTTCTGTTAATTTTTTTTTTCTCAAAACTGTATAGCGGGCAACATTATTTTTTCAAAAACGTATAGCTGGTAATATTATTTTTTCAAAAACGTAAAGCTGGTAATAATTTTCAAAAATGTATAGCTGGCAAAATTATTTTCGCAAAAACGTACAGCTGGTAATATTTTTTTTAAAATGCTACAGCTGGCAACATTATTTTTTCAAAAACGTATTATCAGATGTCTTACTGTTGGACGGAATTTATCGTCTTACCCAGGACACGGATGTAGTTTACCGTCATACCCAGGATTCGGATGTAGCTTATCGTCATACCCAGGACGCGGATGTAGCTTATCGTCATACCCAGGACGCGGATTTAGCTTATCGTCATACCCAGGACGCGGATATAGCTTATCGTCATACCCAGGACGCGGATGTAGTTTATCGTCATACCCAGGACGCGGATTTAGCTTATTGTCATACCCAGGACGCGGATGTAGCTTATCGTCATACCCAGGACGCGGATGTAGTTTATCGTCATGCCCAGGACGCGGATTTAGCTTATCGTCATACCCAGGACGCGCTACCTCACTGTAGAATAGTGGTGAAGAAATCAGCCTGGAATGAGTTTCATATTCAATGGATACTCGGCGCTTGTGCCATGCTAGGTTAAGCTTAATAAATCGGCTGAACTCACTGGGAAGCGATGTTTAGCAAGTCAGCTGGCGGACTATTATTATAGTAGTGAGTTCGATCATAACTGGATACTCGTTGCTTGTGCCATACTAGGCGAAATTTAATAAATATGGAGCACTCCTTGCAGAGCAATATTTAGCAAATCAGTCTCGAACTATTATTCGTGTAGTGAGTTTGATCCTCCCCGGCTACTCGTTGATTGTACCCTTGAGCGATATTAGTTTAAACTTAATAAATCGAATTCCCTCACTGTGGAGCAATATTTAGCAAGTCAGTCTCGCGGATTATTATTATTGTAGTGGGTTCGATCCTCACTCGATACTCAACGCTTGTGCCCTTGTTCCATACTAGGGTAAGTTTAATAAATAGAGAGTCCTCCATGCGGGGAAATATTTAGCAAGTCTTTTGGACTAATATTCGTGTAATGGGTTAAGTCCTCATTTTATTATTCTCCCCGAGCTGCAACGGTTGTACTATAGCTATTTAATATGCATAGCTTATGTGTGGCACAAGGCCGAAAATATGGAGAACCCAGTGAGAATCGTTTTCAAATGTCCAAATGAAATATTTTTATAGAGAGAAATATTATTTTAGTTTTTCCTTTTTTTTTATTAAATGTTTACCAAATGCAAAGCCCAAAGGCCACTCAAGGTAGAGTGTTACTAAATGAAGTTGTTTTAAGGATGTAAGAAGTGGAGGCAAGTGTTGACTATGAGGATATATAGGATTGATAATGATCAACACTACATGAAAGAGGTGAAGACTTTAGTTATTTGGGAAACGGTCTCTCAGTCTGCTCCACTAAGTAGCTGTTAGTGTGATTAATGCGCCTGGGTGTACTTCCTTCTGACGAATGAAACACGAAGGGAATGCGGATGATTCGACTCTGTGTTCGCGGCATGTTGGGTACTTGCTGTAAACGTCTGAACTGGTGGAACGACGGAATGTCGCTCGGTTTAACATTTTCTCTGGAAATAGCGACAGACAAACGAGAGGCTGTCGACGTTTCGTCTGTGGAAAAAGGATTATAAGATATAAAATAATTCATCATCCATAAAGGCAATTATAAATGCTTTCCAAATGTGTCATGGTCGAAAGGTGAGGATAAGTCAGTACCAGTTCAGATATGACAGCAATTTTTCATTCTTTGTTCGCACTGAATCGTATAAAGACAGAAAATGAGTGGAGGAGTCAGGAACGCGCGCAAATGGCACAGAGAATCGGCCATTTTTCCAGTTCTACTGCATGCTGCTTTGGAATGTCTAATGTGAACTGAATAAGAATGATACTCTCTGAAACATTCTGAGGAATCTGCTGGTAAATTACTTTTCTGGTAAAAGTGCTCAACATCAGAGATAGAGCGTATGTAAATGTAAAATTGCACACTAAGGTCAAAAGGCGGTCTAATGCTTCAAGGCAAGGTCATGCGTGTTGTTTTTTGACTTGACTATGATTCCAACGAAAGATTCAATTTCCTTAACCAAATAAACCCTAGCATCTGGCCACATAACTCCGCAGACTGCAACTGCCTTGATTATTACGTGAGCGGCGTAGTTGAGCATGAGACCAGAAAAACTCCTTGTAACACCAAAGATGAACTGAAGGCAAGGATTATGGCAGCATTCTCCATCTTAAACAAGAAGACCATCTAGAAGAGACGCAGGAGGTTTCGAAGTTGTCTGGAGGCCATGGTTGAAGCCAATGGCGATTTTATTGAATAAATGTACTCTTTAGCATTTTAAAATATTTTAATGGATTTCTGGTAAATATATCTGTTAAAATGAGATGTCAGAATATATTACTAACCAAAGTGTTATTTTGATTTTAGACGACCATTTATCGAACCCTTTGTGTGTAAATATATATGTGTGTGTGTGTATATATATCTGAATATATATATATATATATATATATATATATATATATATATATATATATAGATGAAAATTGAATTACATGTAAATAACATTCAATAGCCTATATGATATATGGCCATTTCTCCCAGAACGGGCTTGTCAACACCAAGTAGTTAGATAAAAAAAAAAATCTAACTTATTGGTGTTGACAAGCCCTTTCTGGGTGAAATGGTCATATATCATATAGTGTATTGAATTTTATTTACATGTAATTCATATATGCTCTGTAATAAATACACTGAGTTCTTTTCTGTGTGGTTTAGTTTTAATATTTTATATCGCTAGGATTCCCTGGGATTTTTACCTATATATATATATAGGATAACGATATATATATATTTTTTATATATCAAGAACAATTTTGGGAGAAAGATGTACGACAAAAAACAAAAAGTTTTCGTGTGACGCATAACGACTTCATCGGACTACGTTTAAGTTCATGTTGATGTGACTACATACGCGCGCGAATGAGAGGCCCTGGGAATCTTAATTTAAAGGTGACATTTCTGATATGTGTTTTGGGGAGAAAATCTAGCTGATTTCCTTTAGTTATTTTGCAAGCGTAGCCTAGATGTGGCACAAGGCCGAAAGTAGGGGCCACCCAGTGAAGATCGAACTCACTACTCAGTCGTAATTGTTCTAGCGAGACAAGCTTGCTAACCATTACACCAAAACGAGGTGCCCAACGTTGTAAGTTATATGTCTGTAAAAGCGGATACTGAGGTCTTTTTCATGCTTGACAGATATTTTCAGGACATGACCACAGTATCAGCTTTATATAACATATAAATACAACCTAAATATAAAATAGCTTAAAACTATATTTATATCATATATATATATATATATATATATATATATATATGTGTGTGTGTGTGTGTGTATGTGTGTGTGTTTATATATATATATATATATATATATATATAGAGAGAGAGAGAGACACACACACAGAGAGAGACAGAGAGAGACAGAGAGAGAATATTGGGGCAGCAGATCATTATATAAATATATATTGCTAAATATAACAAACAATGAATGTCTATTATGTTTGATCATGAACCGTTCTAAATTTACTGCGGATGATTTAGCGATGAAAGCACGTTCTAAAAATTTTCGTCTTCGTGAATAGTTTTCTCTTTTAATTAGAGTAGCATTTTTATGTCAAAATTAATCATTCCCGGTAAATGAGCGTCCACGTTCCTACAACGTTTCACCATTCTTTGCAAATTTTCTATTATCACAATCTTGGATATTTAATAACAAAAGTGATGAAAAAAAAAAGAAAAATAATCCAAATGAAACCGGGTGGGTTATATACCTAAAACACATATTACTAAAGTCACCTTTAAATTAAAATTCCCAGCATCTCTCGTTCGTGCGGATCAATAGTCGCATCAACGTAAACATAAATTTAGTCCAATAAAGTTCTAATGACAAAAAAAGTGCATGTCCCATGGAAGGTAATTCTTTAATAGAAAATATAGTTTATTAGGCTAAAACAGACGTAGAAAATAATAATAAAAAAACTAAGGGAGAGAAAATATACATACGGGATACTGAAAATGAATGGAAAAAAGGTACAATAATCATAAACTGAATTTTGAACACAGTAAATACGAAAATGCAACAACGCTGTCTGCATATTATTGTAAGATTAAAAGAGAAGTGCGTACGTCCCCTAAAATTACTTGGAGAAATTATTTAAAAAAAATAGCAATACATGTGAAAATGCTAGGGATAGATGTAAGCTTTGCTTGGAAGAAAAATTTGCGATACTAGGTTTGAACAACGATAAAAGAATACTTAATAAAAAACAAAAAACAGAGTTAATTGGATGTAGACATAACATAAAATGCCTATTATGTGAGCTACCACCGGATTAGCGTATTGGTTTATTGATATTTCCCTACTGAACATGACCCTACAGTACAACAATTAGTAGCCCAGTCATATAAAGTTGACTCTGTGGTCATGTCCTGAAAATAGCGTTCAAGCATGAAACAGACTCTTGCCTGTCGGTGTTGATCCCAGTGTCCGCTTTTACAGCTTTTTATTTGTCTATATTTCCCATTTGTAAGGGTGGTTATCCACGGTTTTTTTAATGAAATTATTTTTAATGAAATATTTTCCCGTGTTGCCTTTAGGGCGATTCACTGGTTATATAAAGCCGTCTGAAGATCCTGGGAGTGTGAAACTCGAGTTGGGACAAGTGCTATCCTTTCATAGGATTTAACGTTGGTCAATGTTTTTTGCTCAGTCTCAGCAATCTAGGTTTTGAGCACTTCACTGGATAGATAAGTTTGCTTTTAGGCATTTTTTTTTTGTTGTTGCTGTTGTTGTTTCTTTCAGTATTGTCGTTTTTGTTCGAGACTTTATCAGGATAAGAGTTTTCGGTTTTGTCAAATTATCCGTTGGTCCCATCAACGGTTTGTGTTTTCTTTTTAATATATATATATATATATATATATATATGTGTGTGTGTGTGTGTGTGTGTGTGTGTGTGTGTGTGTTCTACCAACATAACAAATTTAGTCCGAAACGCGTCACAAGTAAACTTTATCTATTTCGTCATACAATTTCCCCAATACTGTACTTGATATATAAGAATATATATCGTTATCTCTCTCACACACACACACTCACTCACAGACACACAGACAGACAGACACACACACACATACACACACATACACACACACACACACAGAGGCATATATATATATATATATATATATATATATATATATATATATATATATATATATATATATATATATAGTTTATGCAAAACTAGGTGATCCGCATGGATAGAATGAAACCTGCCCTCGTGAAATGTAATTTATTAAGGTTGTTGTAGCTTCTTCCTTTAATGTTGGTCTTCTCCCCACCCCTTACCCATCTATATCTAGAGACAATACGCGTTAGCCGACACACAGTGGGGTTAAGAATAAGGAATTGAAATGGTACATCTAACTGTTGTGTATGATACACCTAATTTACATAAGCGGACTACCGACCATATAAATATGGGTTGGTACCGGAAGACGGGGAAGATAGTAGAGATTAAGAAATTGAATCCAGAGACTCTGCCCGACTGCGATTTAGTCAACCCATTATGCAGGAACAGTCTTCCCAAGAATATACCAAACTAACTGTAAATATTGTGTACCTATTCTTTGTTTCAATACATTTTGTTAACGTACATTTTGTGTTGTATTATTCCATGCTTATTTAAGCTTCAACACTAACCCACTCATATCTTATCTTATCTTATCACCTCACTTCGTTAATTTTATATATGCTTGATGCGGTCCGTCAAAAACGTGTGAATTTCTTTTCATTTTTCATTTCAACCTTTGGAAGTAAAGTCTGATGATCCAGAGCCCTGTTAAAGGGGTTGTGGTGAAATAACTTATTACATGAAACCTTAAAGTGATCTGTTTTATTCAATATATATATATATATATATATATATATATATATATATATATATATATATATATATATATATATATATATAAGTAGATTACCCTCTGTTAGCAATATATGGCTGAACCGTTTTATGTAGAATCCTCAAATTTAGTTAACATGCTTATTGCTTATTATATATTCGTGTTTATTTTGTTTTAGTATGAATTGTGGGTTAGCATTTATTTTGCATTTATTTAATGTGTAAACTTTACAAAAGCTATAATTATTTTTACGCATAAACATCTTCGCATTTTGCTTGATTTTCTTCTTCCTAAATGGGTTTATTACTTGTTGCTACTTAGGGTAGATATGGCACAAGATTACAATAATCGAGCGCTAGCAAATTCTTTCTTATTCACTTTTCATTTGCTTTTTCTATTCGTTTCTATCTTTTAATGCTTACTCACATGTAGGAGCTGAATTCCGTTTTACGTTTGACCAAGAAACTTAAATAGGATTTATTCAACATAAATCCAGGCCTTTGGTGTCATTCTGTTTTGATCTGATAACACTGAACCTGTGAACCGGCCCGTAAATTCCAGCCAAATGTTCATCAAATTATTCTTGAGAAAATTCCTTATTATGATCTGCTTATTATCTCGAACACGCTCAATCGGTGTGCAAACATGGATGCTTATTCAGTGTGTGCATGAGAGAAAGTATTGGCCAACGAGTCAGTAACAAACGAAGAAAAGAAAAAAAGGAAAGAAAGAGCATAGAGGAAAAAGAGTAACAGAAAAGATAACGAAGGAAAATGAGAGCGAGAGAGTAAAACAAGTTATAGAATATTGGCGCCAACAGTCAAGTATGACTGTATAAGAATTCACTATTCCTTTGCAAATTTCAATGTTAATTTCTGTATCCTGATTCGTCTGTTCTTTCTCTTTTTTCCTTCCAGTTTTTTCTTTTCTTTCTATTCGGACAACAACCGTTCACTCACTTTCGTGTTTGCTTTTCCATATAAAGAAAGGTCAGTTGCTTTGTCATGGATATAAGAGAACGAAATCATAACTTCAAAGCGATGTCAGTGTTCACTGGTGCCGGACAGAAAGTAACTGGGCGTAGTTACGCATCAGCAGCGTCAGAGAGAGTGGCAGCAATAAAATGGATAAGACGGAGTGCCTCTGAAATGTAGAGCCAGGGCTATCATAGCATAAACCGAAATTCCTCCAAGAACCCTTCATTTTCTCCTACATTTGCTTTGTATATTCACTCAATGTTAGACTTCTAATTAGATTCCCATGCAAATAATCGCACATACGTTTACATGCGCATGTATATATCTGCAAGAATGCGTCGTTTATTTATTCGACGTGCTCTGACGTGTGTCTGCATCTGCAGGTGTCGGGGGGAGTGAATGCATGCTTGACCAAGCACGAAAACTTACTGGGTCATTTCCCGGGAAATCGTAGCGATGCATACAAGCTACAAAATTTGTTATTCGGAGCCTGACCTTTACCACGCCTCGAACTCCGACTGGCGGCGATGAAGGAAAATTAGATGCTCGTGGTAAACAGGCTTTGTCAGTTGCTAATGCGTCTGTATCTATGTACGCACGCGAAACTGCTTATAAATGCGTTTGTTGTGCGGGTGCTTCCAAGTTTTCATTTGGCTCGTGGAAGTTCTGATGTTTATGTGAATATCCCTAGGGCTAGGGAAAAGAAAATGTTTTACACCTTATTACTACTGGGTTTCTTCCTGGGTATAACGATAAACTACATCCGGCAGCAATGCCTCTGTTCTGGAGGTTTTGAAAAGCGTTGAACCACCTCTTAACTGCTGTTGTTCACAGGTCTATCTTGACCCGGGATGGTAGCAACTGGTAGGGTCCCAGCTAAGTGCCAATAGTTAACCCCAGAACTGTGATTAAAACACTATGAACGTGTAAAAATAGGTTTTAATAGAAGCAATACATTTTTGAAGAAAAGAAATATTACCAGCAATAAAAACCTTTGTGTTGCTCACGATTTGTCCTGATCACTTAGATTCCCTGTCGGCTGGGGCCGATAGCACTTCTGCAGAGGGGTGCCCCCAGTGAGGTGTCCTAGATATGTCGATAAACTACATCTAGCAGCAAAACCTCTGATCTGGAAGGTGTGTGGAACTACCTCTTAATTGCTGATGTTCCCAGATCCATCCTGACACGGTGTGGTGGCACCTGTTAGGGTCACAGACATGCGCAAATAGCTAACCTCCAAACTGGGGTTAAAACACTATGAAAGTGTAAAAATAAGTGTTAATACCAGTAATGCACTTTTGAAGGAAAAAATTAACCACCAATACTTTACAAGCAAAATATTTTTTTAAAAGAAAAATTACCAGCAATAAAAATCTTTTCGGCATTTAATATTCCATTGAGGTTAATATGCCGCAAACCAAACCATACCAGCAATAAAAATCTTGTCGGCATTTAATATTCCATTGAGGTTAATATGCCGTAAACCAAACCATACCAGAAATAAAAATCTTGTCGGCATTTAATATTCCATTGAGGTTGATATGCCGTAAACCAAACCATACCAGAAATAAAAATCTTGTCGGCATTAAATAATCCATTGAGGTTGATATACCGTAAACCAAACCATACCAGCAATAAAAATCTTGTCGGCATTAAATAATCCATTGAGGTTGATATGCCGTAAACCAAACCATACCAGCAATAAAAATCTTGTCGGCATTTAATATTCCATTGAGGTTGATATGCCCTAAACCAAACCATACCAGAAATAAAAATCTTGTCGGTATTTAATATTCCATTGAAGTTGATATGCCCTAAACCAAACCATACCAGCAATAAAAATCTTGTCGGCATTTAATATTCCATTGAGGTTGATATGCCCTAAACCAAACCATACCAGCAATAAAAATCTTGTCGGCATTAAATAATCCATTGAGGTTGATATGCCGTAAACCAAACCATACTAGCAATAAAAATCTTGTCGGCATTAAATATTCCATTGAGGTTGATATGCCGTAAAACAAAACAAACAAACAATCCTGATCGGCCAGCTTCACTTCATCGTAAGCATAACCTTTTCTGGCCAGATTATTGATCGGTTTTCTGCTATTCATTGCTGTAAACACGCCACATATATTAACAGAAGAAATAGGGATTCTTTTTTGCATCCTCTGCTTGAAGTCATTGATTTGGTATTAAGCTCTAGAAATAAAACTGATAACACTGTATTCAGATACGACGTAAAAGACTTTACTTTGTCCTCAATTCATACATAACACTTCACATTACATCAAAAGTAAATTCAATAAGCTCATATAAGGCACCAAACCTATCTTTATGTAAATCATGTTTATAATTATGCAGTATGTGCAAAAAATACACGCATAGATTTACTACTGATACGACTGAATAGTTTGATTATGAATAGCCTTTGAATACGCCGACAATACCTCTGCAGAGGGGTGCACCACAATGATGCGTCCTGGGTATGACGATAAACTACATCCAGCAGCAAAGCTTCTGATCAGGAATTTTTCAGGAGCGTGGAACCACCTATTAATTGCTGATGTTCCCATATACACCCTGTCCCGGTGTGGTAGCACCTGTTAAGGTCCCAGCTATGGCCAAATAACTAATGCCTAAACTGGGGTCAAAACGCCATGAAAGTTTAAAAATAGGTTTTAAAACCAGCAATATATTTTTGAAGGAAAAATATTACCAGCAATATATTTTTTTTAAAAGGAAAACATTGCCAGCAATACATTTTTGAAAATAAGAATTATTACTAGAAATACAATTTTTGAAAAAAAAAATGCTATCAATAGAAACCTTCTCGGCATTAAATATTCCACTGATGTTGATATGCCGTAAAACAAAACAAACAAACAATCCTGATCGGCCAGCTTCACTTCAACGTAAGAATAAGCTCTTCTGACCAGATTATTGATCGGTTTTCTGTTATTCATTTCTGTAAACACGCCACATATATTAATAGAAGAAATAGGGATTGCTTTTGCATTCTTTGCTTCAAGTCATTGATTTGGTATAAAGCTCTAGAAATAAAACTGATAACACTGAATTCAGATACGACGTAAAAGACTTTGTCCTCAATTCATACATAACACTACACATTACATATCAAGTAAATTCAATAAGCTCATATAAAACACCAAACCTATATTAATTTGTTCACAATTCATTTGACTCTCAACAAAAGCCCTCTTTACAAAAATGAAACCTGATCTGCAAACTGATTTCGAACGAAGAATGCATATTCTATTCATACGAACCTATCCTAAAACCTTATCGGCCTTAAATAACCCATTGAGGTGTTGATATGCCGTAAAGCAATATAAACGAAACCAAACGAATCCAAAGGATACATATTCTATTCATATGAACCTATCCTAAAAATCTTGTTGGCATTAAATAACCCATTGAGGTTGATATTCCTTATAACAAAATAAACGAAATCAAACTAAACCAAAGGATACATATTCTATTCATATGAACCTATCCTAAAAATCTTGTTGGCATTAAATGCCCTTGGGAATATTAAGCATCGGCTTTGGGATGTTCGTGGGATTTCACTAAAAACGAAAATCAGTGTCTTTATCGTGAATGGTAATTTGTTTAATGACAATTTAGATATTGATTCTATAATAGAAAGCGGTGATGATGATGATGTTGAAAATTAACATTTCAATAAATTGTTAACTTGATATCTTTTTATTCGAAACTGGCATTTTTATAGATTTTTTTAATTATTTTTTCACCAAATAGAAAATGCAGTTATTGATAAACAAAAATTTATTGAAAAAAAATGTTACAGTTATTATTGTTGGATTTAAAATGAAAATTGGAATAATATATTTCTCATTTTAGAACAATAACTACGTATTTATTATTATAAATCAATAACGAATAATATTTTTGTTTAAACCTATTGATAATAAGCACCCATAATATCATCTGTAATTTAGAGTAAAAAAAATGTGCATTGTTTTCGAAATATTCCAAATTAGAAATATTTACACTATTTACATTGTTCGGACTATTGTTCTCATCTTTGTCGCCATATTTATTACGACTTTTCGGCCGTTGTACGATCCGACCTTCTTCAGATCTTTGGAATGTCGAACTGAACCCTTTATTTCACTCACTGGGGTAGACTGTTCTAGTTCCACGTGCCATCTTTTAATGGATGTCAGTTATCAGTTATCTCCTGTTAATTCCCTTCTGCAAGTTCTCCACTGCCTTAACCGGATATTGAACTCACACTCTTTGGGTCCTGTCACTCGATCTCTAACCAACGCCTTTATCCACTGTGCCATGTGTCGATGAGACTGAGATAGATAGATAGATAGATAGATAGATAGTGAGTACATGTTGTACGCTCCGGCCTTCTTCAAGTGGTTGGAATGTCGAACTGAACCCTTTATTTCGCTCGCTTGGGTGGACTGTTCTAGTTCTACGTGCCATGTTTTAATGGATGTCAGTTATCAGTTATCTCCTATTAATTCCCCTTTGAAAGTTCTCCACTGCCTTAACCAGGTATTGAACTCACACTCTTGACAGTGACAGGACCCAAAAGAGTGCGAGTTCAATACACGGTTAATGCAGTGGAGAAATTTCAGAGGGGAATTAACAGGAGATAACTGATAACTGACATCCATTAAAACGTGGAATTAGAACAGGCTACCCCAGTGAGCAAAATAAAGTGTTCAGTTCGACATTCCAACCACCTGAAGAAAGCCGGAGCGTACAACGGCCGAAACGTTGTAATAGATATAGCGACAAAGATGAGGACAATAGTTCGAATAATGTAAATAGTGTAGATTATACCTCATCTCAGAAATATAGACAGATACTAAAAGGCCGAAATGTTGAAATCAATATGGCGACAAAGATGAGGACAGTAGTCCGAATAATGTAAATAGTGTACATAATACCTCATCTCAGAAATATAGACAGATACTGAAAGGCCGAAACGTTGTAATAAATATGGTGACAAAGATGAGGACAATAGTCCGAATAATGTAAATAGTGTACAGAATACCACATCTCAGAAATATAGTCAGATAGAAATATTTAAATGAAAATCATGTAAAGCACCGAAAACAGGCTGGCCATATGTGAGAAAAATTAATAATATATTTAGTTTCCAGTGGCCGATGCAAACTAACGGAACTCGTGTAACAGAAAAAAACCTCTTCATTAAATTGTCAAATATTAATAAAAAGCAAAATGTATTTTTCCATAGATAAACGAATTATATGATTTAAGAAAGGTTAAGTGAAAGATTTCAGGCTGTTAAGCTTCAACCTGTGCTTTCGTATTGGGCAAATGCAAAAATCTTTATCGCAAGAGTCAAACCATCGCCTCATCAATTCCGTTACAAAGTTTACGTGACAAAACCTTTTAATGTACTTTGCAGGCATTTCGAACAAGATGAAAGTAAGGCAGGCAAGTCACATCTGCAAGGATTTTGTGGAGTTTAGAAACCGCGCCGGCTTTTGTTTGACACGAAACTGAATCAGTTAAAAGCTGTAGTTGGCCTCCATCGGAACGTCGCACTGACTCAACCAGTGGTTGAACGTCATACCTGAACAATCAGAAAATCGATAAGGTGTACAGCCTGGGAATAATAAGATAAGATTACGAGTGCGTTGGAAACACAGCGCCGAATGAATAATAATGGACGACATAACTGATCACTAAGCGACAGACACAGAAGTTGCAGTTGGAAGTAGCAATCGAGTCAACAAGATAATACGCAAAACAGGTCAGGGTTGGGTGAAGTCGTTTGAGCTTCTTGTACAAGAATATAGCTATTCTTTTTGATAATATGCAAGATGTTTTGGAAATTCGCATGTGGTTTTAAATATTAATACGATCTATATATATATATATATATATATATATATATATATATATATATATATATAATATATATTTATATATATATATATTTATATATATATATATATATATATATATATATATATATATATATATATATATATATATATATATATATTATAAACAGGGAATTTACTTAAATATTTGTATCTATAAAGAGAACGTATAAACATAAAAAATGTCATAAAAAAATAATTGTCGGACTTTGTCCATTTCATAATGTGTGACGTCATTTGTTTACATTCAGATACGCATTGATCAGATATGAATGTATAATAGAAAATCATGGAAGATTGTAGTTTAAAAACAGTAAAATTGACCACGCTAACTGAACGTTCCTCTTTGGCCCAATCGGTAAAGGCACGTCAAGCTATATGACGGTTCCATATGGGATACGGGTTCGATTCCTGTCGGAGGACGCATATTTTCTATGAAAATTTCTCGGACATTCAGGCATGTTAATACTGTTTATTATAAACAGAGCATTTACTTTAATATTTGTATCTATAAAAAGAATGTATAAACATAAGAAATGTCTTAAAAAATATGTATGTATATATATTATGAAATGGACTGAGTACGATAATTATTTTAATATATTATTTTGTTTATACGTTATTTTTTTTAGATACAAATACTTAAGTAAATGCTCTTTTTGTAATAAACAGTATTAACAACGTTTACCAGCCTGAATTTCTGAGAAAATCTCAAAGAAAATCTGTGTCCTCCAACAGGAATCGAACCTGTATCCTACAGGGAACCGCCATATAGTCTGACGGGCTATACCATTTAAATACAGGGGAAGCGTCTGATTAGCAAGTTTAAAAATCATGGGAAGTTTGCAGATTAAAAGCAGTAATTCGACGTTGCCTGACAGCCATGACTATTTTCTCCTGCTTGTGCGGTATGGTGCAGAGTCCTGTTGCCAGACATAGGGACTTCCAGTAACCCTCCTCTTGACCCAGGGAAGCACTACCACCTCAAGGCATATGATGTATTCAGTCTGTGGCCCTCCCCAATAAATTGATTGTTGAATGTATTAGTATTATTTTATCTTTTATTTTCAAAACATAGTCAACATATTGTGTCCATTTCATACTTGATATCATTGAGTGCTGGTTTTTGTTGTTATAAATACATACATAAAACAATCCATTTCCAGTTATCAGTAAATATATTCTATCCTTGAAAGTGGCTAAATGAATAGCCGAAAGCGCTTGAAAAAATAATATATTTGAACAGTTTTTGTATAATTTATCTACTGAAAGAAAAAATTAAGCTCACATGAGAAATTATATAAAAAACTTAAACAAAGTCATAATTAATGAAGCTTGCATGAAAAAGGATTGCTGCCTAATAAATATACTGACTTGAAAAGGCACATAGTCATTTTCATTATTTTTATTCCTTTAGGATCCTTACAACCAACACTTCCTTAGAAGGAAACAGTTAGTATAAATAAGACACGAGCCTTAAAATCCATATTATAGCCAAAAACGTTTACGGCTTCATTCTTCTCTTTAACATATACACTTTTTCTCGTTGAAAAAACTATAATCTCTCCCTTATATATATATATATATATATATATATATATATATATATATATATATATATATATAAAGAAAGAAAGAACAGTAAGATATATAATTCGGTGTTCTTATTGATATTTTTATTTTTACAAAATAGTGCTCAATGTAAATTTACAGAGCATTAATATTATAAATTAACTGATTTAAAGTTTTTTTTTTTTTTTTTTTTGGTTACACAGTAATAACCAAGTTTCAAAAATGGAATCTAAAAGCTTCAAATTTAATTTTGTAATTAAATTAAAAATATTAGTTCCATTTCATCCTCAAGCGAATTTTGGAGTAACTTATTTTTTGAATTTACTGAATTTTAAAGGCACGGAAAAATTCACTGTTTCCAAGGATACAAAGAGATCCAATCATTCAGACAAGGGGTGGTAGCGTGTTCATTTTTATTAAATTTTGTTATATCAGTTATTAGTTACGTTCGAAAAAGGGGTTATGTTTAGGTCGGGTAGGGATGTATTTTTCAACGAATTCTGACATCCGTTAAATGTTTGTCGTCTGTGGTTTTTAAAAATTATTATTGTTAACGGCAAAAAATTCTTACGGTATTTTTTTCTATTTCTAAACTTAAAGATTTTTGGAGGATGTTTATATTAAAAACTAGCAGCATGGACCGGTGTTGCCCGTGCTTGATTCAAAAATCGTACGACTCATACAGTAATCGCTATTACTTGACTTAAAATATTTTTGCCCTTCCTTGCCTTTAAAAGAGTGCCCTTTGCCGTGCTGATGTTGCTACATGCCTTACTTACACACTGCAAATTTTTTCTAAGCTCTATACTAAACATTAAATCTGTTACGAAAAAAGAACTAAACAAAATGAACACAAAACGATCAACTTTAAAAAAGGACTCGTAACTGGAAAAACCGAATGAAAAAAGAATGTTAACATCAAATACTTTTTCACACTCAACCCAGTTCTGCGGAATCAGAATCAATGTTGAGTTTAAGCAAGCGAATGAGCCAATTGGAGTAAAGTGCCATGCAGATTTCAATTTTTCCCACTTGTGACGAATGCAGCTATCGATTTTTTTGTATGCTAGAATGCCAGTTAACATTCGTGTCAGTCAGCTCTTGGCTCTCACGCTGGCCTATAGAATCTTCCTGACTATTCGCGGCAGCCAGTTGTTGGCTCTCACTCTGGCCAGTAGAAAATGGCTGCAAACTACATGAAAACTGCCGTAGAATCATGAGAAAATCGATTATTTCCACTATCGATGGGAGTTGGGAAATGCAAAGTTGGTCTTGACCTTTCCACTAACTTGGCGCATGCGCATGTAAATTTTGGTGTAAATCCTTTGAAAATTGCGGCCGTGCATTCGGTACACACACACACACACACACACACACACTGCCTTTTATAGATAGAGATGATCTAACAAAGGATCTAATAAATCTTATTCATTGAGTAGTCTTTTTTATAATCCTTTACTATTTTTTTTACACTATTTACATTATTCGGACTATTATCCTCATCATTGTCGCCATATTTATTACATCGTTTCGGCCGTTGTATGCTCCGGCCTTCTTCAGGTGGTTGGAATGTCGAACTGAACCCTTTATTTCGCTCACTGGGGTAGACTGTCCTAGTTCCACGTGCCATGTTTTAATGGATGTCAGTTATCAGTTATCTCTTGTTAAATTCCCTCTGCAAGTTCTCCACTGCCTTAACCGGGTATTGAACTCACACTCTTTGGTTCCTGTCACTGGAGCTAACTAACACCTTTATCCACTGTGCCACGTGTTCTCATGCCTCATCTCAGAAATATAGACAATTTTTTTTATTATAGTTTTTACTTATCGAATGGAGTAAGAAAATTGATATATTTTACTTGTGACGATTCATAATTAGAATTCTGACTTAAATATATTTTCTCTTCAGTGTATCTAATACAAAATATATCAAATTTATTTGGTTTTATTCTTGAAATAGTAAAATTTTGAAGTCAGTTTGTAAGCGAAAAATTAGGGAAATTAAGTATTTCTGTACATTTTTCAGACAATCTATAAAACTAAATGCTCAAGAATTGGTAAAATCCATGAATCTAAATTTTGGTGTCGGTACTTAGCACGTCGATGCTCAACTTTCAAACTGAGTAAAATGTTGATTTTCCGAAAGTAGTGAAAAATCAACCTGCCCAAGTGCTGAAGGCGTTGCCAGAAGATAATGCAATCCGCCATCTATCCACTTTTGGACTCCACTCCGGATTTGTGTGCGGTTTACTGAATAGATTTTTCTTCACTCAAAGATACCCACAAGGCAGTCGTGCTTTTAATTCAGACTTTTCCTTCTAAGTCTGGCTGCTACCCAAGGCTACAGAGCCCAGTTTGCCATGCTAGTTAATTCATAGCTGGACGAAACGTATTTTCAGAATATCTGCTAAGATTGATCGATTCTAAATTCCATTCCGAAAAAAAAAATAATAAAACAACCTAAGAACAGACATATTTTAACTAGATAAAACTTTGAATAGAACCTTTTTATTGTTATTATTGTTTTATTTCCTTTGATTTCTGGTGTGTACTCATTTTTTTCCGGGTCCCGCCCAGAGACCTAAGGTTAGAAATGGCATTATGACATTTTTCACGAAGCAATTAAAAAAAAACAATAACATATTTTACATAGATAAAGCCCTTCGTAAGGTGTGGGCTGTACTTGTGAGAACAATTTTTGTATTTCTTTAATTTGTTTAATATTATTATTATTATTAATAATATTAATATTATTATTATTATTATTATTATTATTAATAATAATAATATTATTATTATTATTATTATTATTATTATTTTCTTTGATTTCTGGTGTATACTCATTTCTTTCCGGAACCCGACCAGAGACCTAAGGTTAGAAATGGCATTATGGCATTTTTCACGGAGCAATTAAAAAAAAAAAAAAAAAAAACAATAACATATTTTACATAGATAAAGCCCTTCGTAAGATGTGGGCTGTATTATTATTATTATTATTATTATTATTATTATTATTTTCTTTGATTTCTGGAGTATACCTATTTCTTTCCGGATCCCTACCAAAGGTCAGAAATGGCTTCATGACATTTCCCTTGAGCAGTTTTGAAAAAAAATAATCCATATTTTGCATAGATAAAGCTATTCGTAAGTTGTGCGCTGTACTCATGAGAACATTTTTTTCATTTCTACTATTATTATTATTAGTAGTAGTAGTAGTAGTAGTAGTAGTAGTAGTAGTATTTCATTTGATTTCTGTTGAATACCCATTTCCTTCTGGGTTTCAGCCAGCGGCGTAAGGCCGGAAATTTTCCACTGATCATTTTTGTAAAAAACAAAACCTAAGATCACAAACATTTTACATAGGTAAAGCTCTTCGTAAAGTATAAGCTGTACCTGTGAATATATATATATATATATATATATATATATATATATATATATATATATATATTTTCTTTTAAGGCATGAGCTACCAGGAATCCATGTAATGAGTCTATCGGAACCTTTTCCAATCAATCCGAGGATTCCATCTACAATCGGAATTATTGATGTCCTCATGTGCTACATCTTTTAGATTTCCACTTCATCATCCTTGTATTTTGATAATTTTTTGAAGATCTTCAAAGATACATTACAATCTTCAGGGACTGCCATGTCTATAAGAAAGCACATTCTGTTTTTGTGGTCTTTGATCAAAATGTCTGCGCGATTTGCTTTCATTTTTCTGTCTGTGTGAATTATAAAGTCCCATAAAATTGTATCAAGTTCTATTTTTGTAACTGGGTATGGATAATGCTAATACCAGTTTCTTGCAATTACCTTCCCGTAAAAGTTGTAAATTTTCCAGTTCATATATTACCCCACTCTATTATGCGGAGTCTTATATTTAGTGGGTGACTGTGCAACATGGTACAAGTTGTTAAGCCCTAATATTTAACGATGCAATAGGGATTACAGTTATTTTATCGTCGTAGAAGGCACAAGGAACTTATTCACATTTTCTGTTGCAGATATTGGCCCACTCAGTCCTGTTGAGTTTTATATTTACGGTGCCAATACCGTGCAACCTGATACAAGATGGTCAATTGTTTCTGGGTATTTATCACAGAATCTGAAATTTGGGCTAACACATTTTTTTCAGTACGTGTGCTTGGAACTTTCTAGTTAGCAAACATTGCTCCTATGCAACAAGAATAAAATCTAAAAACTCTACACTACTTAACCACTGATGTGAACGGGGTTTGTCAACATCAGCTTCTTTGGCCCAAGTAGAGTATTAACCATGAAGAGGCTTATTTTGACATCGTTTCTGCATTTGGTACATTGCATTTGCTTTTGCTTTCTTTTTTAGATTCTTTGTTGCTGTAATAAGTGCATTATGGTTTATTTGAACTTCGTCTCTCACTTGAAATTCCCTTTTGAATTTGTTGACTTTCGTTATTGCTGAATAAAGTTTCTTAATTATTTGGCGTTCTTTGACACTAATCATCATCCAGTCTTCTGTAGTTCCCAGGTATCTTTGAAGAATGATTGTTGTTTTGTAAGAGAATTCTAGTTGAACTAATCCTCTGCCTCATTCGGATCTGGACACATACAGACGATCAACATCAGGCTTCAGGTGATGCATGCGGTGGCAAGTGGGAAGCTATCTTGTTTTTACATCCATTTGCTTTATGTCAGTTTTCGTTCAGTTAAGGATGGCGAAACTATTGAACCACGTGTACAGCCAAGGCGTTTATGACTGATATTCTGTTTTGTGTCCTGAATTCAAAACATTATTATTATTATTATTTATTTATTTATTATATTTATTATTATTTTATATTATTTTATATTATTATTATTATTATTATTATTTTATTTCCTTTCTTTCTTTGTTTGTACATATTTCTTTCCGGGTCCCGCCCAGAGACCTAAGGTTAGAAATGGCATCATACCATTTTCCACTGACCAATTAAAAAAAAAACATGCACACGCACATATTTTAAAAATATAAAGCTCTTCGAAAGGTGTGGGTTGTACTCGTGAGAATATATTTTTTTGTATTTCTTTAAGGCATCGGCTTCCAGGAATCCCTTCAATAAATCCACTGGAATCTTTTCCAACCAATCCGAGGGCTCCAGCTACAACAGGGATTGTTGATGTTCCCATGTGCCACATTTTTGAGATTATTATTATTATTATTATTGCTGTTGTTGTTTTTATTTCCTTTGATTTCTGGCGTTTACACATTTCTTTCCGGTCCCGCTCAGGGACCTAAGGTTAGACATGACACTATCCACTGTAAAACTAAAAAAAAAAATATCGATTATAGGAATCGAGCCACCTGTAACACTTATATAAGGCTATATGACGGTTTCCATAAGGGTTACAGGTTTGATTCCTGTCAGAGAAGGCATATTTTCTACGAAATTTCTCGAACATTCAGGCAGATAAATGTAATTAATACTGCTTAATTAAAAACAGAGCATTTCATTGCATAAATTAAAACGACGTATATACAGAATTGCTGGACTTAACCCATTTTATTTATATAGTCCTCCACAGAGTGACAGACAGTTTCGCTGTATCACAACTCCTCAGTGTGGGTAGATGCTTGATTGCTTCGATCCGGGATCGAAACTTGACTGATGTGACATTAGTCAAACATCTTACCTCTAGGCCATCGTCTCACGGTTGGAAGGACGGGAATTTTAACGTTTTTTTTATAATTTACTATATATATATATATATATATATATATATATAGAGAGAGAGAGAGAGAGAAAGAAAGAGAGAGAGACGGAGAGAAAGAAAGAAAGAAAGAAAGAATGAATTAATACAAGTAAAAGGTTTATCATTTAGCTGATGTTACGTTCAACATTCCGAATCCAGTTTCATATACGGACACTCCATGAATCACTCCGTCCGCTCGTCAGGAGGTATCAGTGATAGACTGCTGATATTTCTCGATTTTTCTTTTTTTATATTCAATTTTCATTAGTACAAATTTTTCTTTACTTTTTTTCATACTCTATGTCTGCGTGTGTATCCGTGTCTGCGTGTGCGTGCGTGTTTGCGTGCGTGCGTGTTTGCATGCGCTCGTCTGCGTGTACGTGTAGAATGTCGTGGTTATCTTTCCTTTGCGTCACTTTTTTTCACGTTATACTAACTCCTTAACCTTTTCTCTCTTACTCTTCTTTTCTTTTAACTGTAGCTATGTTAACTTCCGTTTTACATGGTTTTACATTTCTTTTATGTCACTTTATTATGATGGATGTAAATACATCTTTTTCTTTTCTTCCTTATCTCTTTCTCTTTTCCAAATTTTGTTTGCATGTCTTTCATCTTCCACTCTCTCAATTACTTTTTCCTTTCCAGAGATATAGATCTCCTTCGACCCCTTGCCACCAACCCATCCTGCCATCAATTTGAACCTGTTTCCTCAAACACATGTGTGCATAAATTCAAAATAATAATACTGAATTCTTCTTACACTTGGAATATTTTTCACCCGTTTATTTGTATGAAAATTTTGATCTGAGGAATGAGAATCAAATTTCGATTCTAAGGAAATAAATTATAATCACCATGAACCCTTAAAGTTGTCTGTTTCTTAATATAATTAATATTTGCTCTGTTTGTACATTGAGCTCTCTGGATTATATCCTCCCTGGAATTATCTATACGGTTTACCAAACACTTTTACACACACACACACACACACACACACATATATATATATATATATATATATATATATATATATATAAAGAATAGTAAGATATATAATCCAGTGTTCTTATAGATATTTTTATTTTTAAAAAATAGTGCACAATGTAAATTTACAGAGCAGTAATATTATAATTAATTGATTTAAAATTGATTTTTTCTTTATGAAATGGAACTAATGTCTTTAATTTAATTACAAAATTAAATTCAGAGCTTTCAGCTTCCATTTTTGAAACATGCTTAGAACTGTGTAGCGAAAAAAACATATTTTAAATCATTATTAATTATATATATATATATATATATATATATATATATATATATATATATATATATATATATATCAGACAAAAAAAAACTTATCCTTGCAAAAGCGTTTCGTCACCTGAGGAATTTATCAATTTTTTTTATTGCTTTGCAGATATATTTTATTTATATCTGAATTTTTACATACTTATTTATATTTCGGGGATTAAGTTTTCTGTTTGATTCTATTTCTTATTTTTACAAACGTTATTTTTAGTGGGTGTGTACATTGGTTACACTGTTTAAGAAAATGAAAAACAAAGATAGTAACTAAAATACGTGGACCAACTAAAATGTTGTTATAGTAGTAAGAAATATAGATACCGGCTGTAACACCAAAATTGTACAAATCGTGTAACGTCATAACTGTCCATCCTAGAAAATGACTAATATCTAAAAAAAATCAAAAAAAAAAAACACTAAACTAATTGAGTTTATTTTTTTTTCGGATTTTTAGATAAGACGGTTAGCCATCTTGGCACCATTTAGTATAAGAATCACTGAAAAACTCTTTGAGTTATTCAGCTAGAAAGAGAAAAGGTTAAAATAGTTTTGTGTCAGATGCACTGTCTTCCCAAAGGAGCAATTTTGAAAGGTCAAAGATCATCCAGGTCTTCGGTAATGGTACCAATGGTTTCGTACCAATTATAAAAGACAGAACGAAAAAGAACCCCGTCATTATTTACGACATCCAGCAGAAGCACAAAGTTATTATAATTTTGTCTTCTATTTTCACAAAGGATGAAATCTTGAGTCACATCCACATGCTCACATTATTAGAAAAAGTAAAGAGATTGCACGAATTAATAAAATGAAATCATACAGGTATTCGGATAAACATCGCTAATTTTCATTGTAGCTATTTGAGACCTTGTGTAAACCTCAAAGCGAGAAACAATTCGAATCAGAAAAGTTGTGTTAGGCCATGAAGGCCAATCTCCTGCTGACCAGGCTTACGGCCATATAACGTTGAAACACCGGGTATTTTTTTTTATAATTAATACATCTTTCTCAAGGATAAATATTTGCACGTAAGTAAATATAAAGAACCCGACTTAATTAATAATAAATACTAAATAATTTCAAAATAAATAATATAAATTAATAAATATAGCAGTAAATGTAGCAACTAAAACGTATTGCTGGTCATTTTTCTTTAAAATGCTTTGTTGCTAATTTTATTATAAATACGTATTGTTGCCAAATTTATTATAAATAGGTATTATTGCTAATTTTATTATAAATATGTATTGTTGCTAATTTTATTATAAATAGGTATTGTTGCTAATTTTATTATAAATACATAACGTTGCTAATTTTATCATAAATAGGTATTGTTGCTAATTTTGTTATAAATAGGTAGTGTTGCTAATTTTATTATAAACGGTTATCGTTGCTATTTTTTAAATAAAACATATTTTACAGTAAAAGTTATTTTTGTTTTTTTTTGTTTTTTAATACTTTCTTAGTGATTTGATTTTTGTTTTGGGTTTCACTGTTTTCTCAAAGCTGGGACCCGAGTTTGGATGGACCGGGGAACAACAGCAATTAAGAAGGGGTTCTACGCTCCAATCTCCCGATCAGAAACCTTGCTGACGGATGTAGTTCATCATCATACCCAAGACTAGCGTACGCAAGCGTTTCAGAACTTCAAAAATAAGACGCCATGAATTGAAAATAATAGGATATATCAATCTGCATTGAAAGTAATATAGACTTTAGTAATTGTTAGCGTAGGATTTTGCTATCTAAGTCACAGGAAAAGATTTTGTATGAATTGCTATTTTGTATGTGCATGGGTGGGGGTAATTACCGAAGTTTTGTTTCTCATAATGAAAGGATAAAAGATCTTATAACATTTTTTTTCATAATTCGATCATCTCTTGTGTGTCTTTTATTCAGGTGTTCCTGCCATTTTTTTTTGTTTTCACAAATTGATCATATCTGATGGATCTGTATTGTTCAGAGGCTCCGATCATTTTTATTCACAATAAGAGTTATCACTGCTTTTATTACTGCTGCAGTTCAAAAACATTGATGTTAGTGACACAAGTAACTACCTGTATTAAACAAGAGTTTAGACAATAGTTTGGGAATATAACTCCCTCCAGGGCAAGTCTTTCCATCACCTGCCATCTTAGACGTCATCGGACTAAGATTTTATTCCGATGAAGTCCTAAAGGACGAAACGAGTTACATGAAAACAATTCTACTTTGTCAAAGTTTTTTCAAAGGTATAGATAGATAGATAGATAGATAGATAGATAGATAGATAGATAGATATATCTCTCCCTATATATATATATATATATATATATATATATATATATATATAGCCAAACGTAAATGCATAAACATGAAACTTTCGCGTGTCAATTTTTTCTCCAAACAGAAAGTAAACACTCTAATGGGGCAAGGAATGCATGAATAGAGAGAATAGGTTCGTCTTCTCCAATCTCCAAGTTACACTATAGGACATCCAAGATGTGTGTATATATATATATATATATATATATATATATATATATATATATATATATATATATATATATATATACCACGTATAACAACAAAATTGTCCAAAAGGTGTAATAGCAAAATTGTCAATTGCTAGATTAAGATTTGAACCGTTGTATCTTAGAAATGATTAAAGATATCTTACTGGAATTTTACGAGGTTTTTATAACCCTATTGGACTTTACTTTGAGCAATAAAAATGTATAATTACTCTCCAAGCTTAACGGAAGGATCCTGATAAAATCTATCAAAAATGAAAATGACATGTTCATCATTAATTAATCATAGCTAAGGATTGGAAGTTCATGAATGATTAAAATTAAGTTCAAAATATATATATATATATATATATATATATATTATTCCAGGATCATTTACCAAATTATTCAAAATGATCCCCGCTCTCTCCAACCTTCTAGCTTTTTTGTACTGGAGTAACGAGTTGGCTCAGAGATTTCACGTACGATTTTATTTTCAAGTCTTTTTTCACTGCTCTTTGAACTGTCATAGCTGAAACTCCTCCCTTACGTGCCAAACGTCTTATAGATTGAAATGGATCTTTTCTATTTGATCTCTTTAGCTCTAAGTTGAAATGATGATTCCTCTTCCTGTTGTGACGTCCTCTTTACCGTTCCCTCTTTTTAAAACATATTTACCGTTCTGGGGATGATTTTTGTTTGAATTTGAAGATGGAAACCAGAAACGTGTTATTTAAATGAACAATCTATTATTATCTGAATTGTTGTAACAGTTGTCCTGCGTATGACGATAAACTAGATCTGTCAGAAAGGTCTCTGATCGGGTGATTGGAGGTTTTGAGTAACATGGAAACCTCTCATAATTTCTGCTGTTCCGAGGTTCACCCTAACTCGAGCAGGTAACCCGATTTAGGGTTCCAGCTTTGGTCAAATAATGAACCCCAAAACAAAAATCAAAAGACTATGAATTTATAAAAATAAACTTTTTATAGTAAAAATACCAGCAATACATTTTTATGTAATATATATATATATATATATATATATATATATATAAAGCGCGATCGCTATTTATAATAAAATTACAGAAAATACATTTTAAAGCAACATGGCCAGCAATACATTTTTATTTGTAATTGAAGGCATACAAATGCGTTCAAAATATATTTAGTTGAAGCTATAAATGTGTTCAATTATTTAGATTTCGGCATTAAATAACTCATAAAGGTTGATATGCCTATAAACAAAATCAACCCACCAACATGAAAGAACTCTTTCATTACATTAATCCATATAATATCTTACAATTTCTTAAATCAAACTGTATTCTAAAATATAACTTCAACAAAACTACACCATAAAACACAAATAATCATGTCAGCACAAACATGTATACTCACAAAAGCGGAGTATCATCTACCATGTATTCAGTTGTGAAAGCAGAATAACATATATTATTTTTATTACTTCCAAGCTCCCAATAAAATCAAATTTCGGCATTAAATGACCCGTCTATATCTCTGAGATAAGGTATTATGATTACTTACATTATTCGGACATCCTCATCTTCATTGCCATATTCACAACGTTTCGGCCGTTGTACGCTCCGGCCTTCTTCAGGTGATTGGAATTTCGAACCGAACCATTTATTTCGCCGACCGGGATAGATTGTTCTAGTTCCACGTGCCACGCCTCTTCCTGGAGGGCACCAGGCCCGGTGGATAAAGACGTTGGTTAGATCCAGTGACTAGACCCAAAGAGTTGTGAGTTCAGCCAGGCCACAGCAGTGCCGAACTAAACATGGAGAGTTGAGTTAAAGGGGAATAACTGCTGCATCCGGAAGAGGCGTGGCACGTGCAACTAGAACAGTCTACACGGTGGACGAAATAAAGGGTTCGAATCGAAATTCCAATCACCTGAAGAAGATCAGAACGTACAACTGCCGAAACGTTGTGAATATGGCAATGAAGATGAGGATAACAGCCCGAATAATGTAAATAATGTACGTAATTAAATGACCCATAAGGAGTTGATATGCTGTCAAACAGACAAACCAATCAACCAGCTTACGTACGCTCCAACCACTATAACAAGGAGACTTCTTGCCACTATATAACTGCCCCAGATTGTAGAGCATTATGTAACCAGAAACATCTGTGTTAATCAGTACGTTTCACGCTTGTATTTAGTACCGTTGAAATGTTATTTCATAAGCAAGTTTGTTTTTTTTTTCTAAATTCTTCCTTGGCCGAAAGTATTGATTACAGATAAGAGTGATAAACGCCGATAAAAAAAAAATGTTTCAGCTTTATAATCAGGAGATACCAGAATCGCAAATTATATTAAACAGAAACAGGTGGACGCAAAAGTAATTAGAAATATCATTGATTATTAAAATGAAAGAAAAAATGATTATTGAGGAACACAAAATAATCTGGAACTTTAATTTTAGAAATTATTATCGTTATAGCTTGCTTACCTCCCATAACAATTAATTGTGTCAGAGCAAGCAGTCTAGTACGGTTACTTCGAATATAACTCTTTCTAAAGGTTTAAAAATTTAGACCTTGATCAAATGTAGTCGTAATATGAGCCGTTTCATTTTAAGGAAGAATTCGGTATTTATTAAGCGATTAGCCGGTACTACTGCCGGTTGAAATTTTTAAGATCTTTCTCTTAAAACAATTTTTCAGGAAAATAGATCTCTCAAACCCGATAGCTGTTATCGCTCTTTCCAGTATCATTTTTTCCAGCATCGGGGGTTCCTTCCTAACCATTTCTTTGAAGTAGTGTGGAACGTCAACATCTTGATTATGTCATTATTTTCTCTTCTCAAGTCCAGTAGCTGTTATCGCTCTTTCCATTATTGATGGGAGTTTCTTTCCTAACCTTTTCTTTGAAGTAGTGTGGAACGTCAACATCTTCATTATGTCATTATTTTCTCTTCTCAAGTCCAGTAGCTGTTATCGCTCTTTCCATTATTGATGGGAGTTTCTTTCCTAACCATTTCTTTGAAGTAGTGTGGAACGTCAACATCTTCATTATGTCATTATTTTCTCTTCTCAAGTCCAGTAGCTGTTATCGCTCTTTCCATTATTGATGGGAGTTTCTTTCCTAACCTTTTCTTTGAAGTAGTGTGGAACGTCAACATCTTCATTATGTCATTATTTTCTCTTCTCAAGTCCAGTAGCTGTTATCGCTCTTTCCAGTATTGATGGAAGTTTCCTTCCTAACCATTTATTTGAAGTAGTGTGAAACGTCAACATCTTGATTATGTCATTATTTTCTCTTCTCAAGTCCAGTAGCTGTTATCGCTCTTTCCAGTATTGATGGAAGTTTCCTTCCTAACCATTTATTTGAAGTAGTGTGAAACGTCAGCATCTTGATTATGTCATTATTTTCTCTTCTCAAGTCCAGTAGCTGTTATCGCTCTTTCAAGTATTGATGGGATTGTCCTTCCTAACCTTTCCTTTGAAGTAGTGTGGAATGTCAGCATCTTGATTATAGTCAAAATAACTTGGTCAAAATTACTAATTAAAAGTACCAATCTATATAAATAAATGCGAATGCCAGTGTGTCACACTTTTTCAACTTTACTCCGAGACGCCATGGCTCAACATTTCATACGTTTATGGAATGAGGCCGACTCCGTGAGCAAATTAAAATTATTCCGGACAGATCTGGACCCACAATCCTGAAATTTTGGATTCCCAAGTTTTCATTACTGCAATTGTTTTCAGCGATTTTTTTACGTTATTTTCTGCGACGAATTTTTTGTACGATAACAATTTTAATCACTTGGAAATAAATATGTGAATAATTTAAATTAATTGTGAAAACCGGCAAAAGTCACCCATGAAATAAAAATAATTGTTTTTACAGGAAGTAAGGGCATTGGTAATGACATATATTTATATTAAAGTTACCAACAATACATATTTCTAGTAAAATAACCAACAATACATATTTAAAGAAAGATTGCCAGATATACATATTTATAGTAAAATTATCAGCAATGCATATGTATATCAAAATTACTAACCATATATATTTATAGTAAAATTACCAACGAGACATATTTATAGTAAAAATACCAACAATACATATTTATAGAAAGATTACCAGCCATACATATTTATAGTAAACTTACCAACAATACATGTTCATAGTAAAATTACGAAAAACAAATGTTTATAGTAAAACTACCAACAATACACTTATTTTAAGCGTTTCACCCCAAGCAAGGCGGGAAGCCACTAGCACGTAAAAGGTTACAGAGGGTTGGAGCGAGAGATTATAGCTATCAGGGAAACAAGTAATAGGGAGGGAATTCCACAGACGGGAGGTGCGAGATATGAAGCCATTGGAGTAGAAGAGACGGCTACATTTAACAGTTTCGACAGTGAAAGGGTGAGAACGAGATGCTAGACTAATTGAACGCTTGAATTCGTGAAGTCTGGGAACCAGCGAAAGCTGCTCATCAGAGCAGTTACCATGAAAGTATTTGTAAAAAAAGACAGAGGGAGGCGACGGCACGCCTGTGAGAGAGCGACTGCAGACGAGGCCAATTACAATGCATATCCGTCTCTGGATTTTATCAAGAATCTTGAGACAATAAAAATATATTTAGATGAAGTCATAAAATTATAGATATTTAGATTTTGGCATTAAATAACTCGTAGGAGTTTTGATATGCCGCTAATAAATTCGGGTAGGACCTGGTTTTCTTAGGGTTACCCCAATGTAAATGTCGAATAAGTCTGGTGAGAAAATACATTCTTGTCAAAACGTTCTTTTCTATGTACATGTGTTTGCTGAATTCATTTTTCTAACTGTATACGGGCGGTTTGCTACCAGTGTATATGCTCTATTATTCTAATATCTTTTCCAAATAGATAAAGTTTTCCTGGTAGTTCAAATAGATCTTTCTGTTTTTTCTTATCAAATGCTTTTGTATAATCTATAAAACATTTCATTTGTGTTGCCCTCTCTGGCATCATTCTAAGTATAAAAATTCGCAATCTTTATCCCAAGGCCTTTAAAGAAACGGCACTGTACCTATTAGGATTTTTATTTTAAGAAATGTAAAAAATGAAACTCTGGTGCCAAAAAAGGGATTTATGCATTTTCAGAGGAAGTTGTTTAGAATGTTTAACTTTGTAATTCTTTCGGATAGACAAGTTGGGGTTGGCAGTAATCAAATCGTTACATGAGAATAAATAACATGACCAAAAGACTAAAGAAAATAACACTAAAAACTATTTGCTTCAACTTGCTTATAGTAGTCAATTTGATATATGGATTCCACATAAGCGAAAATAACCTACTGGACTGTTCCGTTTTGTTTTTTGTTTTTGTTTTTTTGTTTGTTTGTTTTTGTTTTTTGTTTTTTTTAGAAAAGAAAATGGTGCTATACAATGAAATGTGCATACTTTACAACAACTTGAAACGTATGATATCACGCAACAAGCTAAATGATGTGCCACTACCTGCACCAAGATGTGGTCGTTATTCGAATAATTATGCAATGTATATAATAGGATCAAAAGTCCATGCACTTCTCTGACCATTTTCCATTGAATAAAAGGAGTGATTCGAACAAGTATTGTTCTCATTTAAACCAGCTAAAATCAGTAATCAACGAAAAGTTCCTGAAGAAAGGCGTAGTATTCCGCCAGTATTACGCTAAATTGTCTGTTTCTTCGATGGACATGTAATGGGTACCGCAGAAATTTTCACTCATTTGGCGTGTTCACACTTTGAAATATCGGATTCCTATATATTATATTCTTTATTTCTCATGGAGAAGAATCTCAGGAAAATAACAAAAGACACGTGAAGCAGTCATTTGCGGAAAACGGTAAAATTTTTTGGAGAATGAAAACAAAAAAAAAGTAATTATGTTATTTAGGAACAGCTACTGAAGTTTTTACGGTCAGAGTCTGAAAAGCAGCAATATGTAACAGGATTACATTACAGACAAATTGTCAACAAAGAATTACTGGCAATAACAGCTTTCGTGCATTCCTGCAGTTTCTACAAGTAAATTCCGCTCGAACCTTTTCAAATAAACAGCCGTATTTTCAACAACAGCATCCAGCAATGCCTCTGACGCCAAGTAAACAAAACCTTCACAGACTTCATCATCGGTCTAGCTGTTATGAAAGCTTATGCCATACTTAGTCAAACTTAAATGGATAACCATGAAACTTTCGCGTGTCAATTTTTTCTTCAGACAGAAAGTAAACACTCTAATAAGGCATGAGAGGCATAGACAGAGGGAATAGGTTCGTATTATGCGATCTCCAAGTTACACTATAGGACATCCAAGATATTTTAACACGTTAAAATAAATTTAGGACAAACTAGAATAACCCAAAGAAATGAATTCCAAAATGGAGTTATACATGAAGGCATTTTATAAACAACTCTAGTGTTCATGACATAAGTCATACTAAAATTCAACATATATATATATATATATATATGTATATATATATATATTCTAAAGAAAGATCGAAGTTGATCTGAAATATCTGAAGAAAGATGGAAGAAAAATATATATATATATATATATATATATATATATATATGAAAAGATATATATATATATATATACTTTCTGAAGAAAGATCAAGGTCGATCTGAAATATCAAAACTATATATATATATATATATATATATATATATATATATAAATATATATAAAATATAAATAAATACTTTCATAAAAAAAATTATTTTTTTTAATTTGCAACTTTTTAGTTGTTTTATATATATATATATATATATATAAATTTTGTCGATTGCAGAACGAATTATTCTCCCGATTTCTTTTCTCTCATAGGCAGCGCTAAAACGAGGCTCCATTTAGATATGTTGGAGTCCATTATTATTAATATCCAACGTCCTCCCCTGTGTAGACAGAGGGAGTTGAAATTCAGGTTAGTCCTATTCGGGGAGATTACTGCTTAACCTAAAAATATTTAGTACTCATAAGGTTTTTATTTTTTTCCTCTTCCTTTAATTTCCCCATTATATTACATCTTGGTAATCTATTGTTTTTAATATCGGTCGTTGATAATAATTTGTCTTATCAACTTCTTTGTTTTATACTGCCGACGATTATTTTTCTGAAGAAGTGTCGGCCGAATGGTGCCTTAAACCCCACCTTAAACAAGATACTTTTGTATCCATTTTAACCATAAAATTGAGAAATATATATATATATATATATATATATAAAAAGAGAGAGAGCGAGAGAGAGAGGGTAGGGTAGATAAATGAAACGGACACATATAAGCAAGCGTGTACGCGTGTGCTGGTCTATATATATATATATATATATATATATATATATATATATATATATATATATATATATATTAACGCAGGAAATCATTATTCTTTAAGAATCCTTTTCAACCAACACTTCGTCAAAAAGAATACTTTGGTAATTATTAAATTGAAAGAATAGCAATTTGCACTGCGAGAAAAGAAAAATAAATATAAAAAGGAGAAAAAATGAGGGTGGAAAATTATACTTGCAAAAGAGCCAATGTATATAATAGCCCAATATTTACAGCCTATTGGCAAGATAGTGGAGATGTTACTCGTCCTATGTGAAAACTTTGTGGAATAGATCTGCAAATCCGTAGCAGTCGAATCGCTAGCTTTGATATGGTAAGCCTGTTCCTCAGAGCTTCTACAAATAAGGTCTTAATATTCTTTCGAAACCGATTTAAATCAGACCCCTCCCTGGGAGAATGGTCTAACATTCTAGGAGATATCGAATAGAGTTGTTGACGTTTTATTTTTGTTTGTTTTACGGCATATCAACCTCAATGGGTTATTTAATGCCGACAAAATATTTATTGTTGGTAATTATGTTTTTCCTTCAAAAATCTATTTCTAGTAATATTTTTCCTTCAAAAATCTATTTCTGATAATATTTTTTCCTTCAAAAGTCCATTTCTGGTAATATTTTTTCCTTCAAAAATCTATTTCTGGTAATATTTTTTCCTTCAAAAATCTATTTCTGGTAATATTTTTTCCTTCAAAAATCTATTTCTGGTAATAATTTTCCTTCAAAAATCCATTTCTGGTAATATTTTTTCCTTCAAAAATCTATTTCTGATAATATTTTTTCCTTCAAAAGTCCATTTCTGGTAATATTTTTTACTTCAAAAATCTATTTCTGGTAATATTTTTTCCTTCAAAAATCTATTTCTGGTAATATTTTTTTTCTTTAAAAATCTATTTCTGGTAATATTTTTTCCTTCAAAAATCTATTTCTGGTATAAATTTTCCTTCGCTGGTAATATTTTTTTTTTCAAACAATGTATTGCTGGTCATAATTTTTTTTTTTTCATAAATTATTTCTGGTATTAAAACCTATTTTTACACTTTCATGGTGTTTTGACCCCAGTTTGTGGGTTAACTATTTGTTCATAGCTGGGACCGTAACAGGTGCTACCACCCCGGAACATCAGCAATTAAGAGGTAGTTTCCCGCTCCTCAAAATCTCCTGATCAGAGACCAGATGTAGTTTATCGTCATACCCAGGACAAATGCGTTTTTATGAACCGGCAACATTCTGACATATCCCAACAAGTAGAAATCTTGGCTATGGGTTCACCGTTGTTACCAGCGATGGCGAGCATATACATGGAATACTTCGAGGAAATGGCTTTAGGAATGGCGCCACCAAAGCCAACCGTATGGCTGAAATATATAGATACACTGGTCACACCAGGAAGCTGCATAAATGTTGCTGGGCCATGTGAACTCAATAAGATCTTTGATCTAGTTCACGGTGGAAGAAGAAAATAATAATCAACTTGCTTCTAGGATCTATTAATAACTCGCACAGAGAATGGATTCAAATCACTCGTATATTACAAGGCAGCCGTTACCGGGCAATACTTGCATTTCCCACCATACAACACCGGGCAAAAATCATAAGTGGTGACTTAGACACATGCCAACAAGAAACGATCAGTATCAAGCTTACCTTTCAAAATAACAAATACCACGCAAATATAACATCAACGTCTGCAGGTAGAAAGAGTAAGGTCAAGGAGGAAGACCAGAAAATTGTCCCGGTCTATTTGCCTTACGTCAAGGGATTATCGGAAAAGATTCAGAAGATCTGCAGACCATGTAATAACTTTTTTTTGTAGTATATTGTTACAATTGCTCTATCTTATTATTAGTTATTGTTGTTAATCTTATATTATGCCTAATAAGATCTACCGTAAGAACGGAAATTCTATCTGTCACTTAACATTTTTATTTGAATATATTGTTATAATTGTCCGATTTTATTATTAGTTTATCATGGACAATCAAGAGTGGTCTCCCCTTGATTCGTTACTCCCCACTTTGAGAGAGCTATTTCTGTTTATTGGGACTATAAAAGGACACTATAGGCGAACTTTTTATTCTCAGTTGACTAAAGCTTTCTTAAAGCCTACATTTGCGTACTTTTGTCATTGCATAGTTATTTTTGTTAATCTCTTATTGTGCCTAATAAGATCTACAGTAAGAACGAATTTTCTATTCGTCCAAGTGACTTTTATTATAGCATATTGTTAGAATTATTCTATTTTATTATTATAGCATATTGTTAGAATTGTTCTATTTTATTATTAGTTATTGCTGTTAATCTCTTATTGCGCTTAATAAGATCTACGGTAAAAAAGAATCTTCTATTCGACGAATAGCTTTTATTACAGTTTATTGTTCTTTTATTATTATTAGTTTTTACTGTTAACAAAGTTTATCATAACTATGAATGTAGAGGAAATATATAGTAAATATAGGGTTCGGTACTATCAATATTGTCAGATATCAGCTGGTGTTCTTCGAGTACATCTATAGCTCAGGCGTCTATTGTTTAATATTATTTGATTAAAAAGAAAATATTATCACGCTAATAGCGTTTATGTTACCTCAGTGACACCGGAATAATTCATGGAACAAATGACGATCCTAATTTTAAGGCAAATATTGCAGGTGGCCTTTATATCACAAAATAAGAAATGATGTATCAAATAAAAGATTTGAATAAAAAATACCCATGAAGATGTCAGACGGATAAAGAAAAGAAGAGATTAATAAGAATATTCACTTACCTTTCGTTGTCATTTTATCAACTTTGTTAATTTATCCACATTTTCTCTAAAGTCTGAAACGAGTGCGTGAAAAGAAAAATAATTTGTTACATTAATTATTATCTTTTATTCTTCATCAATATTTTAGTATTTAGTCCATTTTAGTATTTAGTCCATTTTAGTATTTAGACTATTCAGTGTTAATAATTTAATAAAATTAATATCAAAGTCAGTATTTTCTACTTACGGCCACATCAAGATGAAACACTGGTTTCTGAACGATCACCGAAAAGCAACGTCGAGCTTCATCAGTACATAGATGGGTGAACGCTTGGGAATATCAACGGCTTTAAGTGTTGCAAGCTTGGACGTGAGTGGCATGGCTTACGGCCATATCACGTTAAAATACCTGTTCCCGTACGCTCATTGAAAGGCAACGTCGAGCTTGATCAGTACATAGATGGGTAACCGCTTGGCAATACCAAATGCGAGTTGTAGGCTTGGATATGAGGATGGCATGTCTTACGGCCATATCACGTTGAAACATCGGTACCCGTACGTACACCGAAAGTAGTAATGTCGAACCTGGTCAGTATGTTAGTGGGTAACCTCTTGGAAATACCAAGCACTTTAAGCTTGTTTTTGTATAAGTCTTGTCTGGGTTTCAACACCTCCGTAACTTGAGGAAGCGCTTACATTTATTCTTGCTATATATATATATATATATATATATATATATATATATATCAGAATAAACGTATATATATATATATATATATATATATATATATATATATATATATATATATATATATATAATAAACGTAAATATATATATATATATATATATATATATAACAAGAATAAACGTATATATATATAGCAAGTATAAACGTATACATATATATGTATATATATATGTAAGAATAAACGTATATATATATATATATAGCAAGAATAAACGTATATATATATATATATATATATATATATATATATATAGCAAGAATAAACGTATATATATATATATATAGCAAGAATAAACGTACATATAAATAGCAAGAATAAACGTATATATATATATATATAGCAAGAATAAACATATATATATATATATATATATAGCAAGAATAAACGTATATATATATATATATAGCAAGTATAAACGTATATATATATATATATATATATATATATATATATATCAAGAATAAACGTATATATCTATATAAGAATAAACGTATACATATATATGTATATATATATATAGCAAGAATAAACGTATATATATATATATATAGCAAGAATAAACGTATATATGTATATATATATATATAAGAATAAACGTATATATATATATATAGCAAGAATAAACGTATATATATATATGTATATATATATATAGCAAGAATAAACGTATATATATATATAGCAAAATAATATATATATATAGCAAGAATAAACGTATATATATATAGCAAATAAACGTATATATATATATATATATATATATATATATATAGTAAGAATAAACGTACATATATATAGCAAGAATAAACGTATATATATATATATATATATATATATATATATATATATATATATATATTTATATATATTTACAAATTCATGAATTATTCACACAAAAACAAATGCAAAGGTTAATGATTTAATTGGCGAGAAATCCATCGTCGCAAACAATTCAAATAATATACAGAAACCTCCGAATCCGTTATGAATGAAAAGATCCTTGTTTCTATAAATTTCTGCCGCATTAGTTCTTATTTTTACTACACGCTTTCGTCTGTTCCTACAGACATCTTCAGGTATGAAATAGATGTTGTTCTTGTTTTTCTCTTAGTAATAAGAGGACAACGAAAATGTATGTATTGTTGTATCCGAAAATGCTATTGAAATGAGTTATTGTTTTTGAGCGTGCAGTAGCAACGCTGAGTTTGATTTTACATTTTTTACAGTTGTGCGTTCATGTACAAATATGGTGATAAACGAATTTTTTACTGGTAAATTTTCTGTCAAAGTGGCATGAACTATATTGTTCAATAATTACAGTAATGTCGCACTTATTATCCCAAAGTCGCACTTGGATCAGTTATTTTAATTTCGATAAACGTGCAATCAATTTACAAATTCATGAATTATTCACAAAAAAAAAAACAAATGCAAAGGTTAATGATTTAATTGGCGAGAAATCCATCGTCGCAAACAATTCAAATAATATACAAAAACCTCCGATCCGTTATGAATGAAAAGATCCTTGTTTCTATAAATTCTATATATATAAGGAATGTGGTGCAAGGACAAAAGGTGGATAGGGAACGTCTTGTCATCATCTGTCTTAGAATTAAATTCAGCTAGTCACAATTACTGACCTACAAATACCACAGTAGTATTCCTTACGTCAAAACTGCATATTCTTACCATTTTTATGCTAGAACTAAAAATCACTCTAATTCCTCAACTCTATATGAAGTCCTAACTAATCTCCATATGTACAAATTGTCTGCGGGGAGGAGAGGAAATTAAAAATCAACAATTAAAAATCTAGACCTCAATGTGTCTTTACAATGTACGATACCTATATAAAAGAAAGAGAACAAACTCATGTTAGTAACAAAGGCTCCTCCATCCTACTTTGTGGCAGAAACATCAGTTAACTGGACGAAATTAATGAAGCAACAATCAATCGGCCAAACATTCACGCAAATATACACTCATTCAGATAACAACAAATACGAAATACAGATACGAAATTCGAAAGGCGTCCCGTATCCACCAGAGAACTGACATCTCTGTCACCTAACTGATGAAGGGAGGGGGTATTAAACTAAAGAAAGAGGAGACATAAATAAAAGAGGCCAATGAACATACATCCCCTAGTTAAGCTACCTTTGTCGAAAGTAACTAAAGTCAAAAACAAACCTAAAATTGACAAAGTTCAATATAGAAAGAAAAATATCTAACTGCCTAAACGGTATCAAAATCCAAGTCAGCTCCTTTCACTCGACAGTGATGCGTAAGACTCACCTACCTTTTGCCAAATTCTGATGTAGAGAATTGTCGCCTCTTCGTCCTAATTTGACTTTAAGATGATGATTAAAGAACAAACTCATTTGGGAAGAGGTAAACTTCTCGTTCCCATAGAATTCCTTCTGTCGTGTTTTCCATGACTTGCATAATGCCTAGCAAGCAAAAGAACACATAAGGGTCAGTCTTAGTCAACGACGGCCCCACATTGCGACAGACAGAACTGACCTCGAGGATGAAGACCTTTCTGCGCAGCATGCGAACCATGATGTCTTCAATAAACTTGCACAACGTGCCTAGGACCCTACAGTGGAAGAAGATGTGATCTATGGTCTCCACCAATTTACCCCAGTCCGGATACTTTTCAAGCCCCGCCGAACAAAATCTCTTGCCGACCCAGAGGGTCCTTCGCTGCACGAGCCAGATGAGTGATGTATCATCGTTAATGAGGCATTTCAATCCGGGCGCCTAAGGCCATATGAAGCGAGCCTCCTACTTCGTTAGACCGAGCTTGTCTATCAGATTATCTTGAACGGACCTGTTAACTAGCACGTAACATGATGCCTCACGTGACAACGCGTGAACGTCCGAGAGGTCATCTGTCATCCGAAAGAGAAATGTCAGGGCAATCCGACATTGATGACAGAAGTAATCGCATCGGTGTAAACGGAGGGGCCCTTCTCGTACAAGTGCACACTTCTCGGGGATGGAAAGTTCTTATGGGTGTCTTCCTTCCAGAATTAACCGTTCCCATCCGGTTGCGAACACATTAGATCTAAGAAAAGCGATGCGAAGCGTATGTTGACGAATCTGAACGCTAGGTATACCTAGACCGCCTTCAGAAGGGTGGAGGTAGCAGATCTCGCGACATACCACGGGAAACTTACCTCGCTACCAAGAAAGGGAAAATGACCCTAACTAAATGCATTAGCATGACACATCAGAAAGGAAGCACAGAGTGTCGGTAAAGGAGAATCGAGTAGATCTGCGAAGCATATACCTCTGCCCCCACCCTTTAAGGAAAGATTCCACAGACGAGCTGTGAACTCGACCTTCTCCCGCACCTCCGACCAATTCATTTACAACAGGAGATCGAGACTGAACCAGACGACTAGTATCTTGACCGATCCGTCCCTCCAGAGGAAAGGCACTGGAAGAGGAACTCCCTTCCACGCGCCCAACTGCAAGCCAGCAGACTTATCGCGGTTGATCTTGGCTCCAGTCAGTCTCATACCCTCTGATCTCTCTGCCGACTTTGTCAATCGCTCCTCTGCTAGAAACAAGAACCGAAACGTCGTCAGCATAGGCAGAACACTTGACCGTGGTGCTAGCACCAGGTAGAGAAATTCCGCCTAGGACCGGATTCGTCTTTAACTTGTGCAAGAAAGGCTCCACCGCAAGAAGGTAAAGCAAAATCGAAAGTTTACAACCTTGACGTATGGAGTGACACAACACGAAATACTCCGATCTTACTCCATCCACTTCTACCAGCGCACTGAGGGACGCATACAGAATTCGGATCCAGGTGCTAAAGTACGTCCTAAAAGCGGCTGCCACATGAACAGCTTCCAGAAACCGAGGGTCAACCCTATCAAAAGACTTGGATTGACCTAAATTGATCAGTGCGACTTCACCGTCGACTTGTCCTATGATCAAACGTACCAAATGAAAGTTGTCCTGAATAATCCTGCCATCTACGACACAAGTCTACTCGGTGCCAATCAGACTAGAGAGGACAGCCTGCAAACGGCTGGCTAAGATCTTGGTTAAAATCTTCAACTCTGTGTTTAAAATCGTTAAAGGCTGAAAAATATCTATCCCATCCTTACCGTTTTTTGTCCATGCTTAGTAATTTGATCATAACCCTGATGAAGCGTTGAAGTATAGATCCCTGCTTCATCCAGTTGTTGTAGATCTGCGCCAGCAAAGGTACAAAGAGGGGCGACTGCTTCAAGAACAGTTCGTACGAAAGATCGTCTAATCCCGGAATTTTGTCCCGCCCGACCAGTTTCAGCACATCCCAGATCTCAGACTCTGTAATGTGTCCCTTATACCCAGCCGCCTCAAGACGGCGAAAGTCAGCCAAATAGGCGTTGAACTGAGTGGCACTCAAACCGGGCTTCCAGGGAACAGATTCTGAAAGTAGTCTCGAAATGTCTCACATATGCCGCCGTTTGTAATCACGGTCCGCTTGTCCAGATATGTAGATTGGGCGCCTTCGAACATCCTCTGCCACACTTCAGTGGCTATATTCATCGCCTTGGAAAATATTCTTTTTAACCTAGTCCTAATTATCAGAGCTTGACCTTTCTTGATCAGCAAAGAAGCCAATTCCGCCCTTGCTAAGACCACTTCCCCATTATCACTATTTGATTGCCCGCTATCATTATTTGATTTGCCCGCTCAACTTTCGTTTCAAATGCCATTTGAGCTTCTAATCTAACTAGATTGAGTCGGCGACCGTAATCAGCAACAAACGACCTAACATTGGATTTCAATATATCCCACCACTTATTCTCAAACACAGATCCCGTTAATTCCCGTTGTGACATTAGTAGCAGCTGATCCTGGAAATTCTACTCACCAAACAATGATATTCAATTTCCGGTAGGTAGCAATCCTAACCTTACGCTTATCTAAGTTTACACGAACCCAGACAAGCCTATGATCCGTGTAAACTATCGAATGGAAAATTGGACAACCTAAGAGCACTATGTCGACTCGCTTAACCAGGACTCGGTCGATGTAGCTACAACGTACCACACCGAAGACGAGCCGCCGCTATTAATCCAAGTTCACGCTATCTCTCGCGGATGCTCATTACGGTACGTATCGACAAGATTGGACTTGCGGATAAATTCCCGAAATGACTTCGCATCCGGATTGTTAGTATACGATCTTGCCCCTACTCGATTTATATCGGTGTCAAGGACGGCATTCCAATCGCGTGATAAGATTATCCGACTTATCCTTGATGGTAACATCCAACACGCAAAATCTGCCCGCCTGATCTGCGAATACAAGAGCACACGCCGCATCCAAAAACTTGATGACCAGCCAGGGGGGCACTACTCGAGGGTCTAACAAAACATGCTGAATAGAGGAGAAACTTCTTAGATAGAATATCGTCATACTTGCGAGTTGAAAACCGGGTCTCCTGTGCACGACGCACATTCACCCCGAGACGGTGATGATCGCGAACGAGCCTCGAGTCCTGTGAACGAGCCTCGAGTTCTGTGAATTCCCGAGTTCTGAGGTCGTAGTCTCATAAGATTCCGACCTCAGGACTTGGGCATTCACACAAACTAACGAGAGAGAAATTATGAATCCGCTTAGGATCGCTCCTCTGCATTGAACTTCACCCGGGTATGGACACCGACGGCCCGTTCCATTGAGCCTTGGCCTATCTCACTTTTAGTAGTGTCGTCAAGAGACAGGCCGCCAATGTCACCGGGGAACGTTAGTTTGAGAGCCCTATAAAAGGTGGGGTGAACATAAATGGAGACCCTCTCTACAAAATTCTTTTGGTATATCATCATCTTTCATGTAGGCCGCTGTGTGCAGTAATGTGACGGCAGTATTGACCTCCTCAGTCCTATCCCATATCTGCCGCGTGTTTGGACCTGACCGCACAAATGTAAGCATCCGCTTGGCTCGTAGAAAGTTCTTCAACACCTCAACATCTTTTCTTTTCATATGTCTGAAGTTACATAGGCACTTTAGTCTTCCGTGATTGCGTGTTTGGACTTGCTCTCGGGACACGCGGTAGACGTCTTCCCCAGGAAGGTACAGAGGCTTGATTTCTTTCTGTTTTTTTCTTATTGTTTCATAGACTTCTTTTTGTCTTCCATTTTTTGAGGGTGGGTGATGATTAAAAAGGTGTAAAAAACCTGATGGTTCTGTTCTGGATACAGTTTTAAAGGGAATATTTTGAAGCTTTTCTTGTTGTTTGAATGGTGTATGTGTGACTGACTTTGGTGTAGGTGGAGGGGCAAATGCTTTTCTAGATGTTGGTTAAGACGGGGCAGAGGACGAGAAGCCCCTAACTCCCAACGGCATAGACTGCTTTCCATGTTTGGTTTTAAGCTCTTCTTTCAGCTGGAGAAGTTTCTCTTTCTTCTCGAATGAAGGCTCATATTTTTACCTTAGTTGGTCCAACGAAGTTTTGACCGGGGCGTCGCCATTAGAACTGGTAGAGAGAGTGAGGATGTTTGTGCCTTTCCGTTTGGGGGCTTCAGCAGACTGAGGACCGGCCTTCAGATGATTCCCTCTGGCCGTATCAACGACCAACCATTCCCCTTCTTACTTCTCCGCAACAGCACAAGCGGCGGGTAAACGTTTTTCAGGGAATGTGGGAATAGTATCAACCGGGAGTTTTTTGGCACTGGTTCCAGCCGATAGCGAGGCGGATTTAACAGACTCGTCCAGTGGGGAATTTCGGTCGATTGGGGGCAGAACTCCAGAGGCCTCCTTCCCTGGACAGGAACAGGAAAGATTTGGGTATGGAGCGGAAGGTTTCACTATCGAGGATTATATCGAAGCTCCATCCCCCGTTCAAGTTGTCAAGGGAAACACCAAATATTTCCCCTTAATTATCGAAGTCGTCCTTCGCCTGTCTTGGCCAACAGTTCTCGGCTTGCCGCGGACAGTCAATCTTACAGCAATGGTAAAAGTATATCCCACATGAAGAAGACCTTTCCCTTTATTATTCTTTGTGTTTTAACCCCGAGTGATGTCAATACTTTAACGACAGTGTCTTTCGGGGAGCGACAAATAAGTTGAGAGTGTTTCCCTCGACTGGTGTTATACAGCTCTCCCAGTCCCAAACTCACGCTGACTATTGTCTAATACCTGTCCAGTATCATTATATGCAAATAGTCAATGCCACCCACTCTAAGTAGAATGTCTTCTCTCAACAGCCCATTGTAGAAGAGGACATAACTCCTGGTGCTTACAGCACCACACGCAACCATCTCTGAGTCTTATCGGGTTAATCCGATTCTCTGTTACAGGATATGATGGTGGTATGCCTTACGGCCATATCATCAGAAAAAGTTAACCAACATCAAGCCTGGTCAGTAGCTAGATGGGTGATCGCATATGAACACCAGGTGCGATAAGCTTGGAGGTGCGGGTGATGTAATAGATAATGGCTCGTTACCCGGAAAGCTCCCAGAGAGTATGATTGGGTTTCACTTACTCCAAAATACCCTTGAGAAATCACAACAGTGCGGTACAAAATTTCGACAAATAAAAACGCATCAGAAGTTGTTTCTTTAATGTATATAAATTCACCAATCCAATACTAAAAATATATAGCAATGACCATAATACGATGACAAGTAAGACTGCAAACGGACATTCGAAATTCTTGCCTTTAAGAGGATTTCTGCATTGGCCAGGTATGCCGGAAGCAATTTCTTTCTTTTTCAACCATTAAACTGAAAGCTTCGAAGGATTTAGATCGCTAGGTCAGCGGGTCCAGACTCAGAGATGTATGTTGAATAAATTATACGGCTAAATCTGTAAGCAAGTTTGCATGCAGTTACACACACATACACACAGAGAAACATACACACACACACACACACATATATATATATATATAGAGAGAGAGAGAGTGTAAAAGCAAAATTCTGAAAATCCTGTAACAGCCAAATTGTCCAATTGTTAGATTAAGCTTTGAACCGTTGTATCTTAGAAATGATTAAAGATATCTTACTGGAATTCTCTAAGGTTTTTATGACACTATATGGCCGACGGACATTTCACCAAAAAAGTAAAAGTCAAAATACTAACAAGGAATTTTAATTATCAATATTATAAGGTAGAATAGGACTAATAATTACCACTGAATTTCAAGTGATTAAATTACTAAATCTAAATTTAAAGTTAAAAGTTTTCTTATTTCAATATTTGTTTATTGAAATTAGTATTTTTTTAAAAACTATTTGAGTGTTATTGGATAAAAAGTAGCACCAAATTATTTAAATTCATAATTAACAGTAATATAAAATCTAGTTCATCACTTTAAGATAATGATCATTAAAAGCGAAATTGAAAGATCTTTCCTATCGGTGAAGCTTATAATTTTTGCTGTAGTAAATGTGTTTTTTCTCAAAATACTTATCATCCTATAGTAATATTTGAAGTAAAATACAATATATCCAGAATAGATTTTTAAAAAACCTGCCAAAAACACGAAAAATTCGGTTAAATGTCGGTCGGCCAAATGTCCATCAGCCAAATGTCCATCGGCCAAATGTCTGTCTGCCAAATGTCCGAGTACCTTTTAAAACCATTTAGCCTCCTGCAAAGCAAGCAGTGGACAATTGAAATAGCCGATGAACTATTCTTTTGTCACACTGTCAGACGTTTCTTCATTTTCTTATTGTAAACAGTAAATGAATAAGGGTTTGGTGTTTGTCTTGTTAAATATTTCACTTGAGCCACCGACGGTCCACCACTGAAGACGGTGAATAATTAATTACAAACTAGATAACGGACTTAGACATTGATTGCTCAAAGGTTCTAAATTATGCAAAATATATATGCAGAAATTTTAATTGTTGTCTACGACTTCAACAAAAGCGTTTTTATCTGTCTGAATTTCTTAGATGGAAAAATGTCATTAGTTTTTCAGTTTTCTTTTTCATTTTACTTGCTTTGTCGGATAGATCTTTTTCTAGTAACAATCGACGTATTTGTATTCACTTATTGTGACCAAAACTTCATCCCTTGCACTAAGGTAACACCAAAATAGGCTACCTACCAAGTAACTGATTTATTTACCTATACCCGAACCAAATAAAGGCTCATACACTAAAATAAATTAATTTATTAAACGAAGCTTAGATGTGACACATGTCTGGAAGCATGGAGCTCCATACTTCCAGCCATGTGTCGCATCAAGCCTGGCCCAAGAGTAATTGATCTAGCTTGTTAACCATTACGCCACGGCGATGCTCAAATATAAACGACCAATATTTACCTATTCGCGAAATAAGTAAATGCTTAGTACTTCAAATATGATATTAAATAAAATATTGATTTCGACACTTCTATTTACCCCTGTCTCAATAGTAATTGCGGCATTGCTGACAAAACTAACCTGGCCGTAGGTCTTGAAAAGGACCTCCATACTGTAGTTGACTGGAATAGGAAATGGCTTGTAAATTTTAATGCCTCTAAAACGAAACTGCTCTCATTTACCCACCATAGAGAACCCTCCTTTCCTCCCACCAGGATGGCTGATGCCCAACTCCGCGAGACCGCCTCTCTGCGCCTGTTTGGTCTCACGCTGTCCACTGACCTGAAGTGGAACAACTACATTGAATCTATAGTTTCATCTATTGCAAAGAAGTTTTTTTCTCGTCTGAATCTATCCTTCAAAGCTACAAATCAACCATTCGTCCTTGCATGAAATACTGCTGCCATATATGGTTTGGTGCTTCCGCTGTTCATCTCGAGGTCATCGGCAAAATCAAGAGACGAATATGCAACGTGATTGGTTCTGATCTGGCATCTCGTCTACAGTCACTTTCTTATAGATATGCTGTGTCTTCCGTCTGTTTTTTGTACAAGTATTTTCATGGCAACTGCTTTAAAGAGCTACTGTCACTGGTTCACAAACTGCACGAATATAAGCGTGCTACTAGGTTGGCATCTCGATCCCACACTTTCACTGTCGAAACGACTAAATGTCGCCATCTCTTCTACTTCCTCTCTCGCACTTCTCGTCAGTGGAACTCTCTTCCTATCACTTGTTTCCCTGACAGCTATAATCTTCAAATATTCAAATGTAATGTCACTCGACATCATCTGATGCCTTGATCTTGATCCAAGTCCTTCTCTTTATCATTTCCCCAGACACTCCTCTTTACTCTTCTTTCACTCTCTGTAACTACTTGCGTGCTAGTGGCACTCCCGCCTTGCTTGGGGTGATTTGCTTAAAAAGAAATTGAATAACCCAAATGGGGTTAACATAGTATGAAATCAACTAACCCATACCATCCCAATCCAGTTACTTAAGTTTTATGAAAGAATAAAGTGTCGATATTTGAGTTGAACATAGATCGCCAGTGAAAAAACACAGGCGATCCTATTATTGAATTAAGTCGACTACGTAACCATAGAGAAAACGCATATATTGGCGGTAGTGTGTATCTAATGGATCTTCATTTCTATTCTATCATCTCTTACTATTCGCATCACCATTTCTAGTCTATCCTCTATTACTATACGGAGCGCTATTTTCTATATTTCACAATACGGATTACTTTTCGAGCAAGTAATACCGATCAAGTAATATCGAGCAAGTACTGTTAGTGCGAGTGTTATTCAAAGGCGTCTGACAGCAGTATTGTTCAACGGCGTTACTATAGTTGTAACTGCGATTACAAAGTCTCTACTACAACGTGAATTACGAAAATGACAACGAGTATTCGCTGGCATCACAAAAATGGCAACGAGTGTTCATTGATATCACAAAATTAAGTGACTTAAGAGTCATGTGTCAAATGAATTAAACGTTTTATATTTACAATTGAGAAAATTTTTTTTCGTTATAAAGTGTGTAAAGTTTCGCCATAGAAGAAAATAAAAATAAATCAAACAGATTAATAAATTTTGAGTAAAATAATAGTAGGTTTATTCCGTTTAAAAATATTTTTTTCTTTTTTTTAATCAATTCGTCGCAAGCAAGGCGATAATGCCACTAAGACGCAGGTAGCAGCTGGGAGTGAAAGAGAATGAGAAGATTTCAGAAGGAACCGGAAACCCAGTTATAAGCAGAAAACAAGCGATAACTCTCTATTCTTGTTCAAAAAATCGAGGAGAAGTGTGAACCGGACAATCGGTGAACATATCTACTCCTATTTTAAAAAAAAAAAAAAAAAAAACAAAAAGAAAAATAATTAGTGAATAAAACTTCAGCGTTTAGGCGGAGACGTTAGAAGTATAGGGTTGTTGTAGACTTTAGAAGGAGCCAGAAACCTAATTCTAACAGGGAACAAAGAATAAACATCTACTCTTGTTCCAAACATCGTGGAGAAGTGTGAACTGGACGATGTGCGCACCTTTCTACTCCTACTGAGAAAAAAATAAGAGAAAAATAAATAGTAAAAGAAATTTCAGAATTTAGGTGGAGACATCAGAAGCGAACTTATTTGCACCTTTTGGGAGAGAAAGAAAAATATTTAGTGAATATAATGTCAGAGTTTAGGCGGTAGCATCAGATGTATACTGTTGAAGTAGACTTTAGAGGGAATCGAAAACACAGTTCTAAACAGGAAACAACGGATAAAGTTCTATGCCTGTTCAAAAGACAGGGGAGGAGTTTGAACCGGACGATATGCTCACGTCTCTACTCCTATGGAGAAAACAAAGACAAAAATAAATAGTAAAAGAGATTTCAGAATTTAAGCGTAGCTGTCAGGGGTATAGTTTTGAAATAGACTTTAGTATCAACCAAAAAACTAATCCTAAACAAGAAACAAGAAACAAACCCCTATTCCTTTTCGAAAGACCGGAAATGAATGTGAGCCAAAAAATAGGCGAACCTATCTACTCCTATTGAGGAAAATAAATAAATAAATAAATAGTAAAAAAAAAATCAGAATTTAGGCGGAGTCGTCAGAAGTATAGTGGTGAAGTAAACTTTAGAAAGAACCGGAAACTCAATCCTAAACAGGAAATAAGGTATAAATCTCTACTCCTGTTCAAAGACCTGAAGGAGTGTAAATTGGACGATAGGCGAAGCTATCTACTCCTGTTAAAAATATATTTAATAAAAAATACATAATAAAATTATTTTAAAAAAATAAACGTATCATTATTTCACGGTTATCATTATTTTATACACCAGTTTGTACATAATGTTTACATTTTTCCTCTTGTGATACAATGCGTACCCCTCGAAGAGTTAGGGCACCCACGTAGTCAACTGAACTGTAAGTGATTTTATCAGGGCCTCCGACAGACGACGTTTTTATGACTATGCAAGAATTTCAAAGCAACCACTCGCAATCTATAAGTTACGAAAGGAACGAAATGTAGGAAAAATAAAAAGATTTCAGAATCAAGTGCCACTCGCACGGAAGGTGGGGAATTCCGGTCGTGGAATTATATAGTGAGATCGCATTATATATAAGGGAAGTTTCATAGTCGTAGTTAGAGTAAGAAGTGATATTTAGCTACCCCCCGCCCACGAGGGTTACATGTGGCACAAGGCCGGGTTTAACGTGGAATTTCCGAGCCCGTAGGCTCGGCCAAAAATATTCCCTCTTTGAACCCGCATAAACGGGTTCAGGGGCAGCCAACCACCCCGAACGAGACTCTGCCCTTCGGCGGAGCCTCGTCCGGGTTCCTCTCCGCCCGAAAGCAGAGAGTTAGAGTAAGAAGAGATGCAGAAACAGAATCGGTTAGAGTAATTCGAGATGTAGAGACGGAGTTCTTGCTGGCCAATGGGAAAATCTAGTCCGTTAGTCTGTCATGAGAGAAAACAAAAGTAACAAGCGTTACTTATCTACTATCAGATGTCACCAGGTGAATTGATCCACGAATAATAATAATAATAATAATGTGGCATATGGGAACATCAACAATCCCTGTTGTAGTTGGAGCCCTAGGACTGGTTGGAAAAGATAGCAGTAGACTAAGTGAAGGGATTCCTGAAAGTTCATGCCTAAAGGAGATACAAAAAATTGTTCTGACAAGTACAGCCCACACTTTACGAAGGGCTTTATCTATGTAATTTTTTTTTTTTTTTTTTTTTGTCAGTGGAAAGTGTCATGATGCCATTTCTAAACTTAGGTCCCTGGGCGGGACCCGGAAAGAAATGTGTACACGCCAGAAATCAAAGGAAATAATAATAATAATAATAATAATAATAAAGAACTTTGTTTATCTGAACCAATATATTATCTTTCTTACCAGGGTGATATCTCGAGCTGGCTGTATTCGAAACGTTTCTCCTCACGCGATATCTCACCTTCAGTTCCTTTTTTGAGCGCACACCAGATCATTCTCAGTTTTGTTTACATCGTTACAAACGGAAATCGACCTCTGGCGTTGGACAGATTCTGACCAGTGTGAAAAACTGTGTGAACCGGACGTATGTCTACACTCTTTCAATGTTGATATAATTTTCTTTTTAGTGTTTTGTAACAAAAACAAAAATCAGATGTTTCCTATTTATGTTAAGCACGATCGGAAACTCGATATTATTACGGCTACAAATTAAAATGGAAATCGATTTATTCTTCAAGTTAGAGAATTTAGCGGTATTGTCTACAATGTGTCGATTTTGCTATGTAACAAATGCATCCACAAAGAGAGATCAGATCATTATACTATAGATTGCATTTAGTCTTTTGCCTTGGCCTTTATAAGTCTTTACCCAAACATTTCGACATAAAATTTAATCTAGAACCTCATATGTACTGGATCACCTTGCGAATGAAAAGCCCCGGAGATAAAGTTCAAAAGAGAAAATCTCTTGACAAAAGAATAAAGAGTTTGTTTTTTTTCATCATAAACTGTCAGAAAAATGACATTATAGATATGACTGGCGATCAGTCAGTACCTTATAAATTAAGATAGTTTTCTGTATTGATTTCTAAGAAGAACTTATCACTGTACTAAGAGACCTTTCTTTTTCAATCGTTCCACTTCAATAAAGACGATAAATGAGTCACGAAGACGCGGGAGGTAATTGAAAGAAACTGAGAAAACGTTATTGAGGAGAAAGGACAATAAAAGAACGGCATTCAAAGAAACAAAAGATAACGGTGGTTGACATTACATTTACGTGTGTTGACAGGAAAACAGGAGATCCACAGGCGAGAAGTGCTAAAGAAGAAACTACTAGCATAGAATTTACGGTTGCACCTAGCAATTTCAACAATAAAATGATAATACCTATCTGACAATCTAGTATTCAGCTTAAATTCATTAAGTCGAAATTCCACAGAAGAAAGCCCATCAGGACATTCGCCATGAAAATATTTATTGAAAATACACTTGGAAGATGTTACTTTGGCGGGAAGAGGATTGAAACCGAGATGCCAGGTTAGAGCCGGTTACATTGCAAATTCCAGGGCAAGAAACATTCCTTGCCAAAGAGACTCAAATTAGAACCAACATTTTGTTATATCGGAACATACCTATTCTATTGTTAATTGACTCTCCCACAGGTAATAAGTAGTAGTAGTAGCAGTAGCCAGGGCTCAGAGTGGAGTTGGTGAGTCAGTCGATGTCGGACATTAAGGTATCAATCAACACAACTAGATTGCTGCGTCATTAACTAGTATTTCAAGTTCCTAACTTTTTTTACGTCGGAATCTTTTAGGACCGACTTAGTGAAATACAAGCCCCACACTGTTAAAACTACTCTACAACACATTTGAAGCGTCAAAATTAACAAGATATAATCTGTGAAGTAAACGTACATCTTAGATTTATCTACATCTGGGTATCGTTAATGTGACTGAAATTTAAAAGTTGTTATCGACAAGACTGCACTCAGAACGAAGGGATTTTGCCAGGTTTAGCATAAGTATGGGCAACATATTGCGACCAGAGGATCGCATGTGATATGGCTCTTCAGGAGTCAAAACGCACTACTAAAAAGTTTCAAAGAAAGTACGTCAGCCATTTTGACAACAGAAGACCATAAGCCTTAAAAATTGAATAATGTCAATATTTGTTTTATTTTTTGTTAATAAAAGGTTTTACTATAATTTAAAAAAATGATGTCCTGGTATAATTTTAACACAGATGACAGTGTGAATGACACACGTTATTTCATGTGATTTATTTCTATTTTATTCATTTGAAAATACAACATTTTTTTTAAATAAAATATATATTTCTTCTTCTTCAGAGAAAAAATATTATGAATGTTTCTGGTATTTAAAACAAAAGATATTTACACGTCTGATCTTCCTTAGTGAAAATGGGTAATGGTTTAAAATGATAAAAACATTATCTTCAACAAAAAAATTACAAAATTCAATGAACATTGTATTTGTTGACGGATGTGGTTATGTATGAAAGTGTGAGAGTCAACAGGTGAGAACGATACGAAACAAATCAAATTTTAAGAAATGTTATTTTTCCGCGTGAATTTAGAGGAGGGATATTCAGAGAACCAAACTGGTGCATGCGCACTGGCAGAAAGTGAAACAGATGGCTATTTACGATTAGATACTTACTTGTAAAAAGATACATTTAGCCGAGTGTATTTCTGGTTCTAATACATGAATACATATAAACACCCCTCTCTAACTCTCATGCACACTGGGTCGCGTCTCCCTTCATCCTTCGGAGATGAGGGTAATGTAATGGATAATGGCGTGGATGAGAAATCGGAGAGCCGTGTTCAGATTCCAGTCGAGTTCGTTATATTCAATGGTTTAAATTAGAAAAGGTATTAATTCACCTCTCCTTCAACCAACTAGTACGACTGGTAATCATTATTATCTCTAAATAATTGTTAATAAAATATTCCCTCACAAAATTAAATATTATTATTATTGATTTTGTTGTTGTTGTTGTTGTTGATGTTGTTGTTCTCATGATCAAAATATGTGTTTCGGCTTTAAATAACCTACAAAAGATTGATAAGCCGTTAAAAAAAAATCAGTCGATTAGTAATCACTCTACTCTCCAGCTATGGATTAAACAGTAAGACTTGTATCTGGACAGATATTTAATGTTACATTCATTCGCAAAAAAAAAATTCTCACAAGAAAAAATATGTTTCAGCTTCAAATAACACACTAGGGGTTGATAAGCCGTAAAAATGAATAAATCACTCAGTTAATCTTTATCCCTTTTTTATGCCGTCTTCCTCTGATTGTTTATATCTGTCTCCATCTCTGTCTTTCACACACAGACGTATACACACAATCTCTTTGTCTAGTTTTCTCTGTCTGTCTCCCAGATACACACACTCATATATATATATATATATATATAGGAAATTTGAAAAATGAAAACGTTTCATTGAATTTGATTACCCGTTTCGTTTTTCTAGGCTTCATCAGATTCAAAAACGAAAAAAGAAATATGTGTGTTCGTGTTTATACCTTAATAATATCGCAAGTACACACACACACATTTCTTTCTTTTATTTTGGGATCTGATGAAGCCTAGAAAGGCATAACGCGTAATCAATTCTAGTTTCAATGAAACGATTTTCATTTGTCAAACACAAACACACACAGACACACACATACATATATATATATATGTATATATCATAATGAATCAATTTATACAAAGAATTAAATTTTAATGGTAATGTGATTAATTAATCACATTAACATTGCTATTTAATTAATTCTTTGTATAATTTAATTTAATTCTTTGTATAATTTTTTCGTTATGATATAAAATATAAGCTGCACACTCTAGTATATATATATATATATATATATATATATATATATATATATATATATATATATTATTATTTATAAAGTTAAAAATAAAAACCTTTCAAAAGGTTTTTATTATAATCTTTATAATAACAATATAATATTATTTTGCTCTACTTTGTATTGAGCCCTTTTTTAAAAGCAAATGCTACGAACTGTGGATTTTACTCCATTTGTTTTTCTCTCATTTCGATATATATATATATATATATATATATATATATATATATATATATATATATAATTTGTTTATTTTAGATTTTGGATTTACAATTTATACAAAAAGTAACAGGAAATAAACTATAAACTTTATAAATATCGCTTTTACTTGAACGAAAGCTACATATAAACCACAGAGAAAAAAATAACACCACAATGTATTTTAATAAGTATTCCAATCCTAGTTCTCTTTTTAAATAAATATCTTTAAACAAGTGACCTTCAACACATTCTGACAATATCAAAATATTTAATGAAATTAAAAGGAATATGAAATTACCTCTAGGAAAAACGTGAATACAAAAAAATTAGAAAACAAATTGGAAAAGAAGATAAAAAATCAATACAATATGCCATACTGAATGAATAAATTTAATAACGCTTAGGGGCAAAACGGAATCCGACCCACCGATTGGCTCAAAAACGCCAATATTCAGAAGAAAAATTAAAACAATTCTCGATTGGTCAGAATTCCTACATAGGATTGAATAAAAGAATCTCATTTGCGTGGGTACAAATCAGTCAGTTATGTGCCATGCAGATTTGTTCTGGGAATGTTCCTATATTGTCGACATGAAAAAATACTCTTAGAATAAAGGAAGTTAACATTAACCAGAAAGTGTATTCCGCAAAAGCGTCTCTCTCTTTTTAAATTTTAGATTTTAATGCAACTATGAAACAAAAACATTTCGCTTCAATTTTTTGGAAGACGAGACGCATCCGCAAAAACTAAGATTTTTTTTCCTATTTTCATTCTTATAATATATATATATATATATATATATATATATATAAGAGAGAGAGATAGATAGATAGATAGATAGATAGATAGATAGATAGAACTAGTGAGCCAGACAAACCTACCCAGGTTTCACCTAAGCTGATCGTCAGGGACCCTAGGTCTGCTCTACGGTTGTATTGAGCTCTTTTAGTTAGTTAGTTGTTTGCTCGTGTCGGTTTTTTTTCTTTGGGCTTTAAACCTGAATCTGTGCGATTTTTCTCGACAGACTTTCATGTTTCTAGATCTTTCTTTTTTTAAAACCTTTTTTTCCTTCGGGATTGATTTGATTATTGAAGGTTTTTCGAAACGAGTATAGTTACCTACACACACACACACAGATATATATATATATATATATATATATATGTGTGTGTGTGTGTGTCAATGTGCGTGTGTGTGTATGTGTGTGTAAGCAAATATATATGGTCTATGTTAATTATGTTTTATGAATATGTCCTGAAGAGGGTCTATTAGACCGAAACGTCCGACGTTGACATTAAACATTAAAACAACATAATCGCATATTAGAATTTTTGTTTGTTTTTTTTCAGTATATTTTCTTTTATATATATATATATATATATATATATATATATATATATATATAGGACCTGCTCTAGAGTTTCTTCCACCCCAGACATGCGAAATTTCAGCGCTCTTACAAGTATAATTGTTTTTTTAAATTTTAACAAAGAGAAAGACTGAAACTGTAAAATAATGAGTTTATTACAATATACAACTTAATAGAAGCTGAAGAAAACATTCATTATTTTATATTATGACCGCGTCGTCTGCCCATTCATTTTTCTATCATGGTATTTGATCAAAACACTACAATAGAAAGAATTAATAATCCAATTTTTTAAAATTTTACTTCATTCAAGAAATTTCATGTTTTTTTTTTATTATTTTCACATTTTTCTTCCTTTTTTTTTTTTTTGAAGATCTCAAACACATTACAAGGTATGATGGCGCTCTCGGCGTTGATGGCGCCCCGAGAGACTGTTTGAGGTTGCCAGGGCCTTTAGCCGGTCCTGTGTTGTATCACTTTTATTCAATATCTCTTTTTGCTCCATGTTTTATAATGCTGAATGATTGTAATTCAGGCAAATTTGAGACATTGTTTTAAACTGGGCTTTAGAGAAATTCTCAACAGTTTCCGGAAGTGGATGGAAATTAAACAATGTCTTTGCCCAAAACTAGTTGAAACGTTTTGAGGATAGGGAACTGTTTCTTGAAATAAAGACTAGAATTGGATACTCATTAACTGTTGGTTAAAAAAACCCTTAAATCTCAAGCTTTTCTTTGTTTCTATCGAACAATCATTCATGTGAGATGAATTTTATTTGGTTTGGTTTGGTTTGGTTTACGGCATATCAACCTCAATGGGTTATTTAATGCCGACAATATTTTTATTACTGGTAATATTTTTTTTTAAGTATTGCTGGTAATATTTTTTCTTTAAAATATACTGTTGGTAATAGTTTTACTTCAAAAATGTATTGCTGGTATTAAAACATATTTTTACACTTTCATATTGTTTTGGCGCCAGTTTGGGGGTTAACTATTTGCCCATAGTTGGAACCCTAGCAGGTACTACCACACGGGGTGAGGGTTGACCTGTGGTTCCACGCTCCTCAAAACCTCCAGATCAGAGGCTTTGCTGTTGGTCGTAGTTTATAGCCTTATCCATGACGCCTCATTTGGGAGGGATAGGGGTCTTACCCCTCTGCAGACGTGCAGTCGATGGGAAAAGAATGTTGCCCTGAACGGTTTGTCTCCCAGTTTCATACGAACGCTGGTGTTCCTCCAGGTTCTATCCTTGGTCCTACACTCTTTGTAATCTTTATCAATGATCTTCTTGACGTCATCAGCTCTCAAGTAGGCATCTATGCAGATAACACTACCATTTACTCCTGTCACAATAGTAAAGCAGGCCGTTAGTCTCGAAAATGACCTTCAATCTGTGCTTGACTCGAGCAGGAAATGGCTTGGGAATTTCAATGCATCCAAAACGAAACTGCTGTCATTTACTCACCATGCAGCAACTTCCCTGCCTCCTAACAGTATGATTGATACTCAACTCCACGAAGGCGCCTCACTAGCCTTCTTGGTCTCACGTTTTCCATTAACCTGAGGTGGAACAACTACATTGAATCAATAGCTGCATCTATCGCAAGGAAAGTTGGTTCTCTGTGTCGCACTAGAAGGTTTTTCTCATCTGAGTCCATCCTCCACATCTACAAATCTACTATTCGCCCATGCATGGAATACTGTGGCCATATACGGTCTAATTCTCCCGCTGCTCATCTCGAGGATCACGAAAAAATCCAAAGACAGATATGCAATGTGATCCGTCCTGACTTGGAATCTCGACTCCAGTCACTTTCTCACCGACGTAATGTGGCTTTCCTCTGTCTTTTCTATAAATATTTCCATGGCATCTGCTCTGACGAGCCATTTTCATTGGTGCCCCGACTGCACGAATTTAAGATTGCTACCAGATTAGCATCTAGGTTCAACCCTTTTACTGTCAAAACAGTTAAATGTAACCGCCTCTTCTACACCCAGCTTCTTCTCTCGCACTTCCCAACAGTTGAACACCCTTCCTCTTACTTGCTTCCCTTATAACTATAATCTTCAAAAATTTAAATATAATGTCAATCGACATCTTCTGATGCCTTGATCCCCGTTCTTCTTTTTATGCTTTCTTCATCCCCCCCCGGCCATGCCGAGTTTTTTTCTCTTACTTTCTCTCTATGTAGTCCCTGGGGTACTAGTGGTACTCCCGCCTTGTTTAGGGTGAAATCAATAAAAATCTTCCTGTTTATTAATACTTTTAGTTTTCACAAAGCATCTTTTGCTATTCCAGTGTGCATTCGGATTCTTCTATCATATTTCCCATCATCTGTTATAACACATTCTTGTGCTGTTCCTTTTACTATCGACCGCCAGCTGAACTTGAAAACTTTCCAACGAGCTAAAACCATCAAAAATACTATATATATATATATATATATATAGAACAATAGATGAGCTAAAAATCATATAGAACCTCTCGAGAGGTTATACAAAATTCGAAAATACCAAAGCCACTAATAAAATTTCTTTACTTGCCCGATTTTGGCATCTCTAATTTGTAGCTTGCATCTTGAGCTGTCGTTTTTACTAATGACTATACATCCTGCTTTCTTACAACTAACAAACCTTTCTTTTCGTATTCCTTTATAATATTGACATGGAGTCCCTGCAGTTTCTTTTCTGCGTCTGTCATCTTCAAAGTGTCATATACGCATCTTATATGTTAAAACTGCGGCCATGAATTGCAGGAGGTACACTGGAGTAATGATGTAATGGATAGCGGCTCGGATTGAGGAATCGGAGAGCTGAGTTCGAATGCCAAGCGGATCCATTACATTCACTTACGTGCTAGTACCGTTGGGGAAGGTATGAATCCTCTTCTTCTTCCCACCACCCAGCTATGGGTAAATACCAGGATAGACTGGGTGGCAACCGGTCCAGGAGATGGTAACTCTGAATTCAAAACTGGGTTGGGCTCCGTCAGGCTATATTGCTCAATAAACACCACTTCTACTTTGGCTGCGTCTTCTACTGTAGTACATGTGGTGGCCATAAGACCCTGATGGGTCAGGGGGCTCGCAATTGCCCATGAATCGTGATTGCTATCTTGTTTCTTTCTTTTTTTTTTAGAGTCATAATTCTTTCTTTCCAGTTCTGGAATATGTTATTATTGTGAGACCGTAAACTACCTAACAATAGACTCTTCCAGGCCTATATTAAGTAGGCGACATAACACTCTAGAGAGTCACACCGAGCGACATCGCTCACTCACTTTCTGGTGTGACTGTTCCGTTCAACTCTCTTCCTACGGGGGGAGGAACCCGAAGGAGGCTACGCCGAAGGGCGGAGTCTCCTTCGGGGAGGGTTCGCTCGGCCCAGAACCCGTTTATACGGGTTCAAATGGGCTATTTTGGCCGAGCCTAATGGCTCGGGAATTCCCACGTTAAAAAGGCCTTGTGCCACATGACACCCTCGTGGGGGGGTGACTGAATATTGTCACACCGAGCGACATCGCTCACTCACTTTCTGGTGTGACTGTTCCGTTCAACTCTCTTCCTACGGGCGGGAGGAACCCGAAGGAGGCTACGCCGAAGGGCGGAGTCTCCTTCGGGGAGGTTAAACCGGCCCTGAACCCGTTTATACGGGTTCGAATGGGCTATTTTTTGGCCGGGCCTAATGGCTCGGAAATGCCCACGTTAAAAAGGCCTTGTGCCACATGACACCCTCGTGGGGGGGTGACTAAATACCGTCACACCGAGCGACATCACTCGCTCACTTTCTGGTGCGACTGTTCGGTTCAACTCTCTTCCTACGGGCGGGAGGAACCCGAAGGAGGCTACGCCGAAGGGCGGAGTCTCCTTCGGGGAGGTTAAACCGGCCCTGAACCCGTTTATACGGGTTCGAATGGGCTATTTTTTGGCCGGGCCTAATGGCTCGGAAATGCCCACGTTAAAAAGGCCTTGTGCCACATGACACCCTCGTGGGGGGTGACTAAATACCGTCACACCGAGCGACATCACTCGCTCACTTTCTGGTGCGACTGTTCGGTTCAACTCTCTTCCTACGGGCGGGAGGAACCCGAAGGAGGCTACGCCGAAGGGCGGAGTCTCCTTCGGGGAGGTAAAACCGGCCCAGAACCCGTTTATACGGGTTCAAATGGGCTATTTTTTGGCCGAGCCTAATGGCTCGGGAATGCCCACGTTAAAAAGGCCTTGTGCCACATGACACCCTCGTTGGTGGGGGGTGACTGAATATTGTCACACTGAGCGACATCACTCGCTCACTTTCTGGTGTTACTGTTCGGTTCAACTCCCTTCCTGCGGGCGGGAGGAACCCGAAGGAGGCTACGCCGAAGGGCGGAGTCTCCTTCGGGGAGGTAAAACCGGCCCTGAACCCGTTTATACGGGTTCAAATGGGCTATTTTTTGGCCGAGCCTAATGGCTCGGGAATGCCCACGTTAAAAAGGCCTTGTGCCACATGACACCCTCGTGGGGGTGTGACTAAATATCGTCACACAGAGCGACATCGCTCGCTCATTTTCTGGTGTTACTGTTCGGTTCAACTCCCTTCCTACGGGCGGGAGGAACCCGAAGGAGACATGGCCCTTCGGCGTAGCCTCCTTCGGGGAGGTAAAACCGGCCCTGAACCCGTTTATACGGGTTCAAATGGGCTATTTTTTGGCCGAGCCTAATGGCTCGGGAATTCCCACGTTAAAAAGGCCTTGTGCCACATGACACCCTCGTGGGGGGCGGGTGACTAAATATCGTCACACTGAGCGACATAGAGAGTGACATAGAGAGTGATATAGTAAGCTCCGCTTACACTATCTCTGTAACCTGTTGTTAAATATATCTTTCTTACATCTAATCCGTGTTCCGTGTTTTACTTCTGTGGTCCCAACTTTGGCCCCACATCAGTTATATACCTTACTTATGAATACTAAGTGGCATATATTAATCGTCATCAATATGTTGGACACTAGTGTAAGTGGGGGATATATACTGTCTAAGTAGTCCACCACTATCAGTGGTTTACCTACTTAACACCGCTGGCGAGTATTGTATTTTGTTGATGTTATAAAGATTACCATTTCATTTCCAACATCCGTTTTGGTTATTCCTCATTCAGTAACTTTTTCTAGGTTACAACAGAATATATAATAATCTGAGCTGCGTTGCAACAGAAATAAAATGGACAAGTAAAAAGACATGAAAGAAGTTAATAATATGACCGTTATTCTCGTTATTAAATGCATGTCTATGTAGAGGTTGATTACTATAAAAATGAATGCAATGTATAATAAAAGCAAGCACCATCTTTCACGTCCAAATATGTTTTTTGTTTCTTAAGGCAAATTGTCTGCAAATATCAGTATTTCCGGAAAATAAAAATAATAAAATAAAGAACTGTCTGGTAAACATCAAATCAATAAACAATAATCACGAGAGAAAATATTTGTTGGTGAAATTGAATAAATATTTAAAATTATTCATTCTTGTTAAGATTGACAATAGAGGTGACAGCATTATGTTTCTGGATTGTGAAGATGGCGTGAAAAAGTAATAAAAATTCAAAAAGAAATCTAACTTAACAAACCCAATCAAAGCGATAATGTCACTAAGAAGTAAGGTGAATTAGAAGTGAAAGAGGATGAGAATACTTTAGGACGAACCGGAAAACCATTCCTAACCAGGAAACAAGGGATAAACCTCTACTCGAACTCAAAAGACAAGGGAGGAGTGTGAACTGTGTTACGGTTTTTTGGGTATATTAACGCCTGTAACTAGGATATTTATTGCATTAAAAAATACAATTGTGGCACAAGGCCGAAAAGGGGAGGGGTAGAGGCTGGTCTTCACTAACTATCTTATACCTAGCTAATCAGATTCACGACCCATTCATACCTTACAATTAACTCATTCACCAGAAGAACTTGTCCATCACCACTCAATCCTTCATGCACCATAATACCAGATTCTCACAAGGGGGACCTACCAAAACGCGCCCCAATCCATAAAAATTTGATGATACATAAAATGCTATACATAAAATTCTAATAATGATAGGATGCACGGGGAGGGAGATGAACCCAATAAAAATTAAAAATAAACACAACATTCAAACTAAACATAACATATGTTAGAAGGGACCGTCCAACCCTCAAAACAGAGAGGCCGCTGTATTCTGCCCAGAGGACAAAATCAAGAAGCACTCTCGCTAAGGGAGTGGGAAAGGAGGATAAAATATTATGCCGGAATGGGTAATATAATGCTGACCCAGTCGAGATGAAAAAAGGGGACCAAAACAAACTGGGGAGGTTGGGAATCTCGACTTGGACCATAACCAAAGAGCAGCCGGGATACAGACCAGGAACGACACTTACTCACATTAACTAGGTACACTGAAGCTTGTCTAACCTAACCAAGGGGAGGGTTCCACAGGAAGCCACCCCGATGTGCTATAGGTTGACTTAAAAAAGAAAATCAAGGCTAGCCCCGGTCACACGAACCAGGCTTGCTACTTTTACCCACCTTTCGCTGAAGACTGTTGAATGCAATCGTTTTCTATCAGATCTAATCTTCATCTTGAGCTGATGCTCAAAGAATTGGATTAGATGCTGATAAGAAAGACGGTTGCCCTGCAAGACTTCCTCCATTGGCGTCGTCCAAATCACCATTCGAGCCGTGGCCATCAGCATCAGAAACACCATTCGTTTCTCCCCGGAATACGGGGGCGACACATTGTCACACGCGTATGCGCGATCCATGGACACTAGCTGTTCGGGAGCGAGACGAGCCGTCAGCTCGCCGACATGGTCCCATAAGGGCGGACCTGGGGGCAATGGTAGAAGGCGTGCGCAGCCGTTTCTTCTAAACCAAGACCACACCGTTCACAGTCTGGCAAATCCGCCAAACCACATATGAAAGCCTTGTCATTGAGAGGCAGCCGATTTCGAGCCAATCGCCAGGTAAGCGAAAACTCAGGGTTACTGAGGTAATCCGCCGCTGGCGCCCAAGACCAATAGGAGCGATACTCCTCCTCCGACAAGCCGAGCGTATCACGTAGTTTATCCTTCGCGCGACCCTCCACTAAACCACGTCCACATGTTCCCCCCGGGATGATCGACCCGGTATCTATCGACGAGACCATAATCGTCGATCAGATCAACCAGGCTACGATCGTCCCTTTCCCTCCAGCACCCCGCCCCCTGTCTAAGTCAGGGGTCCAGAATGGCATTCCAGTCCCCCATTAAAACTAGGCGCGTTGAATCAACCAGGAACGGCCCCAACCGCCCAAAAAAACGAGACCCGCTCCTCCTGGTCATTGGGCGCATAAACCGCAACGACTCGGAACGAACCACTTTTCACGGCAATATCGGCCACGATCAACCGGCCCTCGGCATCGGTATGCACAAGGTCCACCTTCGCATCAAGAGTCCGTCTGACTAGCAAAGAAACTCCTCTGGCAAACCGGTCCCCATATGCTGAAAAGACAACAAAGTCATCCTCCAGCACACACGCATCGGCACTGCAAACAAAGTGGGTCTCTTCGATCGCGGCGACATCCACATCCAGAGACAGAAGGTCCCGGAGCAGGCGGGCAGCCTTACCCCGATCCCTTAAGCCCCTCACATTCAGAGTCGCTAACTTGGTTTCCATTGTTTAAGCCTGCAAAAAAAGAGAAGAATAAACGCAAAAACCTATTCACATACGGGCCGGAAATCTGGGGGTGAAAGGACCCCGACAGAATGTCCCAGGCTACCAGTGCCTAATTCGGTCGTCATTCGACCGCCCGGGACAATGCCGCCAACGTCCATGGGGAAAGTTAACTTTGCAGCCCTGTATACAGAGGGATGGAGAATAACGGGGACCCTCCTAGCACAGAAGTGCGCCATTTTTTTCAGATCTGGAGTACCTGTCTCCAGGATCTTAATGTCTGAAATGCTTCTCTGCATTCCTCCAGAAAGTACCAAATTTTCAGGTTCCCACCCGTGTCCCTAACACAAGTGGTGACACCCGGGGCCTTTTGGAAATTTCGTGGATCCTCAGTGGATTTCCCATCCACAGATGTACACTTAAAGAGCGGACCTAGCCGCGCTTTTTGTGTGAGGACATTTCTTTTCTAATTCCTTCCTGTCCACCTTACAAATGAGGTCCGGCCCAGGAAGAATTTCCCCTCCTTTTTTTTCTCTTATCTGGGGAGGGAGATAGGCGGAGGTGTGGGCAGAGGGGTGGAAGTACCAGGTGGGGTAGTTACCGAAGCAACGGAAAAGGTTGAAGGTGAGGGTGAAGAAACCCTAGAAGGGGAGGAGGGACGACTTTCAACTTGGGATTCCACCTGGTCCTGGGATGCCGGGAGGGCTTGGGACCCTGCTACCTCAGTACTGTCTAGTTTTGAAGCCTCTTCCTCTTTGGAAGCACTAGGAGGAGGCATTTCTTCCACCTCCATCTGTTGCGGCTGCAGGTTCTTTTGGTTTGCCTCTTTGTTGGGACTGGCAGGTTTGGCTTTTTTTGCCACCTGCTGTTCTTCCCGGTCTTCCAAGGCTACTGCATTTTTCTGCTTCTGCTGCTGCTGTTCCTGTTGTTGTTGCTGCTGCTGCAGAGGCGGCTGTTGCTGCTGCTGTTGTTGCTTCTGCTGCTGCTGAGGCGGCTGTTGCTGCTGCTGTTGTTGCTTCTGCTGTTGCTTCTGCTGCTGCTGAGGCGGCTGTTGCTTCTGCTGCTTCTGCTGTTGTTGCTTCTGCTGTTGCTGCTGCTGCTGCTGCTCCTGCGACTGCTGCTGTTGCTGTGGCTGCTGCTGTTTGGGAGGTGTAGCTGCTCCTTTTGTCTTCTTCCTTACCACCTCCGACCACTCAGAGTTAGCCGTCTTCTTCCCCTCCTCGGCTGGCGCCACCAGGGGTAGATACTGTCCCCTGTTTTCCTTGGAGACCGCTTCTTAGTTGGGCATAACTTGGCCAGATGTCCTACCTCTCCACAGAACCAACAACAGGGACGGCGTCCTTCAACCACGACGTAAATCTTCCTCTCCCTGCAGAGAATTGTGTTGGGGATGTCCTTGAAGCCCTGGCGGTTCAATGTCACCATGACTTCCAAGTCACCAGTGGCAATCCCCGCCTTGCTTCGGACTGCTGACACCCCTCCACAGGTCCATAATGCGCAAAAAATCCGCCCACTTGATCCTCGGTAATGTACATGGGCACATCATGTAGCAAGATCCTCGTCTTTCTTGTGCCCATATACTCTGTCTGGAGCTTCAGAGACTTTGTCGAGAGGGTGCAGCCAGCCAATGCTTTGGCTACCTCCTCAGTGGGCAACAAGATGTCCCAGCACGCATTTGACCTGCGTGCCAGGACCTTTGCCCCAATGTTCAGTGTTTTAAGGGCTTCCTCCATCTGTTCTCTATTCACTCCTGTGAACTTTTTGGTTTTAATGTCCACCGTTAGAAATGAAATTGTTCTGGTTGCCACAGTCTCCATGACTGAAGGCACCGGAACCAGCTCATCCTTCTTGATGAAGTCCTTTAATTGCTGCTTCTGTGTTTCATAATACTCGGGCCCCTTGTTCTTTCTGATGGGTCCCCAAACGGATGGTGCCGTTGAAGTGGTGGCCAAAGGCTCTTTTTCCTGGGTCCCCTCCGCCATAGCGGTAGGGTAATCCCACACAAAACAGTTCTTTTAAAACAACAAATGCAAAGAAGAGCAAGGAACCAAAATCTCACTTACTTTTTGACGTTGGCAAAAACGTCTACTGACGTCCAAGTAATACGCACAAAACCAAAATCACAGCGGCTAATATATCAACTATCAGAAATAAAATTCCATTATATACCCAAAATAAGGGGGGCTGTTACGGTTTTTTGGGTATATTAACGCCTGTAACTAGTGAGCGAGTCAGAATGACTTATTTCCCTTTATAATCGACCAATGTGAGGTTGACCAATCAGAAGCCGCCCAACACTGTATTCGTCGTGTATAAAGGCGGCCATCTTGTTTCGTCTACCAGAAGGACCAAAGGTAACCAGAAAAAGGATGAACTACACTCTGCTGTGATATCCACTGCGAACCTAAAGTACGCTTTCCTACTGTCTCCGAAATATTCACTGCCAACCCTAGGATTCAATACTCAAGGACGACCGTCAGGAAAATGTCTAACAAACCGAACTATAGGTGAATCTATCTACTCTTGTTGAGGAAAATAAATAAAAATAAAAATAAAATTTCAGTGTCTAGGTGGATGTGTTAGAAGTATAGAGATGAAGTAGACTCTAGAAGGGACCAGAAGCCCAATCCTAAACAGGAAACAAGGTCTTAACCTCTACTCCAGCTCAGAAGACCGGAGAGGAGTGTGAACCGGGCAATAGGCGAACCTACCTACTCCTCTTGAGGAAAATAAATAAAAATGTAAATAAAATTTCAGTATTTAAGTGGATGTGTTAGAAGTTTAGAGATGAAATAGACTTTAGAAGGGACCAGAAGCCCAATCCTAAACAGGAAACAAAGTCTTAACCTCTACTCCATCTCATAAGACTGGAGAGGAGTGTGAACCGGACAATAGGCGAACCTAGCTACTCCTCTTGAGGAAAATAAATAAAATAAATAGTAAATAAAATTTCATTATTTAAGTGGATGTGTTAGAAGTATAGAGATGAAGTTGACTTTAGTAGGGACCAGAAGCCCAATCCTAAACAGGAAACAAGGTCTTAACCTCTACTCCACCTCATAAGACCGGAGAGGAGTGTGAACCGGACAATAGGCGAACCTACCTACTCCTTTTGAGGAAAATAAATAAAAATAAATAGTAAATAAAATTTCAGTATTTAAGTGGATGTGTTAGAAGTATAGAGATGAAGTAGACTTTAATAGGGACCAGAAGCCCAATCCTAAACAGGAAACAAGGTCTTAACCTCTACTCCAGCTCATAAGACCGGAGAGGAGTGTGAACCGGACAATAGGCGAACCTACCTACTCCTCTTGAGGAAAATAAATAAAAATAAATAGTAAATAAAATTTCAGTATTTAAGTGGATGTGTTAGAAGTATAGAGATGAAGTAAACTTTAAAAGAGACCAGAAGCCCCTAAACAGGAAACAAGGTCTTAACCTCTACTCCATCTCATAAGACCGGAGAGGAGTGTGAACCGGACAATAAGCGAACCTACCTACTCCTCTTGAGGAAAATAAATAAAAAGAAATAGTAAATAAAATTTCAGTATTTAAGTGGATGTGTTAGAAGTATAGAGATGAAGTAGACTTTTAGTAGGGACCAGAAGCCCAATCCTAAACAGGAAACAAGGTCTTAACCTCTACTCCAGCTCATAAGACCGGAGAGGAGTGTGAACCGGACAATAGGCGAACCTACCTACTCCTCTTGAGGAAAATAAATAAAAAAGAAATAGTAAATAAAATTTCAGTATTTAAGTGGATGTGTTAGAAGTATAGAGATGAAGTAGACTTTAGTAGGGACCAGAAGCCCAATCCTAAACAGGAAACAAGGTCTTAACCTCTACTCCAGCTCATAAGACCGGAGAGGAGTGTGAACCGGACAATAGGCGAACCTACCTACTCCTCTTGAGGAAAATAAATAAAAAGAAATAGTAAATAAAATTTCAGTATTTAAGTGGATGTGTTAGAAGTATAGAGATGAAGTAGACTTTAGTAGGGACCAGAAGCCCAATCCTAAACAGGAAACAAGGTCTTAACCTCTACTCCAGCTCATAAGACCGGAGAGGAGTGTGAACCGGACAATAGGCGAACCTACCTTCTCCTCTTGAGGAAAATAAATAAATAGTAAATAAAATTTCAGTATTTAAGTGGATGTGTTAGAAGTATAGAGATGAAGTAGACTTTAGTAGGGACCAGAAGCCCAATCCTAAACAGGAAACAAGGTCTTAACCTCTACTCCAGCTCATAAGACCGGAGAGGAGTGTGAACCGGACAATAGGCGAACCTACCTACTCCTCTTGAGGAAAATAAATTGAGGAAAATAAAAAGTATTTAAAAAGATGAAAACTTAGTAAATAAAATTAAACAGGAAACAAGGTCTTACCAGCTTCCAGCTCATAAGACCGGAGAGGAGTGTGAACCGGACAATAGGCGAACCTACCTTCTCCTCTTGAGGAAAAAAATAAATAGTAAATAAAATTTCAGTATTTAAGTGGATGTGTTAGAAGTATAGAGATGAAGTAGACTTTAGTAGGGACCAGAAGCCCAATCCTAAACAGGAAAGTGTGAAGGTCTTAACCTCTACTCCAGCTCATAAGACCGGAGAGGAGTGTGAACCGGACAATAGGCGAACCTACCTACTCCTCTTGAGGAAAATAAATAAGAAGAAATAGTAAATAAAAATTTCAGTATTTAAGTGAATGTGTTAGAAGTATAGAGATGAAGTAGACTTTAGTAGGGACCAGAAGCCCAATCCTAAACAGGAAACAAGGTCTTAACCTCTACTCCAGCTCATAAGACCGGAGAGGAGGTGAACGGACAATAGGCGAACCTACCTACTCCTCTTGAGGAAAATAAATAAAAAGAAATAATAAATAAAATTTCAGTATTTAAGTGGATGTGTTAGAAGTATAGAGATGAAGTAGACTTTAGTAGGGACCAGAAGCCCAATCCTAAACAGGAAACAAGGTCTTAACCTCTACTCCAGCTCATAAGACCGAGAGGAGTGTGAACCGGACAATAGGCGAACCTACCTACTCCTCTTGAGGAAAATAAATAAAAAAAAGAAATAGTAAATAAAATTTCAGTATTTAAGTGGATGTGTTAGAAGTATAGAGATGAAGTAGACTTTAGTAGGGACCAGAAGCCCAATCCTAAACAGGAAACAAGGTCTTAACCTCTACTCCAGCTCATAAGACCGGAGAGGAGTGTGAACCGGACAATAGGCGAACCTACCTTCTCCTCTTGAGGAAAATAAATAGTAAATAAAATTTCAGTATTTAAGTGGATGTGTTAGAAGTATAGAGATGAAGTAGACTTTAGTAGGGACCAGAAGCCCAATCCTAAACAGGAAACAAGGTCTTAACCTCTACTCCAGCTCATAAGACCGGAGAGGAGTGTGAACGGACAATAGGCGAACCTACCTACTCCTCTTGAGGAAAATAAATAAAAAGAAATAGTAAATAAAATTTCAGTATTTAAGTGGATGTGTTAGAAGTATAGAGATGAAGTCGACTTTAGAAGGGACCAGAAACCCAATCCTAAACAGGAAACAAAGTCTAAACCTCTACTCCTGTTCAAAAGACCAGAGAGGTGTGTGAATCCCGCGATAGGTGAACTAAAAATAAATAGTAAATTTCAGTTCAGACATACTAAAAACAAGCATAAAACTGAGGTAAGTGATGAAGCATTGAGGGAAGTGATGAAGCATTACAGTGAAAGCCATCAGTGACTATCTGCAAAGAGGCAGCTTAATTTTGGCACAAGTATGATTCCTTCAAGTGAGATTCGAAATCGCTGCTAATGTTTAATAAGTTTAACGCCTGCAAAAATGTACTCAAGCATCGTTTCTTAACTATGCAACTCATTGTGTCAAGCCAGTGAGGAGAGTTTTTTTTTTTTTTTTTGTAAATATATCTGATGGCTGGGTAGAGAAAAGATAATTCATACGTTTAAATATCTAGAAAGTATTTTACCAGACGATGGAAAAAGTGAGACCGAAATCCGAAGGTGCATTGAAATACTAAAAGCAAGACTGAGTATTAACCCTCTGTGCCCTAGCTGTGGCAGAGAAAAATGACGTAAATCTCAGCCACTGATTAGACAATGGTAGAGAAAAATGAATTAATGCAAAGCCACCGGTTGAACGGTGGGTAAACACTTGTGTCGTGTTTTGCTACTGGTTGTGTTATTTTGAAAAGCCAATAAGAAAAGCCGTAATATTCTGATGTCATCGAACGTTATCCGCGCCTTTTCATTGTGTTTTGTGCATGTGTTTTGTGCATGTGTTTTGGATTAAAAAAAAAGATCATTTTTCTACTATGAAGCGTGCAGAGTCTCAACCTGGAACTATCAGGAACTATTTTTATATCTATCACGAAACATCACATACCAATTATTTGCGAATTTTGAATCAGGAGCTCAGCTAGAAGAGTTAAAAATATCCAAGAATGCAGGACTCAAAAGGTTAAGAAGCAAGAAAAAGTAAAGTATTTAAAAACAGGACAATTTTATTGGAATCAATGAAAAGATTGCTTATCTGCTATGTAATATCAATCCTCTTATATGGCAGTGAAAGCGGGACAGCCTCCTCCCTGGAGAAAAAAAATACTTGATTCAAAAGATATGTGATGCTACAGTAGGAGATAGAGAATATTGTGGACGAAGCGCGTAAGCAACGAGAAAGTTTTAAGAAAAATAGAAACAAAATAGAGAGTTCAAAATTTCAAAATAATGAGAAAAGAAGTAGAAAATTTGACTTATAAAACATATTAAAGACTTTGGTTTTATTTTCTTTTACGGTATATCAACCTCAATAGGTTATTTAATGCGGACAGGATTTTTAGAATAGATAAGTATGAATAGAATATGTATTTTTCTAAGAAATCAGTTTGTAGGAGATCAGGTTTCATTGACGTATATTCTACGAGGGTTCGCAGAGAGTCTGGTTTCACTGATGTTTACTTTTCAGTTTGTAGAAAAGTGGCCTTTATTGACATTCGTATTTGGTTTATATTTAGGGATATAGGTCCACTGTTTTTAGAAATAATATTGTCATCCAATTTGCTATTTCAAAGAGCTTGTTGCTGGTTGTAGCTGAGTGAAAATGTATCAGAAGGTAATTTATGCAAGGCAAAGATTATACGTGCTTATTATGCATTATCCCACAACACGTAGATCAAATAAAGAAAATAAGGACAAATTGCATTGCAAGAAATTACTAAAAACACAGTGGTTAGAGATCGAACAATAATGAGATTTTTATATATACCATAGATATACATGCAAGGATAACAGAATGTTTGTTGATTGTGGCAATTGAGAAAAGTTTATGAAGAATGTTTATGCAGAAATTTGGTCAATAAAAGTTAATCGTTTTGATTTGTTAGGAAAATTAAAACAATTTAGTTTCTGCAAGAAAAAATCTCAAATGTGTTCGTTCAAATATTAGTGTATATGTGTGTGTTACTTGTTAGTTAAAATTTAAGTTGTGAAGAGTTGTTTGCCTTTAACTGTTTGGTTAAATTGATGAATTGTACAATTACTGTTTGTGTAGTGAAAACGTTCACTTTTTAAGTCAATTGTAATTTGATTACCACGCAGAGAATGGTCGATTGAGTGCTGTGTTGAGTTTGTTGAGAATTTTGACGTGAATTGACACGCGTGGAGTTTGGTAGCATCTCACGAAACTTGATGTCTGACTGACTTGAATTGAGTCATGCGGCTGTTTATATAGACTTTGGTGTCTAAAAATCGGCTCCAGGGCGCTCGGCGGGAAAAAGGATCTGTTTCGACTTTGCGACAGTTAAGCGTTTTTTTTACCAATAGAAGATTGAATTTACTCAGAAGAAGTGGTGATTGGTTAAGGCTTTTTTTTAGAGATGAATACATCCTTCCGAAAGGGGTGGAAGTCTAATGTGAAAGATTCCACACGCTCATACATGTTGTTTATATTATTATAGTTCATTATAAATAATATATACATAATATATTATTATATTATCTGTTGTTTATATTATAGTATTTTTGGCTTCCTGAGTAAAGGGAGGTTATTTTTAGATATACATTTTTTACACCATAAAATGTATTGTTGGTCATTTTACTATATTTTTTTAAGTTTTATATTGATTGTCATTTTGTCATAAAAAATGTATTGTTGGTCATTTTATTATAAAAATGTACTATTGAATTTTATTTGAAGTTCTATTTGCCGATAGCTGGGACCCTAACCGGTGCTACCACCCCGGGTTAGGGTGGACCTGGGACAAACAGCAATTAAGAGGCTATATTGAAGTCAAGAGAAGCGGGGGAAATCAGTAAGTAACCTACCTAACGAGGTTGCGTAAATGGATGATAGATCAGCAAGCAACATTTCTGAAACATCGACCACATATGCATTGTGATAGGTCCTGACCTGGCATCTCAACCACGGTCACTTTCTCACAGACGTAATGTTGCTTCCCTCTGTCTTTTCTACAAATATTTTCATGGCTACTGCTCTGACGTGCTACTTTCACTGGTACCCCAACTGCAGGGATTTAAGCGTGCTACTAGGTTAGCATCTCAATCCCACCCTATTACTGTTGAAACAGTTAAATGTAACAGCCTCTTCTCCTCCATCAGCTTCTCGTCTCGCACTTCCCGACAGGGGAACTCCCTTCCTCTTACTTGCTTCCCTGTTTGCTATAATCTTCAAATATTCAAATGTAATATCAATCGACATCATCTGATGCGTTGACCTTGATACCCGTCCTTCTCTTTATCCTTTTCTCAAACACCCCTCTTTACTCTTACTCTCACTCGCTGCAACCACTTGCGTGCTCCTGGCACTTCCGACTTGCTTGAGGTGAAATGCTTAAAAAAAACACGATGAAACAGTTAACGCATTTCAGTTTATTAGTAAACAATTACTAATAAATAATCTTAAGCTGTCTGAATGTTTTAAAGGAAGAGTATTGTATTATTCCCCCCAGCTATGGGTTAAAACGCAGGGCAGACTTTCCTTAAACTTGGCTGTTAGCCAGTCTAGGAGAACAACACTATATTTAAAACCATAGAGGAAGCAACTGGTAACAACTCCGCTATCCTTCTCAAGAATACTTATGAAAATCAACAGTTCACGGATATTGATTCGTAGACTCTGGATGAAGGGGATTTATACCAAGGTTGAACTACAAACAACAGAAAATTCTGAGCCGGTGTTTCTCTTTCCATGTGCCGTGTTTCTTCATGGCGTTGGCGATCATGGGTTTCCCAACATCCCTATTCTTTGTAACTCTCAGCAGCGTTCGTCTTTTCACGATCTCTCATTCTCCCTGTCCTGCCATCCATTTACACAAGCTCTCAACACAGGTTACTCGCTGTAACACTCCCACCCCTGTGTTCCTGTTGCCTTCGATATGACCTGTGAGTGACAGATTTTCCAAGCTTTTTTATGTGTATCAGATTTTTAAACTGTCTCTTTCTGATTCTAAATATGAGTGACCTTTGAAGAAGCTACCTGTTATGTCCATTTATCACGTAGGTAATAATAGACTAATAAATCATTATTACCTATAGCACTTAAAAAGGTAAGGTTTCATTATTGGTTTTTAATAGTATTATTACTGTAGCTATTAAAAAATAATGAAAATGCTTTATCTAAAACATTCAGACGATTTAAGGTTTGATTTGGTTTGTTTCGTTTTGTTTTATAAAACCTCAATGTTTAATAAACCTCAATGGGTTATTTAATGCCGACAAGATTTTTATTGCTGGTAATGTTTTTTCCTTCAAAAATGTATTGCTGGCAATATTTTTTTTTCAAAATGTATTCCAATGGTAATAATGTATTGCCGATAATAATTTTTTTCCTCAAATTTATTGCTGGTATTAAAACCTATTTTTACGCTTTCAGGTGTTTTGACCCCAGTTTGGGAGTTAACTGTTTGCCCATAGTTGGAACCCTAAAAGGTGCTACCACCCCGGATCAGGATGGACATAGGAACACCAGGAATTAAGAGGTGTTTCCACGCTCCTCAAAACCTCCTGATCAGAGGCCTTGCTGTTGGACGTAATTTATAGCCTTACCCAGGACGCGACGATTTAAGACTATTACGTCTACTACTAATAGGTAGACAACAAAGAACATGCAGTAATGAAATTGGATGAGAAAGAATGACTTTAAATGACTAGATTTAATTTCTTTCAGTTGATAGCCATCATGACTAAATTGGTAAGGCATTGGTATGGCTACTTCTTTATTTCTCGTCTCTGCGAAGTATTTTAACACGGACGGAAAGTGAGATACTGAAATCCGAAGGCGCATTGGGATAGACAAAGATGAATTCTAAAAGCTAAGCAGAGTATTAAGAGATAGAAAAACTTTAATCGTAACAAGGGAAAGTGTGCTAAAATGTTACGCGATATCTGTCCTCCTGTATGGTAGGAAATCCTGGACAATCTTCACAAAGTTGAAGAAGAGACTTGAAGCAACAGAAATGTGGTTCTACAGAAGGATACTGAGGATACAGTGGATCGGACATGTAGTTGGGACCCTAACAGCTGCTACCACCCCAGGTCAGGATGGACCTGGGAATATCAGCAATTAAGAGGTGGTTCCACGCTCCTCAAAACCTCCTGATCAGTAGCCTTGCTGTTGAACGTAGTTTATCGTCTTACCCAGGACTCGGATGGAGTTTATCGTCTTACCCAGGACGCGATGATTTAAGACTATTACGTCTACTACTAATAGGTAGCCAACAAACAACATGCAGTAATGAAATCGGAAAGAATGACTTTAATTGACTAGATTAAAATTCTTTCATCGTGACTAAATTGGTAAGGCATCTTCCATAACAGAAAAATATGGGATGAGAGTTCAAATGTCGTTTGCTACTTCTTTATTTTTCGTCTAGTTCTCAAAATAATTTCTAAACGCTTCAAATATCTAAGTGTAAAAATTTGTTATAACAAATTTACTATAGGAGATAAAGAAATTGGAAATAGTTACGTTGCTCTTGGGGTACATTTGTCCAACAACGTATGATGCTATCTTTTCTTTTTATGTGCCATGTCATTTCAGGACGTAGGCGATCATGGCTCTCCACCTCCTTCTATCCCTTGCAGCTCTAAGCAAGTTCCTTCGCTTTGCTTCCTCCCCTAGACCAACTGTTATTCACTTGCTCAAGCTCGCTAGGTTTGTCGAGCGGTGCTTTCCCGTGTCTCTCTTTCCCTCTATTAGACCCGTGAGTATCAAATTCTCCAGGCCCTTTTTCCTCATTATGCGTCCCAGAAACTTCTGCTGCTTCTTTCTGATACCTTCTCCTTGTATGTAACCTCTCTAATATCTCATCGTTGCTCACATACTCGGTCCATGATATCGTTAGCATCCTTCTGTAGAACCACATCTCCGTCGCGTCGAGTCTTTTCTTCATCGTTGAGGAAATCGTCCAATGCCGTAAAGAAGAACAGATGTCACGTAACAACTCAGTATTTTTTTGCTTTGTTACCAAAGAAATCCTCCTGTCTCGCAATACTCCGATCAGCTTTTGGAATGTGTCCTTGGCCATCTCAATACGTCTATGTATCTCAGCGTCACACTTATCGTCCTCTGTCAAGACGCTTCTCAGATATTTAAACTTATGTGCCTGCTTGATTCTAGTGTTCCCGGCCTGCAAATAGCATTTCGAGCTCATCCTCTTACTGATGGCCATGCATTCTGTCTTCTTGTAGTTTTTGCTTAGTCCTTTCTTCTCCCTATCCGTCGCTACCTTCTGTAGGACATTTCGTAATTTCTTTTCCGTGTCTGCTATCAGTACTGTGTCGTCTGCGTATCTTATGTTGTTAATGTTGTGGCCGCCAATGCTAACTCCCGATAGGGTTTTCAATTCTCTCAGAATTGCCTCGCTGTATAGGTTGAACAGGTCCGGTGAGAAGACCCATCTTTGCCTTACGCCCCTTTCTATATTTGTATATTCACTGAACTCGTTCCCTATGTGTATGCATGTTGTTTGTTGCCAGTATAGATTCTTGATGCTACAGAATGAAATTATCAATCTGAAAACTTGAGTCATGTTCTTAAATAGTTTCGTCTGATCTAAACTCATATATGAATGTCTGAATATGTTGGATGGGGTCCAATTCGTCTAGGAATGTTTAATCTACCATCTATATACAAACGGTTTTCAGATCAATGATTAAAAATGGCTACAATGGAATTCAGAGTTTAGGCCTTAAAAAGGCAATCCTTCATCAGATGGCGTTACAAAATCCCAAAGAAACTTATTAAATAACAAAACGCACATCAGTTGAACACATCCAGCAGCAAAAAAATAATATAAATAGAAAAGTAATGGTTTGGAAGGAAACTCCCATTATTACTAGAAAGATATAACAGTGAACTTGAGAGATCTAATTTCCTGAAAAACTTTTTAAAGAAAAAGATTTTATAAATTTCAAAAAAAGAGTAATGCTTGATGTTCGATCAACGAATACTAAATGTTTCCTGGGTGGAAATGGCTAATTTTACAATTAGCATTATTATGAGTGCTTCCGTGATGGACGAGTAAAACTCGTTAATATCAAACAGCAGAAACAGGAATTCTTTTATCTTTTATTTTTTTACCTAAATTGGTTAATGGCTTCCGCTATGTCAAGCCCCTGATTAACGCATTTTTGTTGGTTGATTTTGTTTGGTGGCATATCAACTTCTATTGGTTATTTAATGACGAAATCTAAATATTTTGATTGGTTTAGTTGGTTGATTTTGCTTAGTGGCATATCAACCTCTATGGGTTATTTAATGACGAAATCTAAATATTTTGATTGGTTGGTTAACCGAGTCAGGGTAGACCTGTGAGCAACAGCAGGTATGAATTGTTTCAACGCTCTTCTAAACATTCAATCTCTCGATAAGAGGCCTTGCTGATGGATATAGTTTATCGTCATATATAGGAATGACGAAATCTAAATATTTCGAGTGGTTTGATTGGTTGATTTTGTTTAGTGGCATATCAACCTCTATGAGTTATTTAATGACGAAATCTAAATATTTTGATTGGTTGGTTAACCGAGTCAGAGTAGACCTGTGAGCAACAGCAGGTATGAATTGTTTCAACGCTCTTCTAAACATTCAATCTCTCGATAAGAGGCCTTGCTGATGGATATAGTTTATCGTCATATATAGGAATGACGAAATCTAAATATTTCGAGTGGTTTGATTGGTTGATTTTGTTTAGTGGCATATCAACCTCTATGAGTTATTTAATGACGAAATCTAAATATTTTGATTGGTTGGTTAACCGAGTCAGAGTAGACCTGTGAGCAACAGCAGGTATGAGTTGATTCAACGCTCTTCTAAACATTCAATCTCTCGATAAGAGGCCTTGCTGATGGATATAGTTTATCGTCATATATAGGAATGACGAAATCTAAATATTTCGAGTGGTTTGATTGGTTGATTTTGTTTAGTGGCATATCAACTTCTATTGGTTATTTAATGACGAAATCTAAATATTTCGAGTGGTTTGATTGGTTGATTTTGTTTAGTGGCATATCAACCTATATGAGTTATTTAATGACGAAATCTAAATATTTTATACATAATTTTATGCTTTTAACTACGAACATTTTGTGCATACTTTAAGGCCTTCAATGTAAAGGTATATTTTTAGATATATTGTTTGTAGATCATAAAATATATTGTTGATAATTTTACTATTGAAATATATTTTTATATATTTTAGTGTTGCGTTGATTGTTATTAGGTTGGTGCAGAAATAATGACGTAAGAATGTCGTTTTTTGACGTAGAAAAGTACGTCAAAAACGACATTGTTACGTCATTATTTTTGCACCAACCTAATATTTAAGAAAGAAAAAATATATATTGTTCGTTATTTTGTTACAAAAATGTACTCTTGATTTTTCTTTGGTGATTCACTATTTGCCCTTAGTTGGAAACCTAACAAATGCTACCCCACCGAGTCATGGTCGACCTGTGAACAATAGCAGGTAAGTGGTGATTCAATGCTCTTCAAAACCACCAATCTCTCGATAAGAGGCCTTGCCGACGGATATAGCCAGGAAGAATTTTACCCAATTTATTTCTGTGGAATAACACACGTGAATCTCTGAAATGAGAAATATACAAAAAGTATATCTCTGATATACAGAGTGCTATGGGTAAATTGACGCCATTTCATTTTTGTTTTATTTGCGTGTTGTTTGTTTTTGATTTTATCGACTGCCTGTTAGGGTCAGTTGTGCACCGCCTGTGAGAAAAAGAGAACCATGATGCAATTCACTCACCAGAAATTTGGAAATAGTATGCTGTACTATTTGGCATTCGCACCAAAATTCCAATACGAACATTTCAAAGTGCTTGGGTGTCAACCTGAGGACAATTTTGAGGATTCGGAAAGAGTCGGATGAGTCTAATAATGATTTCGAAGGTGTTTCAAGTGATCACTAGTGATGGCGACGTTATGCCTCCATTCATCTTCCCACAGGGACACAGAATCAACACGGCCTACATCAAGTGCCTTGAGGAGGTAGTGCTGCCCTGGATCAAGGGGGTGGTTGCTGAAAGACCATATGTCTGCAGCATAAATCTGCACTATTCCGCACAAACAGGATAACCCAGATAGATCTGTTAAGTGTGAACCAGACTATAGATATATTTTAAAATTAACTACAGATAGATAATTTTGAAATATATTTATTGTCTAGTTCTCTCTCCTGTCCTGGTTTTTGAGCAGGAGTAGAGATTTATCTCTTGTTTCCTGTTTAGGATTGGGTTCCTTCTAAAGTCTACTTCAACTCTGAAATTGTATTTATTTGTCCTCAGTGAGAGTAGATAGGTTCGCCTATTGTCCGGTTCACACGCCTCTCCGGTCTTTTGAGCTGGAGTAGAGATTTTTCCTTTGTTTCCTTATTAGGATTCGGTTTCCGGTTCTTTCTTAAGTCTTTTCATTCTCTTTAACTCCTAGTAGACCTCTTTGCATCTTGGCGGTATTATCGACTTGCTTGGGGTGAATGGAGAAAAAATAAATAATATTTTAAAATCAATATTCTTGAACAGAGCAAATATAAGAAAATATAAGTGTAAGAGCTGAAAAGTCGACAGATTTTTGGCGGATGCAAAATTAGCACAATACATTATAATTCTATTTTTTTTTAATGGAAATGACAAAGCCGACTGATATAAAAAGCTAATTTTCCCGGAGGAGAGAAGCTGGATGCAACCAAAGAATTACGCAGTCGAACTTTGAAAAAAAAAAAATGTAATTTAGTTTGGAATAGCCAAGGGAGTGACGTGTGGTGATTAGAGAAAATTTCTTTGACTTACATCAGTATACAGACGCCGAAGCAGGTATATGAGAAAAAATATTTATGAATAACTAACTCAGGGCACAAATGTATGTTAAAAATTATTTTTACTTTTTTTTTTCTCGTTGGCTGAGATCAGAATCTAATAGTTTAAAAATTACTTTGCAGACAGACAATTTTTTTTCCTCAAATAAGAGTTAAATTTGTTCCTTCCGTTAATTCAGCAAATGAATAAGCTAGATTTTGTTCATAAACCCGTGAGATAAAGCGTAGAAAAGTTAAATTACACCCCGGGGAGACAGCTAAATACGGATACGACATTGGTTTATTTTCAAACAATAGAATCAGAAAAGTACATATCTCATAAGGTAAAGCCGTTTTTTTCCCCCCATTCGACAGTTCCAGTCTTTTAAATAACAAACGTCTGAAGCAACTCCCCGGGAAGTAATGGTTAACAAGCTAATCTGTGAGATTAGCTTGGTTAACAGTTAGATTTCTACACTTATTGTTTTCTGTCGTGTGGTTCACTACAGATTCAATTCGGAAAACCATTTCAACAGAAGTGAGGTCAATCCTGCCTTGGAGCATTATGATGACGCATCGATATCTTCTTTCTTCCTTGTCTTTTGTTGGGCTGATCTTCTTATTTATAGCCGATGGTCACTTGAAACTTGATTTTTTTTATAAGCGTTTCACCCCAAGCAAGGCGGGAAGCCCCTAGCACGCAAGGGGTTACAGAGAGTTGGAGCTAGAGCAAATAGGAGTGATAGAGGAAAAGATGAAGAGAACGATAGGCGATAGATCAGGGCATCTGGAGACGTCGATTGACATTAAATTTGATTATAGCTATCAGAGAAACAGGAAGAGGCGAGGAAGTTCCACAGGCGAGAGGTGCGAGACATGAAGTTATTGGAGTAGAAGAGACGGCTACATTTAACAGTTTCGACAGTCAAAGGGTGTGAGCTAGAATTATCTCAAGAATAACTATTTTGAAAGACTTGAAAAATTTCAAAATTATATGAACGTTTGAACCGATTACAAATTGTATGGCGTAGCTTCCTTCTGACTTTTCTATAAATATTTTCATGGCAACTGCTCTGACGAACTTTTACCTCTGGTCTCCCGACTACACGACTTTCAGAAATTTCTAGATTGGCATTTATGTCCCACCCGTATACTGTTGAAATAGCTAAATTCAACCACCAATTCTACATCGACAGTTTTTCTCACACTTCCCTCCCGTGGAACTCCCTTCCGTTTACTTGCTTCCCTGATAACTACAATCTTCAAACGTTTAAATGCAACCTCTATCTTCCATCTTCTTGAATACCGTTCATCTTTCGTCCTTTCGTCAATCCTCCCGATACTCCGCCTTTTCTCTCATTTTCACTCCCTGTGCTACCCACCCGCAATAGTGGCATTTCATCCTTACTTGGGATGAAATGATTAAAAAAAATCTTAAGTATTTTTGAAAGAATTAATGGAGCTTTATATTGATTCCAGCATTTTTATTACTTCAAACGTTATTATAATGGACACTTCGTATTTAAAACAGACGTTTGTTTTTTTTATTTATTAAACAGTGTGTATTCCGTCTATCGACTTGCGCATTCGAGAAATCTTAGTAAAGAACATCTGTTCTCTGACTGGGATCTATTAATAAATAAAAATGGGACGTCTATTTCAAATACGAAGTGTCTACTATAATAACGTTTGACGTAATATAAATAGGTGCTACTATAGTATAGGGCCTATTTCATTTACTGCTACAGTATGCGGTCTACCGGGCTATGAATTATACCATGACCTCACCTCATCTCTCGTGCCGTCCACCTACGGTCTATAAATTCTATCATCACATCTCCTCACCTCCCGTGTGTCCTTTCCACATGAAAGAAAGAAAATGGAGATCCCCCATCAGAATACCCTTATGTCTGAAACCGTTAATATCAGCTGGATAACCTCCTTCGGATTAGCTACTAGATACACTAGTGTTAGATATCGCGGTAGACAGCATACAATAGTATTAAATGAGGTAGACCGCATGCTATAGTCAGTGATACCGCGGTAGACAGCATACAATAGTATTAAATGAGGTAGACCGCATGCTATAATCAGTGATACCGCGGTAGACAGCATACAATAGTATTAAATGAGGTAGACCGCATGCTATAGTCAGTGATACCGCGGTAGACAGCATACAATAGTATTAAATAAGATAGACCGCATGCTATAGTCAGTGATACCGCGGTAGACAGCATACAATAGTATTAAATGAGATAGACCGCATGCTATAGTCAGTGATACCGCGGTAGACAGCATACAATAGTATTAAATGAGGTAGACCGCATGCTATAGTCAGTGATACCGCGGTAGACAGCATACAATAGTATTAAATGAGGTAGACCGCATGCTATAGTCAGTGATATCGCGGTAGACAGCATACAATAGTATTAAATGAGGTAGACCGCATGCTATAGTCAGTGATACCGCGGTAGACAGCATACAATAATATTAAATGAGGTAGACCGCATGCTATAGTCAGTGATACCGCGGTAGACAGCATACAATAGTATTAAATGAGATAGACCGCATGCTATAGTCAGTGATACCGCGGTAGACAGCATACAATACTATTAAATGAGATAGACCGCATGCTATAGTCAGTGATACCGCGGTAGACAGCATACAATAGTATTAAATAAGATAGACCGCATGCTATAGTCAGTGATACCGCGGTAGACAGCATACAATAGTATTAAATGAGTTAGACCGCATGCTGTAGTCATCGATACCGTGGTAGACCGTATATTATTGTTGCACCTAAAAAGTCGGCTGAAAGATAAAAATTCATTAATTCCGTAGAAAATCCTTTGTTTTCGTTTCGGATATGAAAACTAGTTTTGGATTCTCGAGTAAAATAATCTGGAAGAAGAGGATGTGTTTTCCTTAAAAAGGGAAAATCGAACCTTGGTTAAATGTGATGTTTACCGTAACCGAGCGGTAAAGCACACCAAATCAAACGGTTCCTTACAACTCACTTTGTCCGGTGAACAAATGCAACAATTTCAAGATCTTCAGAAATGGTTTGAACAGATCTCCGAATCAAAACTGAATTTATCTTTTCATCTGAATACATAATTCATCTGAAAATTGATGTAAGGTTCATAGAAAATCAAAGAACACTTTTCTTGATTCGTTTTTTACGGTTTATCAACTCTTTGCAGTTTATTTAACGCCATGAAATATCTTTTAGATTGCAAGAATATCTGGATTTTTTGGTGGGTGGTATATAATAATGGCTTAGTAATAACCCATAGATGGAGGAAAAGGGGTAGATTCATATCTTTCCTAATCGTAGTAAGTGAATATAACGCACCCAACGGGAATCGAAACTCGGCCCACCGATTAAGAATTCCGAGCCATTATCCATTTAACCAACCACACATCTAAGCTTACAGCACATAGTATTTTCATGGGGTCTCCCATCTACGTACTGACCAGGCTCAACGTTGCTTAATTCTTTGAGCCCTGCGTTCCTGAACAATTTTATCCCTTCTGCCTGATCTCTCTGAGTTGAAATTCGCAAATTGGTATGTAATGTTTCACGGTAGATATAAAAATAGTTAAAAATCATTACCCACCGTTAAACCGGTAGCTGGACATTAAGTCATTATTCTCTACCACCGTTCAACCGGTGGATGGGCATTACGTCATTTTTCCCTCCCACCGGTGAAGCTGTGGTCAGGGCTCAAAGGGTTAACTTCGGTGATCGTACGGGATTACGATGGGTTTTATATAAATGAAACAGTTTATAAAAAATACTATGAATATTGGCATCAACATTATACGAATTTAAAATTAATCAGGACGTTGTTTATGAGGTGATGTAATACAGATGTGAAATCGATGCATAAAACCCTATGACTTTGTGATGTTTAGCGATAAGCAAATATTAAAGTTTCTTTTGTGATGTCAACAAACACTCATTGCCACTTTTGTGATGTCAACGAATACTTGTTGTCACTTTCGTAATGCTCGTTGTAGTAGAGACTTTATAATCATACTAAATTATAAAACCCAGGTTGTGTATGCGTGTGTCTGTTCGTTTATATATTGGATCAGATTTCCTACATTTTTCAACCGATTTCAACTAAACTTCACAGGACTACGTAAAATTACCTTGCGGTGGTTCTGACAGCGCTAAAAATTGAAAAAAAGCACTATTGTTTTTGCACGAAACCAATTTGAAAACACGATTAAGAGGCATCGCTAAAGCGAGAATGAAAGGGGGACAACTCATATCGAGTTATACTTATTATAAAACCCAAGTTGTTTGCGCACGCGTGTGTGTGTGTGTGTGTGTGTGTGTGTGTGTGTGTGTGTGTGTGTGTGTGTGTGTGTGTGTGTGTTCGTTTATATATGGGATCGGATTTCTAACATTTTTCAACCGATTTCAACAAAACTTCATTTTTTTGGCAGGTAGTGTTTCTTATTGTCTTGCACACTTTTTTCTTTATTTTTACATTCAGAATGCTTTAAAAATTCCATTTACAAGACAATTGTTTATAATAAAATTCTATTCAATCGGTAGACTCATAACAATTGAAAACAATGTTTTTGTTTGATTTTGGGTTTGACCAATTCGTAAAAAAAAAAAAAACTAATTAAGACATGCGTGTCTGTCAACCTTAAAGAATAATCTTTCTCAATTTTATTTTTTCAGTCTTTATGATGGTCGATACTTGATCTATCTCTTACTGTTACATCCCCGGGCAACGCCGGGCTCTACTGCTAGTCGTCGATACAACTATAGTAACGCCGTTGAACAATACTGGTGTCAGACGCCTTCGAACAACACTCGCACTAATAGTACTTGCTCGATAATACTCGCAGGAATAGTAATCCGTATAGTGAAATTGTATAGAGAAAGCCTTTTTATTATTATTTTAATACAGATAACTGGTACAAGGATATAAAAATATTCTCCAAGCAACGATCAAACATACAGAAGAGAGTAGAGATTATTATAAAGCTTACTTTCTTGAAACTTGCAGTTTTGTGATGTCAACAAACACTCGTTTGACACTTTTGTAATGCTCGTTGTAGTAGAGACTTTGTAATCGGAGATACAACTATAGTAACGCTGTTGAACAATACTGGTGCCAGACGCCTTCGAATAATAATATTTGCTTGATAATACTAGCTCGAACAGTAATGCATATAGTGAAATAGTATAGAGAATAGCGTTTCATATAGTAATAGAGGATAGAGTAGAAATAGGGAACCGAATAGTAATGGAGGATAGAATAGAAATAGCGATTCAATCTAAACGTCACGCGACTTCCTATATATGTGTTATGATGTTGATTTGGGGTTAGTAGAGACAAACGCCAAATAACACGTAACAATAAAAAGGGTTTTAATAGGTTGGTAATAAGGTACAGAAATCGCCTGAGTAGTCAATAACTAGCTCAGCTAAGAACTTCTCGGTCTATCTCTCTTCATGTCAATTGACATGCCAATATTTAAAGTCTTTGTTCACAGACGCAGACAAGTTCATCTTCAAGAGGGGTGGTAGGTTTCAGACACAACAATATGCGTTTCCTTTATGGTCACGCGATCCACTTAATTCAATAATGGGATCGCCTGTGTTTGCTCACTGGCGATCTATGTTCAAACTCAGGTGTCGTTAGCGGCAATTTGTTTCGTTCAGTTAACATAAGTAAATATTCTTAATGTATTAAAGATCATTTTTGGTGTCAAATACATGACTGAGATATATATGTGCTTCGTTTATGACTTATCAACCTTTCACATGTTACTTAAAGTCAGAAAATATCTTTAAATTATAATAAATTTTGGTAGGTAATAAAGATTTATTGACACACGTCCTGCTAATTAACCCATAGCTGAAGGGAGAAGAGGTGGATTTATACCTTTCCTAAAAGTGTTTGCGTGTAAAGAGAATATAACGAACCCAAAAGTAATTGGAACTTCTCACAGATTAACAATTCCGATAATTTCATTATCGATTGCACCACCTGTAAATCCAAGCTTTCTGCACCTGATATTCCCATGTGGTTACCGATATAAGGTAAGGATCAGGCTCTCGACGTTGACTTTTGCTGGATTTCGTAAGTAATTGCGATTATTCCCAAATCTATTACCAAGTTATAAAAATTGTTATCGTACAAAAGAATTCGTCGGAAAAAATAAAAATTACGTGAAAAAAAAGCAGTAATGAAAAACTTTGGAATGCAAAATTACAGAATTGTGGATCCGGATCCAGCCCGGAATGTTTCAATTTGCTCACGAAGTCGTCCTGATACAAAAATGGTATGATTATGTTGGGCTACAACCTCTACGAGTAAAGTTGAAAAAGTGTGACACACTGACTTTCGCATTTATTATACACATTAAGTACACTCTATTAACCAATAGTTTGTTTTGTTTGCCATTAAAAAATCGAACAAAAGGTTTGATACAACCAAATAGTTTATGCATTTCTGCAATCAATCAAACCATATAATAATTATCAATGTGCATTTATTTATAAATTTTCGAAGTATTTACTTATATATTTCTTGCCTCATATAAAAAGAAGGGAGGTAAATCAACTTAAGTTCGTAAATTTATTATTGATTACTTTCAGACAAAATTAATTTCCGAGTAAAATGAACGGTTTAAATAATCACTTCCTTTTCTCCCACGTTTCTTAGATTGCAATCTTATTTGTTCAAGCCTTTCACGAAAGCCACTCAGATATCTTTGCTATCAAGTGATCGTCTTGCTTCAAACTGGGTTTGAAATCAGCTTTGTTGTCATCTTTGTCGTTCTGTTGCTAATCTTTTATTTCAGAGAGATATTTTCATTTTAGTGCTATATTAAACACATAAAAAATTTAAAATAAAAACATACTGAGCAAAAAGCGATTTATATAAAACCATTTACTAAAAGAGATAGGAGAAGATATGTTCACCTATCGCCCAAATCACACTCCTCCCAAGTTTTTTGAACAGGAGTAAAGGCTGTTTCTTGTTTGGGATTGGGTTTCCGGTTCCTTCTAAAGGCTACTTCAATTCTATACATCTTGTGGTGAACAATTACATAGAAGTAAGCGAGTCAGAGTGGCTTGCAGATGGTGCAAAGGAAAATAAGTTCCTTACCTCAATAAACGACACGTAGCAGCGGTATATTGTTTCTTGAAAATGGCAGGAATCTTAAACACCACCACCACCACCACCACCACACTTTAGGTTATTCCAAAGTGTATATTCTGTAACGTTGGCTTTACAGCTTAGCGTGATTCGACCAATAGCAATTCGCGTGCTGATTGGTCGAACTGGAAGATGCCATTTGACTTGTGACTGAAGACAAAACGAAGAACGCTAATTGATCAGTTAGTAATCAACGAATGATAGAGATCATTGAACATCTTATAAATATAAAAGGAGTGGATTAATTAAACGGTTCATTGGCCAATATTTTAGTTGTGAATTATTCATCTCTATTGAATCTCAAAACATTGTTTCAAGACTTTTGTTTCACAGCATCTCACTAGTAAAACTTTCTAAACATTGCCGCCATTTTTGAAAACAACAGTACGCTAGTAGAATAACAATGATAACCAACGATTCACGCACAGAAAATGAGAAAGCCGAATAAACTTTTCTTTTCTTTTTTTCTTTTTTTTTGCGTCCTGGGTAAGTAACAGCAAGGCCTCTGATCAGGAGAATTTCAGGAGCGTGGAACCACCTCATAATTGCTGGTGTTCCCAAGTCCACCTTGACCTAAGGTGGTAGCACCTGTTAGGGTCCAAGCTATGGGCACATAGTTAACCCTCAAACTTGGATGAAAACACCATGAAAGTGTAAAAATAGGATTTAATACCAGCAATATTTTGGGAGGAAAAAATTTTTTACCAGCAATACATTATTACCAGCAAAACATTTTTGAAGAAAATAAATATTACCAGCAATACATTTTTGAGGGAAAAATATTACCATCAATACATTCTTGAAGAAAAAAATATTATCAGTAATATATTTTTGAAGGAAAAATATTACCCGCAATACATTTTTGTAAATAATTATTACCAGCAATACATTTTTGAAGAAAAAAATATTACCAGAAATAGAAATCTTGTCGACATTAAATAATCCATTGAGGTTGATATACCGTAAAACAAACCAAGCCAAATCAAACATTTATTTGATTGATTGATTGATTGATTAGTGATTTTATGGTTTATCAACCTTTTGTGAGTTATTTAAAGAAGAAACATATTTCGGTTAAATTATTTGCGAAATGAGGAACTTGCACCCCAACCTAATCTTGTAGAGAAACTTTTTTGTACTTGGAGACAAAGGTCAATTCTTATCGATGCAAAAGAAGACAAGTTAAAGTCAAAAGCAAAACTATTAGAAAAAATGTAAATCCTTTGATAACGAAAAGGTCATTTTTAAAAATAAAAGCGTGAAATAGTTATGTGGCTTTTCTACGAGATAGTGTTATCTTCAAAATCTTCAATTCTCGAAGAGAGCGCTCAGTTAATATATTCAAAGCAAATCTACTTATCAAAGCTGAGATCGAAATCTTGACAAAAGTTACTTCTTGTAAAATTCGCCTGAAAGAATCGTCTGCTTGGTGGAAATAAGTTCACACGTTCGCAAATAGATTTAGCCCACTTATTTTAAATAGTTCAAACACTTTATAGTTCACTACACACGCGCGCGCATATATATATATATATATATATATATATATATATATATATATATATATATAATTTATTCGAAAATCATAACAAAAACATGTTATAAAATCACTACAGAAATAGCCATTTTGTTTCAACACTTCTGCTGTCTTATAAAGTGATGGTGTTGAAATCAGAATAAAAGATTCAAAAGGTTCAAATCAGCCAAAAACCTCTATCGATGGGTATTTGGCTGATTTGAACCATTTAAAACTCTTTATTCTGATTTCAACACCATCACTTGATATGACAGCAAAAGTGTTAAAACAAAATGGCTATTTTTGTAGTGATTTTATAACATGTTTATGTTATAATTCTCGAATAAATTATATTTGCTCTACTCTGTATTGAGCACTCTTTTTAGAATAGCATTTTTGGTTTTTGAAATTTATTCCGTATACAGTAATCCTATACTTGGATATATATATATATATATATATATATATATATATATAAACTCCGAAACCGAATTTCTTAACATATGTAGGCATAAAAAATCTTGGTTACTGAATTAGGACGAATTTCCCCGTTTGTATTGTCATTCCACCTTTATTGTTCGTGTTTTAATATCCCCTCGCCTTTTAGTTGTTGAATAAATCTTTAATCACCCCACCGGTGTTCTTGTGTTTTTCTTTACCTTTGGTCACGTGGTATAATTTTGACTATCGC
>CAHIKZ030004282.1:250000-437500 GCA_903632075.3 Acanthosepion pharaonis
ATGGCCGTATTTATTTTATCTTTCTCTCTCCCTTAGCGAGAGACAGCTTGATTTTGTCCAGACAGAATTCAGAGGCTTCTCTTAATTCTTTTGAGGATTTGACGGATCCAACTGACATCAGTTATCCTTCTATTTTGCGTATTTTTTTTTGATATTTTAGTTTGTTTTGGGGCTTCATTCCTTCCTCACCCCTCATTACGTTTCATCGACATATTTTTATATATAGAATTTTATAATCGTTAATTTTTATGCCATGGTGTGTTTTTGTAAGTCCCCTGAGAGTATGCAGTATTATGGTGCATGGAGGATTGAATAATGATGGGTAAGTTCTTTTGATGGATGTGCAAATTGTAATGAGTGAATGGGTCGTGAATAGGATTAGCTCGGTATAAAATAGTAAAGACCAGCTTCAACCTATTTACCCATTTAGGCCTTGTTCCACAATTGTATGTTTTATAAACAATAAATCTCGATAACACTTTGTTATTTAGTTTGTTTTGGGGATGAACTAAATATAAAGACAAACAAATGATAACTGATGTGAGTAGGACCCGTCCAACCCACAAAATAAAATAGTTTACTCCGGTATTAGGGGTCTGCTTATAGTACCCAAGCAGTCCACTATCTAAGTATTGACCTGGTTCTACGATGCTTAATTTCGCTGATCGAACGAGAACCGGTGTATTCATCATGATTTGACCGTAAGCCTGCAATAGTGTTATCTTACCCCTAGACAATTACCCAGGATCACTTACCGTGAATGGATCACTCCAGTCATGATAAAACGGGTAACTGGCTTTTAACACAACATATCCCATTCTGGCATTATTTTTATTCACCTTCCCCTACACAGACTTTGAAATGTACATATGGGGACTAGTTAGGATTTCATAGAGACACTGAGGTATTAGAGTGAATGTTGTAAGAAGGAGAGAATGTGTTGTTTTGGTGATAGGACTATCGTTGGTATGTTTGGGTCCGTGTCTGTGACTAGCTAAGTTTAGAAATTAAGACAGAAGAAGACCGTCCTTTTCCCATATCCCCTTTTTTGGTCTTGTGCCACATTTTGTACCAATGTACAGATAAATCTCTATCCCATTCTGGCAATTAATTCCTATAGAATTTTTATTTTCTTTTTATGTTAAGCTCTAACGCGTTTCTTCCTTTTTTACTGAAGAGTGTGGTTTTCGTATCAATCTAGGACATAGATAGATCGAAAGCGTCATGCAGAACCACCATCGGTCTTTTTCGGATGCTCTGTTCGTCCAAATGACTTTCTCTTATTTGATTGAGATATCTTTTATGCATACACGTAAACCTTTTTATCAGGTACAATAATGTTCCGATACGTCTCTCGATTACCCTTTTCCGACCTGGGTATGACGATAAACTACATCCGCGTCCTGGGTATGATGATAAACTACATCCGCCTCCTGGGTATGACGATAAACTACATCCCCGTCCTGGGTATGATGATAAACTACATCCGCATCCTGGGTAAAACGATAAACGAAGTCCAACAGCAAGACCTCTCATCAGGAGGTTTTTAGGAGCGTGGAAGCACCTCTTAATAGCTGCTGTTCCCATGTTCACCCTGACACGCGGTGGTAGCACATGTTAGGGTCCCAACTATGAGCAAATAGTGAACCACCAAACTAGTGTCAAAATACTATGAAAATGTAAAAATAGGTTCTATTCATACGAATCTATCCTAAAAATGTTGTCGGCATTAAATAACCCATTGAGGTTGATATGCCGTAAAACAAAATAAACCAAACCAATCTAAACCAAAGGATACATATTCTATTCATACGGACCTATCCTAAAAATGTTGTCGGCATTAAATAACCCATTGAGGTTGATATGCCGTAAAACAAAATAAGCCAAACCAATCTAAACTAAAGAATACATATTCTATTCATACAAATCTATCCTAAAAATGTGGTCGGCATTAAATAACCCATTGAGGTTGATATGCCGTAAGACAAAATAAATCAAACTAATCTAAACTAAAGAATACATATTCTATTCATACGAATCTATCCTAAAAATGTCGGCATTAAATAACCCTTTGAGGTTGATATGCCGTAAAACAAAACAACATTACTTTCCATTTTTCTAAGTTCGAAAAATACTTTTTTATCGGGTTTGGATTATTTGAGATTATCGGATTATAAAAAAAAAATTATACTGCATTTTGTCAAGCTGCGATCAAATTTTCCTTGGGAACGTTCGATCTGCCGGGGACATAGCCGATACAGTGTTAAGATTTGTGTCACTCTATATCCACGTAAAACTGCTGTAATAACATGTCCTTAGTTTCAGCTCCATCGGGTTTGTTTATGCCTTTTGAATGTCCCTACGAAGCATTCGATTTTCCCATTCGATCTTTGATGGCAGGAGCGAGTTTTTTTATATGTTGTATCCGTAAAGGTTTTATAAAAACTTTCAAACTCTTTAGAAGTGAATTGCATGGCGTTTGTCCGAAACAGTGATTTCCGGGATACCGCATCTACCAAATAATTCACTGTATTTGTAGAAGTTGGACACTTGCATTTTAAAATTTCTAGACATTTGGGAAAATGTCGACAGCGATTAGGTCGTAAACACCATTTATCGGTCCCGCGAAATCGATGTGTAATCTCGACCACGGTGTGTCTGTCTTTAGTCAAAGCTCGATTTAATTGGTGATTTTGCTACCATGGCACAACCACTGCACGCTTTTACCAATCTCTTTATATCTTTGTCCAGTAGACATAGCCGCGAATGAGGGATTTTATTCTAGATATACTTGGATAACCTGTATGAAATTCCTTCAACATCCTTTTCTGAAGAGATGCAGGCATTACCATTCTTTCAGCAGACATTAAGACCTCATCAAAGATTGGGAAAATATTATCACCGCCAGGTTTCGACTTAATTTTATTTTTCTCCTTCAATTTCCATCTTACTTACTTTCTTTTTTTTTTCTCTAATGAAAGTATTTGCCTGAGCTTTTATTTTAATTTCATCCACTGTCACTGGTAGATATTTACTTGACCCCCGCTCCGACTGAGTCAGGTTGCGACACAAGCTCAGTTTTTAACGTGGTTACCCGAGTGTTTTCACTCAGACCGCTGGTCTAAGCTGGTTTTAGCTGATCATAGTTTATCCAAGTTGGTCAGAGCTAGTCTAAGCTAGTCATAGCTGGTCTTAGCTGGTCTAAACTGGTCAGAGCCGGTCCAAGCTAGTCGTAGAGATGATACTACCAGCGTAGGGATGGATGCCTACACCTGGTAAGTATCTCCACTGTCACTGGCATATCACATACGGTATTTCAAAACGTTCTTAATTTCATTCTCAGCACTTAGCGCTGCAATTACCGTATCTTCTAAAGGTTCACATTTTAGATACGAGTCTCGACAATTTGTATGGTAGGAAATCCATTTTCAAACTGTAATTCAACAGAATTGTCCCCCATCGCTGTAGTCGATTCGCTGTATGTGTCGGGATACACTTTTTCGACCCGAAAATAGATAACCGCGGACGGTTGACTGTAAGTAGGGTGAACTTTCTGCCGTGAATGTATTTGTGAAATTTTTCACAGCAGAAAAAATTATTTCCAATGCCTCTTTATCTGGTAGTAATTCTTCCCAGCCGATAACAATGTTCTTGACGCATGTGCTATCACTTTTTACTTTTTACAGAAACATCTTTGTGTTTATGCAAAATTACGGCACCGATACTATAGTTACCAGCGTCTCTAGCTACGATTATTTCTAATTTTGGGTGTAAATTGCGAGAGAAAGACGTTCGACGTTAGAATCCTTTTAATTTTTTCGAATGTTTTTGGCATTCGGCCGTCCAATTCCACTTTTTTTTTAAACTGAATTATTTAATGGTGCTCGCAAAAAATTCATGTTTGGAATAAAGATATAATAATTTGCGAAACCTAAAAATGCTTGTCATGATGACACATTAGTTAGGGAGGGCATATTTGTAATTGCACTTGCTCTGATTCGGTTTGATTTCCTGCTGTTTTCACCGATGGTTTAGCCCCAAAATTTAATTTTTTTCATGAAAATTCGCATTTCTCATCACTCGATTTAAAAGTCGTATTTCTTTATTTTTTTGAATACTTCATTTACGTGCTGATACTTCCTGGCCACCGCTATGACTGGCTTGGACACGTTTTGAAAAGCTAAGACCAGCGTCCTGATTGAAAACACTCGGGTCTTTACGTTAAAAACTGACCTTGTGTCACAACCTGACTCAGGAGAGGGTGTCAAGTAAATCTCTACCTTAATTTACATGCTGAATATGCTGCTCTCGATTTTCACTTTTTATGAAAAAGTAATCTCGATTGTGAAGTTTACATTGCTCAACATTGAAAAATAATAGTTTAAACTTGTATAATACTTTGCCTATTGGTTGTTTTGAACATTTTTCGTCAACCTGAATTTGCAAATATACACATCTTTGAAAAGTACTTTCCACTATTTAACTTTGCGTAAACTTCTTCTGGGATTGAACAGTGGGTAATTGTAAGCAATCATTCAGCTGCCTCGAGAAATCGGCACACACACAGATTTTGTTATTTTTCTTTTGCACGTAAACGGTCGGGGTGGCCCAATCGCTATAATCCACTTTGGAGATCACACCCATATTTTCCAAGTGATCTAATTCCTTGTTTATCATATCCAAAGCTGAAAAAGACACATTCCTCTTTGGCCTAAAATTGGTACTACTTTGGCAGGGGCGATATCACCCCTGAAATAATAATACTAATGATTATAAAGAAGAATATGCTATAAAACAGAAAACAGCAAGTGAAAGAAAGGCGTTTTTGAATAACCAACATGTTAATATGCTGTAAAGACTATGAAATGTAAATGTTACAGAAAATTAATTTAGAACACGAAATACAATCTTTTTTTATAAGTATACAAAGGATATCAGATTATTAATAAAAAATTACTGGAACAATAATAATTTAGAACTTTTAAACAAAGAAATGGATTTTGACACTTTAAGAATCGAAGTTAAAATTAACAATTTATTACCTAAATAAGAATTTATTTTTAAAACCAGAATCTCTGTAGTTTACAAAGAGCGGCAGAATAATTAGTAGCGAAGTGATAAACAATAGCGTCTTGTTATGGACGTTGGAAACCAATCGATGAAAAAGTAAATTGTTCATTCTCGGAGGAGTGAAGTTATACTTTGGTAGTATATCAGTACGTTCGCACTAGAAAAACCTTTACGTTACCAGTACTCTTAATAAAGAGGCGAGCCAACCGGAGGATATAAGGAGTTTTGGGTTCGTCTGCCTTCGAATGCAGTCGAACTGAGTGGAGTGAGGTCAGAGCTTGAACAGGAATCTTCTGCTGTGTTGCTGACGCTGAGGGCCAAGAAGCGAAATACCGACGCTACTCCTCACTACTCTTAATACTACTACTACTATTACGACTGATGAGGACGGAACATCGAAGGTTGTTGTAGTTGTGCTAAGAAAAGACCAAAAAGGGTTAAAACGAAGGCCACATCTCACCTTACCGAAATTATTCGAAGTATTTGTGTTTGTTTGTTTATATACAAGAAACATTCAACCTTATGCAAAAGAATTATTTTTTTGTATGTGTTCGCTTTTATAAAAAAAATGTCCTTTCAATATCGAATCGACTTGGTTATATTTATTTTGATGTTAACCCGATTCAACCCGACAAATTCGCAGGTGCACCAAGGGGGAGCATTCGGATGTCTGCGACCTTATGACCACTCTCCAAGATCAAAACAATCACAAGGTGGCTGGACGGCAGCTTCGAATTGACATTGGAAACCGGAGACTTGTGTCTAACCTGCAATACTGAATCATACCGGACCAACAGCCGGTCTTGTGGAGTGCGTGGGTCCAGTGGGGTGAGGATACGGTGTTACACTACATTTAACTGAAACTTTGCGTTAATTTTTGTGCATCTTCCTAATCATTCAGACAAAAAACTTCCGGTTATTGATTTTTTTAATTATTCTTTTTTTAGCCATTCAGCATTACTAGATGAGCCATCCACTTTATTACAAAGAGTTTATGGGCAAATCTCATAAATTGCATCCAATCTGTTCCGAACAAGTTATAAATTCTTTACATCACGAATGCTTTAGCCTTCACCGTTTTCCCATAAAACGGTGCATCTGATGAAAACTCACCTTTAAATGTCTGCCCAGTGACGACGAGCAATTTGTTTTTGGTAATGTTAAGATAAGTTTACTGATTCTTTCCCTCGTTTCTGTGTTTATAATAGTAAACTTCCGAATCTATGTCTCGCTGAAACTTTACATTTCTTCTATTTATTTTTACGGATATCATTTTTTTCCCTTGTGTTCATTGTTTGTCGTCGATGCTACGTTTAGACGTTTAGAGTTCCTCTTTAATTTTAACTCTTTATTCTTTTTTTTTTTTTAAATTTACAGTACTAACTCTTGTGTTCCACATTTCCACAGTCAAAACATTTGTTCTTGTTGTAATAGGATCCACCTAATTTGCATAGTGGAGTACCGACCATATAAATATGGTTGATACCGGGAAGACGAGGGGGAGGAATCAAGAGATTCAATCCAGAGACTCTGCCCGACTGCGACTAAGTCAACACATTCTCCAGGAACGGTCTTCCCAAGGATATACAAAAGACTATATGTAAATACTGTGTACACTTTCTTGTTTCAATACATTTTGTTCTAAGTACATTTTGTGTTTGAACAGTTCTCTAAATGGCAGTCCCTCTTGAAACATCTGTAACATGGATTTGGTTTTGTAATGTATCTTTTGTTCCCATATGCTTTGGAACGAACCGAATTTATGTGAGATACATTCAATTCAATCCGTATAGCGTTGTAAGTTTACCATTCTTTGATAGTGTTCGGCTACAGTTTGCAAGGTTAGTTTTCAGACATGTTCAAGCTTGTCAAATTTCTAAAACTGATCTTCGCATCTGTTGTGGTAGGATCCACCTAATTTGCATAGTGGAGTACCGACCATATAAATATGGTTGGTACCGGGAAGAGAGGGAGGAATCAAGAGATTCACTCTCAGTTGAACTCTCTGCATTTTGCAGTGAGGGATGAAACCCTGCCTCTCGGCAAAGCCACGTCCGAGGCTTTGCCGAGAGGCAGGGTTTCATCCGGGGTGGTAGACAGGCCTTGAACCCGTCTAGGCGAGTTCAGAAAGACCATATTTTTGCCCGAGCCTACGGGCTCCGAGATACCCACTTTAAACCGGCCTTGTGCCACATTTTATCCCCGTGGGTGGATAGATAAATACAGGAATCAAGAGATTCAACCAGAGACTCTGCCCGACTGCGACTCAGTCAACACATTCTCCAGGAACGGTCTTACCAGGAATATACAAAAGACTATATGTAAATATTGTGTACACTTTCTTGTTTCAATACATTTTGTTCTAAGTACCTTTTGTGTTGTATTATTATTCCATACATTAGTCAAGTTTCAACAGCATCCTTATTTGCTGTCAACTATTGCACGAATATCAGCCACTTAAACATGTCGGATGTCAGTTCGCTTAATTTAAACTGTTTAAAATACTAGCATAGGTGATACAATCATTTTTTTTTAGGCATGGCCAATATGTATTGAACAGTGAAATTAGTTTCTTCAAACGATAATTCACTCGATTTTTTCAGCAGGATGTAATTCACGTATGTTTCGCGTTTCGAGGACCCTAACATTCTTCGTAGCAAATGCTTTTTTTGTACCATCAGCTTATGCGATCTTTTTCAAAGATTTCCTCATAGCGTCTGTAGTATGCTACAAATGTAACCTCTTCATCAGGGTTATATTTAAATTTGGCAATTATATTTACTACTGAACCCCGTGAGAAAAAAAAGTAGACGTGTTTTCGTTATTTTTACTCTTCATAAAAAGTTCTAGTATTTTTGCTGCTGTTCTTGTTGTCTCCACAATGTTTCCTGGAATTGTTGTTGCTGTTGTTGTCCTTGCTGTTTTATTATTTTCAACATTACAGCGTTCAAGTCCTCCATTTTTAACTGTTTGAATTGAAAATTTGCGTCGAATGTATATTTCAAATATTTTAATATTTTGGTTGTTTCCGGCGTAAGTATTTTTTTAGGTACTGGTTTTAAAAATATATATATCTTTGTTCACCACTATTGTAATAAATAGTGAATCATCATCGTCGCCAAAACTGTTGTGTTGTGGGGTGGGGTGGGGTGGTGTCAGGCAAAACACAACACTTAACTCGACAATAGTAGTTGATAGTAATATTCAATACTCAGCTAGACAAGTCACCGAAATAGTATTGTCTTCTCCCGAGGTTTACTCGACCCACCACCCCACTGAGTCATGTTGTGACAAAAGGTCGGTTTTTAACGTGGGGACTCGAGTGTTTCCACTCGGGCCGCTGGTCTTAGCTTGTCTTAGCTGAACATAGCTTATCTAAGCTAGTCATAGCTGGTTTAACCAGCACTAAGTAACAGATGTCACGCAACTGTAGGGGGATACGCAAGGGAGAATAGAAGGCTTCCGGCACGGAAGAGATGCTACAACCACAGCTTCCATCCCGACGTGGAAAACCCCTCCTCTGCAAATCCGACAGAATCTGGAAGGAAAGCCCCTGGTATTGTTTTCTCCCAGAGACATTACCCAGGATCACTTAGCATGAAATGAGTCAGTCCATTCATGATATTAAGGAGGGTAACTGGCTCTTACCACAACAATAAACTTTTATTTGAATTAGTGTGGAACGTCAACATTTTGATTATGTCATTATTTTCTCTTCGAGTTACATGTGCTATCCATTTCAGTTGTTGCTGCTGTTGAAAGTCCTTAAGTTATGTAGTTTTTGTTATTTGTTTGTGCTCTGGCTCTTTCTAGTATTGACGGAGATTTCCTTCTTAAACTTTTCTTTGAAGTAGTGTGGAATATCAGCATCTTGATTATGTCATTATTTTCTCTTCGAGTTACATATGCTATACCTTTTAGTTGTTGCTGTTGTTGAAAGTCCTCAAGTGAGGGGGTTTCTTTTTATTTGGTACAGTTCATTTTTTGTGATTCTGTAGCAGCAATCCACAAAGTTAAAAGAATGATCCTCACTATTATTCGTTCGAAGCCATTTTAAACGTTGATCAGAAATAGCGGTTGTATAAAACTGGCAGTATAGATATTTCTGTTTCTTCGTGTTTGGCGCCTAGCATGGCATCTATATTTAAAGACTCTATCTAAGGAGGCTATTTAAGAACATAACTCGGGTTCTTAGATGAATGTTTTAGTTTTGCAGCAATATGCGGTGTTGTGTGAAACTACCACCTAACGAAGTCTATTCTATCTTCAATTTCCATATCTTCTATACTTGATTTGTTATAACTCATCCATACACCAGGGTATTTGAAATGTTTGGTATTTATTAATTCGATCCTGGGTTTTTTTAGGGGGGGGTATGATGGATTTAGGGTACGTACTTTCACTGCTTTTATTTCATTTCAACTCCAGATCATACTTTCCGTTTTGGAAAGGTTTCTTCTTGGAACTCTTGGTAGAGGATATTGATTTATTTTTTGGCAAATAAATATCTTGATAATGACAGTATACAAAACCCTACACACTCTAGTCAACTTTAACTTGTGGATGTTATCAAGATCTTACCAGTATCTGACAGCTTCTAGCCTTTAAAACATATTTGTTGGTTATCAATACAGGTCATCGACTTACGACAAATGGCGGCTCGTGGCTAGAATTAATCGGGGTGCTGACTCAGGAAATGATTAGCCATTGTTTTAATATTGTGTAAAACGAAATAAACACATAAAAAATTTATAAATAAACTTGATAAAAATACTAAACCAAAAAATTAATTTTTATTATAAATTGTTACAGTTCAAGCTTGCTCCATTCTTTTAAAAACGAAATCCATTATTCCTTGTTTTACTTTGAGCTAAAAAGTTAATAATTAAAACATTTCTTTTTAAGACGATAGTGTCGTTAATAAATCTTATTCATAAACCCAATCAAAAACCTTTTCTAATTAGATAATTTTATAGTTTTATTGAATTTTTTATTTTACAATTCAGAACAGATTTTTGGTGAATAGCTTAACTGTTTTACAAAACAAATTTGGGAATTTCCGTTCTCCCAGGAGTCCTGCTTTTAACTAATAAAAAAATATCCGCCCTAAAACTTGGAATTTCCCATTTTCGTGAAATTAAGTAAGTGGGTGGTAACATATGTGATATATTCCGGAAAGGGATATATTTGATCGAAGTAGCTAAGTGGTTTAGGCTCCTGTAACCGAGTAGAACGATCTATCAGGTAGCAGTCATGGAACTGGTCCTCGTCGTAGTCGCAGTCAATAGGTGTAGGCAATAGGCTTAAACCAATAGGATAGCTAATGACGTAATCCAATGGGCGTCGTCAATAGGCGCCCTGTACCTCTACATCAGCCTGTATTTATGGCTGACACCAGCCAATCATATTCCTGTGAGGGGGAACACAGGTGTATCAATATTCATTACATCAATATGTAAAAAAATATTTTTTACCAGGATTTTCTAAAAAAAATTTCAAAAATAATTTCATTCATTTAATGAAAATATCCTGAAAATATCCATTAAAATCCGACAGTTATTTGATTTTTGCGAGAAATATTTTTCATTGGAAAAAAAAAGCTCAAAAACACTAATCGTAATTATGTCGACCGCTGACGTAAACAAAACAAGATATTTATGAATAAAAATGACAATAGGAAAACTGGTAATTGCTGACGCGTTTCGTCCAATGTGGACTTTATCAAAGCAAATTTTTTTTTTTTGCGTATTTTGCTTGATAAAGTCCACATTGGACGAAACGCGTCAGCAATTACCAGTTTTCCTATTGTCATTTTTATTCATAAATATTGTCTTCTCTACTGGTTAAATCGGAGAAATTTTCAAAACAAGATATACATCCAATATTTCGAACGTGCTAGAAAGGATCAATTTTTTTTTTAAATAATCAAGAAATACTTTGGTCTTTCCTCTACATACTAACATAAACATTTTGAAACACGCTAAAACACTGGGTCCCGTATGATTAACGAAATCAAGCAAGCGCGTGCCTAGTCAGCACCTCTTGGTCATCCCAGGTGCTGTAAGTTTGAATGTGTGGGTGGCGTAGTGGATAATGGTTCGGAATTGTTAATTGGGGAGCTGAGTTCCAATTCCAGTTGGGTTCTTTATATTTACTTACGCGCAAACGGAAAGTTATGAATTCAACTCTTCTTCCTCCAGCTATGGGTTAATCATCATTATTTTTATTTTAATTCTTCAGAATCTTAATATGGTTTTAATAACCTACAAATGGTTTCTAAGCCGTAAAAAAAACCCGAATCCATCAATCAGGCTTCATATATATATATATATATATATATATATATATATATATATATATATATCCTATAGAATTAGGATGTCGAGCTTAGCGCCAAATTGACTTCAGGTACCGAATTATATTTGTAGTATATTTATCTGAAAGAGAAAATTTAACATTCCCAGACATGACAGAGGCTGAATTTGGAAAATTCCACCTTGTGGGTGATGATTTTCTAGTCTGCAGCTCCTTTCCCATAGACGCAAAGTAAGTCTTTCTCTACTTACATCGTAAATGTTCAAATGAGTTCTATTCTTTGGTGCCACCAGCTGATATCTTCACACCCAAGGCACTCCCTGCTACTTCCACGGGGTTGAATTAACCTCATTCTCTATGCATGGGTGCATCCCTGAACACGATAATTGTAACCTCTTCCAGATCAAGGTTGATAGTTATCTATCCTCCTTATACTCATAATCTCCACCTTCGTCTTCTGGTGTTCATATTACACAACTCATTCAATATCTATCTATCTATCTATCTATCTATCTATCTATCTATCTATCTATCTATCTATCTATCTATCTATCCTCCTCATCCTCATAATCTCCGCCTTCGTCTTCCTCCTCTGATGTTCATATCCCACAACTCATTCAGTAACACTCTATCTTGAGTGGCTCTTGAGTCTTGCACTTGTTTGCTCTGCATTAGTGCATCGCTGAGCACGATAATTGTAACCTCTTCCAAGTCAAGGTCGACTGCTATCTATCCTCCTCATCCTCATAATCTCCACCTTCGTCTTCCTCTTCTGATGTTCATATCCCACACCTCATTCAGTAACACTCTATCTTGAGTGGCTCTTGAGTCTTGCACTTGTTTGCTCTGCATTGGTGCATCGCTGAACACGATAACTGTAACCTCTGATGATGAGGAGGATAGATAGCAGTCAAGTTCGACTGCTATCTATCCTCCTCATCCTCATAATCTCTACCTTCGACGCCCTCCTCTTACGTTCATATCACACACCTCATTCAGTAACACTCTACCTTGAGTGGCTCTTGGGTCTTGAACTTGGCAAAGGAAAAAATCTGGCTTAACCACACAGTGATGGAAAAAAGCACAACAATGGTTGGTGATAGGCTGAAGCATTACTGGATCTTCCTGTTAGTATTAAAGATGTTTCAGCATCGAACCCTTGCCTGACCTGAAGATCATCCTCTGATAAAAGCTTTGAAGAGACTGTTGCTGTTTACACAGCACTAGTTGTATGAGTCTCATTGTTATTATTATAATAAACCCATTAACGCCTGTTGTCATGTTAACAAATCAATTGTCCGTTTGCACTGGTTGGCACTTTTAGTTTTATTGCTATTACAATCAATTTTTTTTCAAAGTATCTGGTCATTGTTTATATCAGGGGTCGACTAAGTACATCCTGTCAGTCAAATCCGACAAGACGGAAGATTTCTTCCGCTCTGTAGAACATATGGCGTGTGGTATTCTGAAGCAAAAATGTTTATATTATTTTTCCTTTTATTATTCTTAATTAATTTTTTGTTTCCTTTTTGTTTGAATTTCTTGGATGATGAATTATCATTATTTACATGTGAACTATTGTCCGCATTTTTGTTCTTGCTATCACAACCTTTCGACTATTGCGCTTTCTGACATTCTACAAGTACCTGCCAAATCGAGAAACCTTCAAATTTTTCGAACTGCTCGATTTATTTCATCTACGTGGGTATGTTTCCGTTCCACTGCCTGTGTCTTGGGGTATCTCGTCTAGTTCTCATTTTTTACTGTCCAGTTATTACTCAAGACGTTTAGACTAAGTCTGAGTGCACAGTGGCCGGTCAAGAGATTGAGCTCACAATTACTAAGCCGTCCTGGGTATGAAGATAAGCAATATCCGTGTCTTGTGTAAAACGATAAACTACGTCCAACACCAAGGCCTCTGATTAGGAGGAATTGAGGAGCCTGTTAATTGATGGTCTTCCAAGGTCCACCCTGACCCGGTGTGGTAGCTCCTGTTAAGGTCCCAGCTATGGGTAAATAGTTAACCCCCAAACTGAGGTCAAAACACTATGAAAATGTAAAAATAAGTAAAAAATACTTTGTAAAAATATTATTACCAGCAATAAATTTTTGAAGAAAAAAATATCACCAACAATACATTAAAACAAAAAACATATTACAAGCAATAAATTTTTGAAAAAAAAATATTACGAGCAATACATTTTTGAAGATAAAATATTACCAGCAACAGATTTTTTGAAGGAAAAAAATATTACCAGCAATACATTATTAAAAAAAAAAATTACCGGTAATAAAAATGTTGTCGGCATTAAATAACCCATTGAGGTTGATATGCCGTAAAACAAAATAAACCAAACCAATCTAAACCAAAGAATACATATTCTATTCATACGAATCTATCCTAAAAATGTGGTCGGTATTAAATAACCCATTGAGGTTGATATGCCGTAAATCAAAACAAAACCAAACAATTACTTTATCACCAAACAAACGAAAGATTAAATAAAGAGTTCGGCTTGAATTTCCCTAGATATGACAGCAGTATTCGATGCACGGACGAATTATTTTCCTCATCTTTGTTGTTGTTATCACCCAGCTGCTGTACCCTCTCGGCCCCATCAGGTGTTTGCCGATCCGATTTCGTGGCGTATCTCGTCTATTTTTTTTTTTTTTTTGTACTGTTCAGTTATTGCTCACACCGTTTACACTAAGTCGAAGTAGCCAGTGGCCTGTCCAGAGACTGAACTCAAAATTAATGTCACCAAACACAGGAAAGATTAAATAAAAAGTTCAGGTGGAAATTTCAAGAAGATTACCGGATCGACTAGTTCCTGACGAAGACCAGAGGGTACAACTGCCGAAACATTGTGATAATAACAACAAATGGACAATAGTTTGCCTATAAATAATGTAAATACCGACATGCCAGATCGATATCACAGACCCTAACTTTGTATTTTTTCAAGATTCTCGAAATATACAACAGGAACACCAGACCAAACATGGTCAAAGTTTTCAATATACGGACGAACTATTCTCTTGATCTTTGTTGGCTGCTGTGCTTGATCATGGCTGCTGTGCTCTCCGACCCTCATCAGGTGCTTGTCGATCCGGATAACCTTTCGAGAGTTTCGAATTAAACCCTTTATTAAATCTAAGAGGGTATACTATTCTCGTTCCACTGTCCATGTCTTGTGATATTTCGTTTATATATCTTGTTTTGCACTGCTCAGATATTGCTCGACTTGTTTATATTGAGTCTAAGTACCCAGTGGCCGATTCAGAGATTGAACTCACTATTATTATATCACGAAACACAGGGAACAACGCTTTAATCTACTAGGCTATTAACGCCCGAAGATTAAATACAGACTTCAGCTGGAAATTCCATGATGTCACCTGAATCGAACAAGCTCCTGATGAAGGCCGGAGGGACAACGACCGAAACGTTCTGATAATAACAACAAAAATAATGCAACTAATGTAAATATCAGTATGACAGTTCGGAACATTTAATTAACACTTAATTAAACATTTAATTAACTTTTAATTAAATAATTAATTATTAACGTATTTTTATTCTAATGAACTTTCCCCGATGGTACCTAGATTTTATGAATTTATGCGCAGTGCTAAATTATTAGCACGCTTAAATTCATGCAGTCGTGGCACTAAGGGAGGGGGGAAGCCTCATCAGAACAATTGCCATAAAAAATATTTGTTGAAAAGACAGAGAGAAGCCACATCACGTTGGTGAGACCGTGACTGAAGTTGAGATGCCAGGTCAGGATCTATTACATCACAGACCCTTACTTTGTATTTTATCAAGATTCTCGAGATACACAGCACGAACACCAGAGCAAACATGGCAAAAGTATCAATACACGGACGAACTATTCTCGTGATCTTTGTTGTTTATATCACACAGGTGCTTTGCTCTCCGACCCTTATCAGGTGCTTATCGATCCGGATAACCTTTCGAGAGTTTCGAATTCAACCGTTTATTTAATCTACGCCGTTAAATTGTTCTCGTTCTACTGCCTATGTCGAGGGATATCTCGTCTAGTTCTAATTTTTTTTTTAATGCTCGGTTATTACTCGACCCGTTTTCAGTTGAAGTAAACGCTGCCCCAACTAGGGATTGAACTCACAATTGCTATGTCACCAAATTCAAGAAACAATGACTTACTCACAGATCATAGCAAATGCATTTGTGGCACCAAATGAGCTAATAGTGGAAAAATAGATCTTCTTGGAGTGGACTAATTTCAAATCTAATAGACTTAAAGGGTTAAAAAAAAAACACGTACTGGTCGTTTGATTTGTTAAGGTGATTTATTGTCCTTTCCTCAGAAATTCCAACGCACTTTTCTTTACACACAAGGGTTTGTCTTTCATTCCATCCTGAAGACGCCTACCTAGCACACGGAGGTTAAAAGCGTTGCCTGTAAAAAGATTTTTTACTTTCTCTTATTATCTCCTCGTTTATTCGGATACTATTCTACATCATGCGAACACCTGCGTATCAAATTAGTAAATATTTCAAAATATTTCATTGTGATAGATAGATATGAAGAAGGTTTTGCTAGCTAGATAGATAGATAGATAGATAGATAGATAGATAGATAGATAGATTGTGTGTATTTAGGCAACATTTTTTCATTGATGCATGTTTCATTAAATAATATAGACAAGTTTTGTCTATTTATTTCATGCAAATTCCTTTCATATCGTCTGATAAGCTTAACAACATTATCATTGAAAGACGAAAGAAAATCACCATATTGATACATGTTTTTTTAAGCTTTCGGCTTACATAAGTCATCATCAAAGACGACAATAACATAACAATATATTAAACTATACACGGACATGGCAATAATGATAATCTGTTTTTGTTTGCATAGAAGATTTCTAAGCAACGACAAACTCGTGCATACGAGACGCTGGAAGCGAAAATCGCACCGCGGCTCATGATATCACACATGATCACGCGAGAGTGAAAACGATGAGTGTTAAGTATGGAAAAGCATTAGTATAAACCTATGGCTTCTGTTATCAATGATAGGCATTTGAGTATATTTGTGGAGTTTTTATAGTTTATTTTGTTCAGGTTAGGTTTTAACTGTTTTATGTATATAGCTTCAAGAATTTGTAGTCTTTGTTTATTGTTTTCATGTTTAAGTTTGTGTTGTGTTTTCCACAAGGATTCTCCGGAATTGTGTATGAGGCTAGGCATGTTGTTTTAAATGTCTAAAAATGTTAGAGTTATTATCCAAATCTAGAGTCAAACGTCGTGAAAGCGAATTTGACCAACGTAAATACTATTTAATCCGTTGGAGATACAATCAACCAGAGGGCTCATGAATTTGTAAACTATGTTGTCTTTTTTTTTCAAATTGCTAACGATGGGGATAGATAGATAGATAGATAGATAGATAGATAGATAGATAGATAGATAGATAGATAATGAAGAAATCATAGCATTATGGTCCAAGGTTAGGACCATGGAAGTAAACGAAACACAAGAGTAGAAATAACAAAGAATATATTACACGAAAAATAATACAAGAAGTGGAAGGTGATAGTAAGACTATCAGACTGCTTTGTAGTGAACTACTATCAGCTCGACTCGATTCAATACCGAAAGAGATGGATATGAAGAAGGCTTAGATAGATAATGAAGAAGACTCAGATCGATATGAAGACTTAGATATGATGAAATTGGTAATGAAGAAAACTCAGACAAGCAGATAGATATGAAGAAGACTTAGATAGATAATAATGACTCAGATAGGTATATAGGAAGAAAACTTAGATGTGTGCAAGAATTCCCTAGGCCCTCACTAAAATACTAAATGGCAAAACTGCTAAGAAAGAATTTGTTCATCTTCGCATTGATCTTTTGGTTATTGTGGTGTTTTTTGCAAGTAACTAAATGAGCGTTTCCCAGAAAGAAAATTATGAAACAGAAGGATTTTTGTTGAGTATAAATTCAAGACGATACTGAAACCTGAAATCAATATCTGGAAAAGGCCGACAAATTCATTCTTACCTGATTATCTTGATACTTATCAGTTAAGAGTTGTTAGCAAATGAAAAATCCACAAACTAACGACTTTAAATATACAGATCCGATGAAAATAAACATTGGCCAGCGCAGCAACTCTTGAAAAAACTTAGCGATGTCTTGCCGTAAAGCCTTCGACGTCATTCAATGGACTTCCTAGATTTACAATTAAGTTTTCATTAATGACGTCAAGTGATTTCAAGTTCTTACGTCATTATCACAAGTAATACAGTAAAGAACTTATTTGAACAAAGTATCTATAAACAAAAACATTTTTTTGCTTTCCTCTGCTAGCCGCAATGATGGAGAAAGCTTTACCTTGTACTATCACCAGTGAGACACGATGCAAGAGCCACTCCGTTTCGCGGGGATCGTCCCTTAATTGAGACGCCATCCCACCAACCCTCCGAATGAACGCCATCGAACTAGGGCCAATAACTCCAGAAGTCTCCACTGCCATTGGAGTAAAAATAAATCTGTCCGGAAGAGAAGAATATTCAACTATTTTTTTTTATCTCCACGTCCCGTACGACAGACCCCGGCTCAACCGCAGACCTGATCAAGTTACCGGTTGAAAATGTATCGGCACAGGTTATATTCCAAAGCATCGACTCGCCAACCTTTAAAAGAGAAAATGGTAATCCCTTCTGGCTGCTTTCCATCACCACGGTCGAGGCCTAGGGGTTCGATTTGGAAACGGATGTCGTTTATTTCTGCCTGTCTTGAAAAGTGGCCGGTATTACGACGACCGGAGAAAAGATGCAAACCAAACTCATCAATGGAAACTCCACATCTGCATCTGTGACGCGCACATAATTTGAGCCTAAGACGGATCGCGACTCCGACCCGAGTGCACTCATCATCCAGTAGGTTACCGGTAGATGAGGATGGCACCGCGTTGAGACAGGCACCGCGTTGAGCCAGGCACCGCGTTGAGCCAGACACCGCGTTGAGCCAGGCACTGCGTTGAGCCAGGCACCCGGTTGAGCCAGGCGCCTTGGTGTTGAAGTAGATAGTAGAAATTTCAAATTTGTTATGATTCTATTCATTTTTACTTTAAGTTTTTTTTACATTATAGTGATGATGTTCTTTTTGTTTGTTTTTTTTATAAAATTTGATTTTATTGATTTTAAATATCCAATTGGTTTCCCCATATACCCCTTCTAGATCATTTACGTCGAATAAAACTTCGAAAATATATTCAACTTAACCTCAACATTTTTAAGTAGCAAAATTGCCATGGGAACGATTTTCGTTATTTTTTTACGTTATAGTGATGATGTTCTTACTTAACGAAACGTTGACAACAAAATAAGATTTTAAATATCCAACTACCATCTTACATGTAGGCCGTTATTAAATTGTCTTTATATTGCTGGACTTTGTCTTTTTAATTATTATATTTCCTTCATAATTCTTTGTATTTATATTTATATTATTTGCCATAATATTATCTCGTTTCATTATGTCATCATAAAACAACGCTAGCGATGTCAATACTAAAGAAAATAAGAGGTTTAATCTCTTATGTATAGCATTATTGATTATCAGCATCAAACTTCGTTGATTACTATTAGCGAGGCGGTGTGTGGATTTGGGGTTTTCACCGAACGTGGATTCTACATTCTCGTGGTTATATAAAAGACTCTCTTCTTCTCTCCTTTCAGATAAGTGTTTATATATTTCCCTGTCATCTATCTTGTCCCACGTGTGCAAATTTTAAGCACAGCTGTGTTCCCCACGTGTTTACATGTCAGAGACAGCCACTGACATTCTAAAGAAAGCGCACATGTTGGCCCGCTGATACAGGTGGTGTCTCTGAAGAACACTGAGCATAAAGTATATTTGTCAACAATGTCATTGTATTTGTATTGCTATAACAATGTTCGTTTGTTTTTTGTCATTTTTTTTTTCATTTGATAAGAAAGATTGAGTCAAAACAAAAATCAAGAAATAGCATAAACTTTTAAATTTATTGTTCTGATGGAATTTCCTTTTTAGTATCTAGACTTTATGAATTTAAGCGCAGTACTAGATTGGCAGTTAGGTCTCATCCTTTTATGGTTGAAATGGTTAAATGCAACCAAAAGTTCTATGCTGACAGTTTCTTCTATCACACTAATCGTTTGTGAAGGAGTGCGATAGCAACTTCTGGCTTCTTTAATTCCAGTCAAAAATTTAACTGCAAAATCAATTGTCATCTTCTATCATCTAACTTCCTGTTCTTTTATTGTCCTCTCTCCTTAATAATTTGTTTCTTTTTTCATATTCTTTTACACTTAATAACCCTTTGCGTCTTAATGGTTTTATTGCTTTGATTGGAATGAAATGTTTTTAAAATATTGTGAAGAAGACCAGCATACTAAATAAATCCTGTCAACCGCCTTCGAGATATCCAAAGCAACAGCCTCTGTTCCACCATTCTTATCTAAAGCTTCATAGACTCTTTGTAGCAATAACCTTTAATACATCATCAACTGACCTAAAGAAACAAAAGCCATATTGCTTATCTGAGAGAAAACGCTGCGAGGTGAGATGCTTAACCAATTCAGAGTTAATTAGAGCGTCTAGTGATTTGCTAAATACTTTGTATTGTTATTACAATGCATTTCTTTTGTCTTAATAATATCTATTTTAATTATTTCATCATGACATACAAATTGTTATTTGTATTATATTGCCCTAATATTATCTATTTGCATAACACTGCCTTCACATAAAAATATATCGTTATTACTGCTGTCAGTATTGATTTTCATGTTATATATTGTTTTTTTCATCGAACAGTTTCAAAATTTTAGAGAAAAAGTTTCAGCTTGGCCTTATACCAAATTTAGTTGAGTGAACTAAACACTGAATAAGAAATCGAATTATCAATATTTTGACGTCGTAATTTATTGACTTGAAAAGTTGCACATAGAAATCACAACCCTATCAAAAATCAGTAGCGCTGATAAATAATAATAGTTTTATATTTAAGGTTATCTGATTAGCTCGAATGAAACCAATTTAAAGCCGTCATTAGAAAATTGAACAAATTTATATATATATATATATATATATATATATATATATATATATATATATATTTTAATATAATGAAATACTTTTTAACGATTTTTGCTACATTACGCTCAGCATATACGGAATAGTCGTGAAGGTTAATGGCCGATAAATCAATAAAGTTTTTATTATACAAAATGAGTAATCATTTTCTTAAGGCATTCTATAAGTCAACCACTCGTCTATGTTTACAATATTGCTGTTATATACGGCCCTGGACCCCTGAGATTTACCTAAGGCTCCTTCATAAAATCCAAAGAATAATCAGTAATATTATTAATCCTGATCTGGCGGCTTGGATTCAGTCATTTGCCCACAGCCGGAAGGTTGCCTCTCCGTGCTTTTTTTTTTTTATAAATACTTTCATGGTAATTTTTGGATGACCTCTTCGCTATGGTACCTAGACTTTATGAATTTAAGCTCAATACTAGACTGGAAGCGAAACCTCATCAATTTACAGTTGAGCTTGCTAGATGTAGCCGTAACTTCTATGCTAACTGTTCCTTTCCACAATTCTCGCTTGTGAAACTCTCTTACGCCTCCATGCTTTCAAACCAACTTTAATCTGCAAAAATTTAAATGCAATGTCAATCGCCATTTACTGACCTCCTGACTGGTATTTTCCCTTTCTCCTCATTATTAATGTTTCTGTTTCCAATTCCTCCACACTTTGTAACCCCTTGCTTGTTAGTCGCTGTATATCCTTGATTATAATAAACAGTATTAAACAACATTTACCGGCCTGAATGTCCGAGAAATTTTCACAGAAAATGTCTTGATTGTCGGACTTTGTCCATTTCATAATGTGTGACGTCATTTGTTTACATTTGTTACGCCATGTGCAGATATGAATGTAAGTGAGAGTTTCATAGAAGATTGAAGTTTAAATACAGTAAATTCGACCTTGCTAACCGAACGCGCCTCTGTGGCCAAATCGGTAAAGGCACGTCAGGCTATATGACGGTTCCGTATAGGATACAGGTTCGAATCTTGTCGGAGGACGAATATTTTCTGTGAAAATTTCTCGGACATTCAGGCCGGTAAATGTTATTTAATACTGTTTATTATAAACCGAGCATTTACTTAAATATTTGTATCTATAAAAAGAATATATAAACATAAAATGTCTGAAAATATTTGTCGCACTTTGTCCATTTCCTAATATATATCTATATATATATATATATATATATAGAGAGAGAGAGAGAGTGACAGAGAGAGAAGGCTGATAGGCAGAGATAAATATAAGTATGAGCGCGTTTAAATTTATATACATTGGCATATAAAGAGAGGATTTTTTTGATTGTGCTTGTAAAACATACATGCATATATAGCAATCTATTTCTCTTTCTTCTATATATATATATATATATATATATATATATATATATATATATATATATATATGAAGAAATATAGATTTAGGTGTGCTATATTTATGAGATAAAGTGCTCAATATAAGAGATAGAGCGTATGTAAATATAAATATATAAGTGAACACGCAGAGGCGACAGGGTGTTTCATACTAGACGCAATCGTCAGGCCGCTCGGCAATTGCGTCTAACATGTAACAGCCTGTTTTCTCTGAGTGTTGACTTCAATATTCACTTTATATATATATATATATATATATATATATATATATATATATATATATATATATATAAATTATTTATAAAAATTATAACATAAGTATGTTATAAAATCACTACAAAAATCTTCAACATCATCTTGATAAGACACAGAGTGTGTTGAAACAAAATGGCTATTTTGTAGTGATTTTATAACATACTTATGTTATAATTTTTTATAAATAATAATTATATCTGCTCTACTTTGTATTGAGCACTCTTTTAAGAATAGTAATTGTTGGTTATTGGAATTCATTCGTATATACCAATTATATACTTGGTATGTATTATATATATATATATATATATATATATATATATATATATATATATATATATATATATATACGCACACACACACACACACACACACATATATATATATATATATATATATATATATAGATAGATAGATAGATAGATAGATAGATAGTTAATAGATATCTGAAGAATTGTAATTATTATCCATTCTATCTCTCCATTTTCCAAAGACGTCTCACAACAATATTTACGAGGATTGCTCCCGGAGAATTGAACCTGAACATGATCCATTTTACAGTGATTCCAAATTATTACTTTATTTGATATTTCTCAATGTCATATCTTATTATGACTTAGGTAGTTACGGCCTTCCAAAGCTTCCTTTATCTTTACTATCTGAGGGAAACATATAGTGGAAAGGTTACCTTATGCCTTCGTCACAACTTTCAGTTCGACTGACAGTCACGCAAAGCTGAAGAACCCAGATTGTTTTGCTATTAATACAACTTTCAGCAGACATGTTGGATTCATATCTTTTTCCAAGGACGTCAGTGCGAAGTGAACCTTACAGGTTTGAATAGAATTTGAACTCAACTCGCGATTACAATTCCTCTGTATTCATTTACTTAATTTCATTATTACAGGACATTATTTATACACATATTGGATTATGTTCGATATTTTTCTAGTGATTTCCAATTCAGGAATAATTAGAAAATGAAACCATTTACGATGAGCGATGAAAATCAGAACCAAACATTCAAATCTCGCTCTCTAATTAAACGTTTGACTCTGGAACAAATTGTACTGCGTGTTCCAGGTAAGAAGCCTCAGATTTGGTGGTGTTGAGAAACGTGGAACCATCTCATAATTGCTGATGTTCCCAGCTCCAAACGTGACCCGGGATGGTAACACCTGTTAGGGTCCCAGGTATGGGCAAATAGTTAACCCCTAAACTGGGGTCAAAATCCTATGAAAGTGTAAAAATAGGTTTTAATACCAGAAATACTTTGTAAAAAAAAAAATTATTACCAGCAATACATTTTGGAAAAAAAATTACCAGCAATACATTTTTGGAAAAAACAAATTACCAGCGATACATTTTTGTAGAAAAACATTAACAAAAATAAAAATTTTGTCGGCATTAAATAACCCATTGAGGTTGATATGCCGTAAGCCAAACCAGACCAAATTGTGCTGCAAGAAATGTGAGACTTTTTTAAAGATCGAACTTGCCCCAAGTAAGGCAGTAAAGCCGCTAAAGCACAATGGATTACTGGATGGGAAAGAATTATAAAACAAAAACATTATTAAGGAGCGAAAACAATAGAAGAGTAATCAGGAAGACAGTCGATAACGATTGACATTGCATTTAATTTTTTGAAGATCAAAGTTGGTCGGAAGACATGGAGCCAGAAGAGAGCTCCACAAGCGATAAGTGCGAGAAAGAAAACTGTTAGCATAGATCTTACGGTTACATCTAGCCAATTCGACTCTAAATTGATGAGTCTTTGTTGCAAATCTAGTACTGCGCTTAAATTCATAAAGTCTAGGTACCATAAGGGAAATACATCCGAACAATTGCCATGAAGGTATTTATAAAAAAGGAAGCAAATTTACAGCGTTGAGAAAGTGACTGAAGCCGAGACTCCAGGTTAGAAACAACAATATTACCGATTCTTCTTCGGATTTTATCAAGAATCTCTAGATATATAACAGGAGCACCGAACCATCTGTGGCAGCAATATTCTAAGTAAGGGCGAATGGTAGATTTATAGATATCTAAGATCACTTCGTATGCAATGTTGAGCTACTAAGAATCATCGGGGGAGGAGATCCTTTGAAAACGAACCATAGTCAAGACCGACTGTGGAAGCAACCTTCGTTGAAAGCTATATATTATTTTTCTGTTACTCAAAACTTCTGGAACTCCCGTCTTGTATTAAACACTGGTGGCGGAGTGGGGCTTGGGAGAGATGGCAAAAAGACAAACATTATTAAGAACTACAAAGGACAGGTAATTGTGGAGAGCCCTTGACACGTCACAAAGAAGAAGAAGAAGAAGAAGAAGAAGAAGAAGAAGAAGAAGAAGAAGAAGGTCACATCCTGAACGTTCCAGTAAAAACTCTCCTAAGTTTAAGTATTCGTAGTTGAATTTTTTTTTAAATGTAACCAGGGCCGGCGCGTACTACCCTTGTGCTCTTCGCTAACTTCTCAATATTTGCTTTTTTTTCTACCTACATCTATATATGTTACAAATTAAACTAAGCATAACTGATTATTAAAGGATGAAATACTTGCTGAAATTTTGATAACATTCTGTGGTCTTTTATTTTCCGTCCTGGGTATGGCAGTGTTATACCGGAACATACCTATTCTATTGTTAATAGACACTCCCACATATAATAAGTAGTAGTAGTAGCAGTCGACAGGGGGATCAGTGAGATGGTGAGTCAGTCGATGTCGGACATTAAAGTATTAACCACCACAACTAGATTGCTGCGTCATTAACTATTATTTCAAGTTCCTAACGTTTTGTACGTCGAACCTAATTTAGGACTGACTTAATGAAATACAAGCCTCCACTGTGAAACTACTCTACAACCTACGGTAAACTACATCCAACAGTAAGACCTCTGATCAGGAGATTCTGAGGAGCGTGGAATCACCTCTTAATTGCTGGTGTTCCCAGGTCCACCCTGACCCGGGATGGTAGCACCTGTTAGGGTACCTGCCATGGGTAAATAGTTAATCCCCAAATTGGGGTCAAAACACTAGGAAAGTATAAAAAATAGGCTTAAATACCAGAAATAGTTTGTAAAAAATTACCAGAAATAAATTTTTGAAGAAAAAAATTATTGCCAGCAATACATATATATATATATATATATATATATATATATATATATATATCCGATATACTTTTTTGAAAAAAAATCCTAGCTATACACTTTTTGAAAAAATATTAAGTAATACATTTTTGAAGATAAAAATATTACCAGCAATATATTTTTGAAGATAAAAATATTACCAGCAATAAATTTTCTTTCGGTATTAAATAATCCATTTAGGCTGATGTGCCGTAGAACAAAACAAACCAAACCAACTACAATAAAATTTGTATTTTATATGAGTATTAACTTATGACATTCGAAATGTACTAATGTGGGAGGGAGGTATCATAAATTCAGAAGGGGGGCGCGAGATACTTCTGCATGTAACGTTATGTTATTGTCGGAGTTACCTCCTCCTTCAGTTTGTAACCCTTTCACCAGAGGTCTCTCTTTCCTGGCTATAAATAGCCAATGACCCTTCGCTTCGATCTCTCTTTTTTACTTTTTCAGGCTTGTGCACTAACGCACCGAGGTAAATTTCTCTTCTTCCTTGAGGATTTCAACTATCAACCTCAAAATGTAGTCCCTAATAAAGAAATAGCGTGAAATCACGCTAAGCTGTCAATACACACGCTCGCACACACGGAATATTCCCACACTTTGTCCTTTGTACTGTTTTCTTGTATTGTAACTTGTTATGAATATATATTTGTTGTGTATACATATATTATCGGTCTTGTTTTGTTTGCTTTCTTTTTCCTTCTTCTTTGGACTTAACCAAGTCCAAACTTTTTATGTAGTTGGGCCGGCTAGCAGGAGAATCTGAACCTTACAGGCGTTTCGTCCACGTCTGTCTTCTCTCAACAAACCGTAACCGACAACATAACAGCCAAGGCCCACTACATTATAATACTTTTTCCGAATCACACTCGGTGAGTATGAAAAGACATATATGAAGACGTGAAAAGTGTGAAAAGATCGTTTTGCAATATGGTACGTTTGAATGCTGACTTTATTATTTGTTTCTGTTGCTACCTGAAATTTTGGTTGTGTTGTTCATATTTATTTGCTGCTTTTTTTTGTTTGTTCGTTTGTTTTTTTTTTTAGGGACTCCTTAAATAGTTTATATTCTGATGTTTTGAGTTTTGCTTTTCCGCTTTTGTTTGTGTGTGTATGTTTCTGGTTTTATCCGTAAAAGACAACCTACTGAAAAATGATTCCGTCAAACAATTATGATAAATTTTTATCCTAACTTCATAAAAGTGATAAGCAGAGGCTTTTGTCCACGCCTTTTCCAACAATTTTCGTATAATTACTTCCCTTACGATTATCTTTTTTTTTATTTTTTCACACATTAAAAATACAGCGATTTGTTTAATAATCAAGAAACCATTTTTATTGATTTCGAGAAATCAGGAGATACAATGTGAATAATATTATATGAATGCTGAAAATTCCAACGTAAGCAGAATACATATAAGGAGATATTTCCTCATCTTTTTCCTTGTCAATGACGAAGAATACAGAATAAGTAAATCAAATACGAAAGACTTTGCTCACTGCGTCAGTAAGAAAACGCTTGGACGCAGCATTTCCTGTGTAACGTAGATATTCTTTGCTTTTTAAATAATAAATAATTTCCCTTTTATGCAACGGTTTACTTTCTGCGATCGTTCTATTGACGTTTGTGAGTGTGTGTATGGCTTGGATTGACAGCCAACTCTATCTGGTCCGGAATAGGAAAAAAAAAAAAAAACGCTCAGCGGACAAAAAGAAAACCACACCCGTGGAGAAAAGTTATATCCGACATTTATTGTAAGTAAAAAATAAAAGAAAAGAAAAAAGAAATTCAAATATTAACATTCCTCCCTTCTCGTCTATTCAATCAACGGATGGCATTTCAAAATACTACATTGAGACCACCTCCAAACTGATATTCACACACACACACACACACACACACACACACACACACATATATATATATATATATATATATATATATATATATATATATATATATATATATATATAAAAGAATAAAAAAGAGAAGAAGAAAACTATTCTTAGTTGATGCTTTTCGTCCTCTGAGGACTTTATTAGAGGATGAAATGTACCTGCATCAAATTATAAACACACACATATATATATGTATATATATATATATATATATATATATATATATATATATATATATATATATATATATATATATATGTGTGTGTGTGTGTGTGTGTATAATTCTGATGCAGGTATATATAAAATAAACAGTCTCAACTACTCTTTACAATATATTGGGGAAACTTACAGATATTTTTTTTAAAAACTTATCTATGAACACAAAAAAAGGATCTTATATGCAACAATTTATCAAATGCATTTGGCATGAATAGAAATAAATTCAACCGCACCTTCAATCTAAATAATGCAACACTTATTAATAGAGAGAGTAACTTACTTTGACGGAAAAATCTTGAGAGTGCGGCTACCGAATCTTATCAAAGCATAAATCAGAGTCCCGTTTTTTTCTTTTTTAAATATCTTTGTTTCTGAAAGAATTACTCTTTTCCCAAGCCCACATAAATGATTATAAAATCGTTAAAAACCAAGAAAAATTTAAATTCATAACCTTCTGTTATTTAAAATATATAATACATAAATTAATCCCAAACTAAAATAATATAAATATTAATTACATTATTTTTAAAAAAACCATTTACTCAATTTTCATTATTATATTTTAATTATGTCACTTAATACCCTCCAAAATTGACCTAAATTTTTCAGTTAGACTGATGTATATTTATGAACATTCTTAAGTTTAACAATTTTGAAAAACTAAGAATATTTTTAGTTTTGTTCATAAAGTCCATCAAAGGATAAAATATGTTGGGTAAATTTTCTTAAATTTTTGTGTATAAGATTCTTTTTGTGTTCATAGATTTTTTTTTTAATTTCTGCAAGTTTCCCCAATGTATTCTAAGTAGCAGTTCTGACAATTTATTATATATATATATATATATATATATATATATATATATTACTTTTCTCTTTTAATAACTGGACAGATATATATATATATATATATATATATATATATATATATATATATATATATATATCTGTTCAAATAGATATAAATTTAACCATAAATTCGATCTAAAGAAAATCCAGTTATTAAAAGAGAAAGTAACTTACAAAGACGGAAAATTCTGGAGAGGGCCGTTATCGAATCTTATCAAAATTATAAATCTGTACCAAAAACTTTTTCCAATCACTCCATTCTTGAAAGAATTACCCCTTTTTCCAAGCCAACATAACTACAAATCTGTGAAAAAATTTTTTTAAATCAATTAAAATCATAACCTTTTATTATTTAAAATATATAAGACATAAATTAATCCCATACTAAAATAATATAAATATTAATTACATTATTTAAAACAAAACATATACTCACTTTTATACACTAAATTACGTTACTTTGCTTCCTCTATAATTTACCAAGACTTTTCAGTTAGCTTTTTATATATTTATGAATTTTCTTAATTTTGAAAACTTTCAAAAAATAACGATATTTTTGCCTTTGTTTAGAATTATTTCATGTTAAATAGAATTCTTGCGTTTAGATTGATAAAGTCCGTCACAGGATAAAATGCGTCGGCTGAAATAGCTTTTCTCTTTGTCTTTATTCATATATCTTTATCATATATCTTTATTCCTATATATATATATATATATATATATATATATATATATATATATATGCATGTGTGTGTGTGTGTGTGTGTAATGAAAATCTTGGTAAAACGTATGGATAATCACAAGGAGGATGAAATCCAGAGAGCTCAATGTTAAATCAGATCGATTAATTTAATGAAAACAGACAACTTTAAGGCTCCATTGGTTATAATTTATTTCCCCAGGGAATTTATTTTTCTCTGACTCACCAGATCACACTTTCAAGGCTGGAAAAATGAATTTAAATTCACATATCGTTTTTACACACTTTTGAGGGGTAGTTTTAAATTGATTTAAGGTGATATAAAGAGGTATATATATATATATATATATATATATATATATATATATATATATATATATATATATATATATATATATATACTCCGACAAAAGTATGACAGTTCATCGCCAACAAATTAGGAATCCACACACAAGAAAAATATCTCTTAGCCAACATGTAGAGGAATGCGGAGCATGAAATCTGCCAAACTTTAATATCATGCAATTCTATCAATGCGACTACAAAACCACCGAACAAAATCGAATTAATAAACATTTTTTTTATCAGCAAATTTAAACCAAAACTCAATTCATTCCATAAACACGTCCCTCAAAATAGATTATGTCATATTTTTCTAACCATAAGCGAAAAATAAAACTAATTAAGTCCCTTGATTTTTTTCTTTTATTCCGGGCTTAAGTGTTAACAAGTGCGAGTCTAATATACATTTATAAACTTTTTGTAAAGCTAAAAGCGAAACCGGTTAAAGTAAAACGATTTTTCCCGAAATTTCACATGTAAATAAAACAATTTTACTTTTAATAATTCACTGTAAATATACATGAATTATAAATATTACATATAAATATATAAACACATTAGGTGTTTTACGAATCTTATTATTTTCTCTCTCTTTTATATATATAAAAATAGTGGAGGCATGGTGGAGTAATGGATAGCCACTTGGATTGAGGAATCGGAGAGCCGAGTTCGAATTCCAGGTGTGAATCCTCTTCTTCTCCTTCCAGCTATGGACAACTGGCAACTGGTCTAGGAGAAGGACAACTCTGAATTCAAAACCTGCTGAGGGTCGTTTGGGACCTTGTGGCACCTAGTCACCAGGTCTCTCTATTCGATAATATGGATGGTCCTGCACGAAACCTTCACCACTATAATCAAATCTCATGTGCTGTTGTCGGGCCGTCGGTTTCCTAGGAACTGATCTGCTTGACCCTCATAAGTTGAATTCGACGTGAGAGTCGAGTATATATATATATATATATATATATATATATATATATATATATTGTTTATATATATATATGTTATATATATATATATATATATATATATATATATGCTCAATTTCGAGAATGACCACTTTCTTACATGTCAGAAAGTACATGTAACTCAGATATTATAGTGAGAGACATGAACACCACTCTGAATATCAAGTACCATAATCTAGTGACAAAAACCTTTCGTGAGAGCTCCTGTCGCAGCTTTTAATTCAAAGTTGTCCCTCTGCCTGGTTGCCACCCACGGCTGAAGAATTCATTCTGCTCTACTAAAAGTAGAAGATAGCAGGAGGAGACAGGTACTTACTGGTGTGGTATTTTTGCAGCATCTTTTGCAATGAATCATATGTACGAGTTCAACTTGAGATCTGGGTTGAGTTTAAGTCCTAATGCTCAAGGATTCCATGAATGAGCGCCCGTTCAGCGATGATGAAACTAGTTTGTTTTGTTTGTTTTTTTTTTCATCAAAAAACAGTTTTTAAAAATTAAAATACTTTCAAATCATTTATACTTTTTTTTTTTTTTTTTTGTAAATTTAATTTTCATCATAAATATTGTTTCAGCTAATTTTCTTTTTTTTATTTTGGGGAGTTCTTTTTAGATAACCATGGCTTGGTTTTGTTTGGGTTTTTTTTACGCGATATCAACCTCAATGGGTTATTTAATGCCGACAACATTTTAGGATAGGTCCGTAAGAATACAGTATGTATTCTTTGGTTTAGTTTATCTTGTTTTACGGCATATCAACCTCAATGGGTTATTTAATGCAGACAACATTTTAGGATAGGCTCGTAAGAATACAGTATGTATTCTTTAGTTTAGTTTATCTTGTTTTACGGCATATTAACCTCAATGGGTTATTTAATGCTGACAAGATTTCAAGATAGGTTCGGATGTATACAATATGTATTGTCTCTAAGAAATCAGTTTGTAAATCAGGTTTCATTGACATTTAATTTCCAAAAATGTATTGCTCGTAAGATTTTTTCCTTCATAATCTATTTCTGGTAATTTTGTATTCATAAATGTATGGCTGGTAATTTTCTTTTCAAAAATGTTTTGCTGGTAATAATGTATTATTGCTAATAATTTTTTCTTCAAAATTCATTGCTGGTAATAATTTTTTTCTGGTATTAAAACCCATTTTTTACACTTTCATAGTGCTTTGACCCCAGATTGTGGGCTGACTATTTGCCCATAGCTGGGACCCTAACAGGTGCTACCACCTTGTGTCAGGTTAGACCTGGGAGCATCGGCAATTATGAACTGGTTCCACGCTCCTCAAAAGCTTCTGATCAGAGGCCTTGCTGTCGGATGTAGTTTATCGTCTTACTCAGGACGCGGATGTAGTTTATCATCTTACCCAGAACGCGGATGTAGCTTATCATCTTACCCAGGACGTGGATGTAGTTTATCATCTTACCCAGAACGCGGATGTAGTTTATCTTCTTATCCAGGACGCGGACATGGTTTATCGTCTTACCCAGGACGCGGATGTAGTTTATCGTCATACCCAGGACGGAGATAACCATGATTTTGCTTTACATAACCATGACCGCCATATCTATCTATATTTAACGTATTTATCAACGTGGTGTCTCGGTTTGAGCAATCGGTTGCATTCATCCATCTCTTCTCAAGCAGCAGGGCAGACAAAGTCTTATAGATAGTGGGCAGCCAGTCTTGGAGAAAAGCAAATCTGAACTCAAAACCTGAGTGGTCGGTGACTAAACCGGCTCCCGAGGAGGGTAAATCGAACCCCAGCAGCGCAAAAACAATGACTGTTAAAGGGTGGATGAACTCTTCAATGTCAACGGCCACCACAAACTCAGATTATATAGCCTCATAGTATGGCTATTATCCATTACACCACCTGGTATTCCGAAGCGGTCACCCATCTAGGTACTGACCAGGCTCGACGTTGCTTAACCTTTGGTGATAGTAAAGGAACCGGTATTTCAACACTATATAATCGTAAACCAAGAGATTTGGGTGCACATAACGAATCAGATTCTTTTTTTTAAGTTGACCGTATAGCCATTTCAGAAAATAAAAACTTTTTGCGTTCTTCGTATCAATTCGATATTGTCAATATTCTGGCGTTTCTGCTTTGCAATTGAGAAAAAAAAAATTACAAAATATTACTCAATCTCGTTTCTATGAACAATGTAAGGAGTGCCTATGCTGTGCCGGCGTTCGTCTTTTGAATGATGGCAAACACCTTTTGCCGCGTAGCCTATTCAGCTACGCGCAGTTTCTTTACAGTCTATAAAGCAGACAATTTTCTGACAGTCATAGAAATGCTACGCTTTATTCACATCATCAAACAAAGTTCTCAGAAATCTTTATTATTATTATTATTATTATTATTATTATTATTATTATTATTATTGCCGTTCCAAGAAACATCAAAAAGATTCAACGCCAGTCGCAGAATTTTCTAAACGATATTTTCAAAACACACCAATTAATATCGGTTTGGCCACACACGAGACAGTTTTGTTTCTTGAATATATTGTTTACAAGTTTGATTCAGTGCCAGACGTATTAATCGAATGTCGATCAAGTTTTAATGGAGTGTTACCGAAAAAGCATTGCCTTAAAAAAAACATGGTAGTGACAATACTGTGAGTTGAGGAATTAGTTTGGAGATGTAGAAGTTACCAAGGTAGGGGGTTTACTCATTTACAGATGAGTATCTTCGGATAACGTCCTTTGTTCAAATATACACCAATTTATGGCCATTTAGAAATGCATGCAAAGATATTTGATGCAAAAATACAAATTGCATGTACTGATAAAAACTTATAAAATATACAATAATATTCAAAGTGTTCATAAGTTCCTATCAAAAAGTTCTCGTATTGAAAGTCATTAAGTCCTTAGCATATATATATATTTTTATGTCCATCGTTTTCGTCATATTGAACTGAATTTGTATTTTAATGAATTTTGTCTTGAAAATGGTTTATTAAAACCGAAACGTCTGACGTCGACAATTCTTTCATTTTAACTACATTTATGGATTTTTGTTTGTTTTTCAAAATTTCTACATTCTGTCGGATTTTATCCATTTACACTTGCTATATATATATATATATATATATATATATATATATATATATATATAAGTGTTCATTGAAGTCAACAGGCAGAGGCGGTAGACTGTTTCATGCTAAACGCAATCACCAGGCCATGATGATAGCGTTTAGCATGAAACGGTCTGTCGCCTCTGAGTGCTGACTTCAATGTTCACTTTATATTTACATATGTTCTATCTCTGATACTCAGCACTTTATCCCACAAATATAGCATACCTTAAACTATATTTCTCCCCACCACACACACACACACACACACATATATATATATATATATATATATATATATATATATATATATATATATATATATATATATATATATATATATATAGAGAGAGAGAGAGAGGGGGTCTTTGTTAATATGTACGTAGGTATGTCAGTATTTCTTGATAGTAGTAAAACTTTCGACTCTCTCTTTCTCTCTCTCTCCCCTCTCTCTCTCTCTCCCCCTCTCTCTCTCTCTCCCCTCCCCTCTCTCTCTCTCTCTATCTCTCTTTCTCTGAGGAATCCGAAGCTTGAGGGTAAGGGACAGCAGATGAAATTCTTTTTTAGCAGTTGGTCTTGTCCGTTTAACTGCGCGTCATTGTCTTAACACTTTAAAAACAAACAATTAATATTCATTACCGAATCGTTCTTGATTTTGATTGGTTGCGGAAATGACTCATTTGACACTCCCTTTTTCTTCACCTACATTTGTGAATGATAAACTTTTGGGCCATTTTATTTATTTATTTTTTCCTCATCTTTTGGTTTTTATTTCTTTATGGCAAACCAAAATGGCTTTCCATTTTTTATTTTTTTTTATTTTTGAAATAGTGATCTTTTTTATTTTTTTATCACTACAAATTCTCGCTACTCTTTTCCTTTCAATATATCATGTGAGTGGCATATTCGCCAAGGCCTCTTACTTCATTATGTTTCCCCAAAATTTCAATCGTCTCTTTCTGATCCTAAGTAAACCTGACCTTTTTGTTTCCATTTTCCTTAAAACTTCTTTGTTCACATGATCAGTCCATGATATTCTCAGCATCCTTCTGTAGAACCATATCTCTGTTGCCTCAAATATGCTCTTCATCTATCAGGAAATTATCCAAAATATAGGAGGATCAATATGACGTAGCAGTTGAGCATTCTTATCTTTCTTTTCAATGAAATATTCCTGTTTCTTAATATTGTGCCTAGTTTCGGGAAAACATCTTTCGAAATTTTAATGCCACTTCGGATTTCTGTGTCACATTTTGCACCGTCTATTATAATTATGGCTCTTTAAAAGTCCTCTTATGTTTGACATGTTATGTATTTCGCTGACTAGATTTTCAAAAAAACATGTATAAAAAAAGAATTATTTTGAATAAGTTCTGGAAAAGTGAACAAAAAAACCTAAATGCTGATAGTTAAATCAATTGCAATATATACTCATCCCAGTCTTATAGTGTTGTTCCTTATATATATATATATATATATATATATATATATATATATATATATATGTGTGTGTGTGTGTGTGTGTGTGTGTGTGTGTGTGTAAGCAAATATATGGATATAAATCCGACAGTATGAAAGAAAAATACAGAAAAAACAAACAAAAATCTGAATATGCAATTATATAGTATTAATGTTAAAATTTTAACATTAATACTACATAATTGCATATTCAGATTTTTGCTTGATTTTTCTGTATTTTTCTTTCATATATATATATATATAATGAGAAGAAAGTCTTTGTTAGGGTGTATGTATATATGGACACTTTTATTTATTTATTTATATTTTTTTATTTTATTTCTTTATGGCAAACTGTTGTAACCAAGGGAAGGTTACTGGATAGAATAATCACACGAAGGTTGGTAATGAACGATAATACTTAGGACAAGAACAACGCATATAAGATTCGCCAGCGGTGCGTAGAAGAAATAGTCAACTGCTCTAAGTGAGTCAAGTGAATTCAACAATGAATTTTCAACTGCAGGATATCTACCAACCGCCCACGCGGCCAGATGTAGCATGAGGCCGAATTTAATGTGGGGTATCCGAGCCCTTAGGCGTTTAAAACGGGATCGGGTAGCTGTTTCCTGAAACGAGATTCCGCCTTCAACACAGCTTTGTCTGGGGATTCTCTCTGTCCAGAGGCAGAGAGTTTGACCAGCACGGCTGGAGACGAATCTCCAACTGTAGAACAACATACAGTATTTACTACTGTATTTATGTGAACTGAGACATATCCAGTATCGTCCGTAGGTATGCTACAACACAAACCTAAATCTTTTACCAACATTTATCTTTCCATTTTTTATTTATTATTTATTTATTGAAATGGTGATGTTTTTGTTTTTCTATCACTACACGGGATATTTCTGGATAAACTGTTTTAGATTTCATTTTGGGTGGATATACGAATTCCTTCACACTAAATGTTAAATTTTTTCTTTTAAAATGACAAAAAATACTTTATTTCTTTGTTTTTTCGATTGCCATTAAATAAATCTGCTTTTCTTGTTTCCACCAAACAAAAGCGCATAGATTGATATGTAATTAAATATAGAGCAAAATGAAAATGATCGTTTGTTCTAATCACGAAAAAAAATGGCACAAGTTGGTCGTGTAAAAAATGGCACAAGTTGGTCGTGCAAAAGAAATGCCACAAGTTAGTCGTGCAAAAAAATGCCACAAGTTGGTCGCGTTTAAAACGTATCGATTAAAGATCAATCCCGATACAAACAGCCAAGATCATTTGAATATAAAAACAGAATCTGTTGCTATCGAACAAATACGCACTATTTCGATTGAACACTCAAAGGCCTGCTTGATATCGCCTTATGGGGTTACTCAATTGTATTAAGGAAATATTTAAACCTCGACTTAGACGTCAAGAAATCGAAATATCTCTTAAAATTTGCTCTTCCGGTATTAAAAAGAAAAATACATTAAAATTGTAATATTATTTCTCATGTATTTCTCTAGTATGAAAAAAAAACTTTCATTTTATTCAATTACTAGCAGTCATATCCAGCTGGTTGATCAGAAAAAGCGTTCCATTAGAATGGAGTAAAAACATGTTTAGATATAACAGAGGATGTCTTCTTCAATTACTTTAAAGTACTTTCTTTAAAAAATATTTTGAATTAATGCAGTTAATTTATATAACAGTAGTCTGTATTTATTCAATCGAAGTTACCCGAGAACATGAAAGAGTAAAACAGGCAACATGAAGACCCACTTCAGACCACAATTATTTTGAACTTTTTGAAATCCAATTTATCAGTGTGTTACCAGAGATGTAAAAGAGAATACATTTATAAAGCAATTGCTAAGTTTGATGAAAACTGGTTGAAACATCAACGAAAAATAAGAAAACAGTAAAAATCGCCATTTTTCGTTATTTACGCGGGTTTTAACTATATAGGTGGACACAGTTATCAAGTAAAATGACTGTTAAACATTCAACTTATTGTTGACTAAAATTGAGTGAAGGCTGTATTAGCTTGCTTGAAAATTGAGGGAGATTTTAGTTTAAAATTTGTGTTGAAATCGATTTTTCGTTTTTCGCGGTTTTTCGCTAAATGCAGTGGCGTAGAAATAAAAAATGAGGTATCGTTGAGCTAGTCATAATGTAAGTAACCTACATATCGAGTTTGAACGAAATCAGAGGAAAAAAGTTGAATTTATCGAATTTATTGATTTTTGATTGGCTTTATGAATTATTGATTTTTTAAAAATTACCGATTTTCTAGGCTAAGAACCTATTTCTTACACTGTACAATGTATGTGTCAAGATTGGTTAAAATCGGTTGGATGGATCTCGAGTGAAAATGTATCACGCAGACAGACACATAGACAACCTGTGATTTTTATATAGAGAGATTTATTTTTCAATATAAATCCCTTCCTTGTCAATGCATTTGAGTCAACGCTTGTCCATTAATAACCATAGATTACATATTATAGAGTGAAAATTTAAAATCAAAATAGCTGTGCCAGACTGATCTATTGTCATGGGAACGTAATACTACAATAAAATGTCAATGAATTTGAAAGGCCTGCACAAACCAAGTGTAGTACGGACCTTTGTGAGCAGTAAGATTGCTGCGCCAATGTCCAAAGACTGTAATTAGAAAGAGAAAGTATAAACAAGAGAATGGTGTAATTTAATCTTTAAATTACTCGAATTAGCTGGAGTAGTTATCATCAGCCTCATCAACATTAGTCCTATTACAGTCTTGTGGTCATAGGGGTCATTGCGCATGGCTGAGCACTTGACTGGCTGATTCCATGGGTCGCAGGTGCCTGCCAATGTCTGAGTTTCTCAACACAAAATTATATATATATATATATATATATATATATATATATATATATATGTAGAGAGAGAGAGAGAGAGAGAGAGAGAGAATTTAGAAAAATATAACTGGAAAATTTGTAGTGACAGTTTTTTACCGTTAGGAGTTCATCGGGCTGAATAATCTAGATGATATTGTCACGTCTACACATGCGCCCGTAACAAGAGACACAGCCTTAGTTTCAAAATTATATATATATATATATATATATATAAAAAAATAAATATATATAGTGGTTAAACGCAAGAGAAATATATGTATATTAAAAAGAATAGAGGTGCCGCAAACGTTTTTTGGTTGTAATGTGGATTTATTTAGAAAAAAAATATTATGCTTTGTTTTACATAATTTTACGACACGAGTTTCTGGTCTCGCGACCGTCTTCAGGTAAAAGTGGAGATTTCTACATATTATTAAAATAATTAATTTTCTTCATGTTCAATGTGAAATATTCTCGATATGAGACATTCTCTGTTTTGTGTTGGCAATCCGAATTTTCTTTCTAGAATTGTCAATGAAGAGTTCTGCGCGAAGGGTCATAAAACAATAAAGGTTTGTCCAGCAGTAGTTATCTGCATTTAATCTTTTAATGTTTTAGTGACCCCTATGTGCTCTTGGATCTGTTTCTATTTTGTGTGTTCCTGTCAGCATGCGTGAATATATGCGTGCGTATATTTCTCCCTCCATACATATTGTCTTACTACGAGGAATTCGTAAACTTATTTGTACCTATACACACATACACACACATACGCACATACACACTATCCCACCACAAGTAATCAGTACACACACACATATACACACATATTTCCCAAGCTACATGGAACCAACACACACAAAACACACACACACACACACACACACACACACACACACACACATACACGCACACACAAATATATATATATATATTTCTGAGATGTGTTTATTTTGTAATTATTTACATTATTTACATTGTTCGGACTGTCGTCCTCATCTTTATGGCCGAGTGGATAAAAGCGTTGATTGGATCCAGTGACTTGACCCAAAGTGTTGTGGGTTCAATACCTGGCTACTGCAGAGGTAAACAACAATTTGGAGAGTTGAGTTAAAGGGAGATAAGTGAGACATCCGAAAGAGGCATGGCACGTAGAACAAGAACCATCTACCACGAAATAAATGGTTTAGTTCGAAATTCCAATCACCTGAAGAAGGCAGGAGCGTACAACGACCGAAACGTCGTATGGCAGTAAAGATGAGGACAACAGTTCGAACAATATAAATAATATATATATATGTGTGTGCGTGTGTGTGTGTGTGTGTGTGTGTGTGTGTGTGTGTGTGTAACTTCTGTGTTCGAACCGAAAAGCACGCACACAGTGATGGCTGTCTTCAAAGTGTAAGTCTGCATGTTGTTTATAAAGTGCTTCAAAAATCTTTTGCAATTATGTTCTTCAAATGGCATGAATTTTCTTATAGGTGAGTGGAGTTAGTTATAAGTGTTTAATTGCTTTCTTATCGAACTACGATGACTTAAGTGGCTAGTATGACGTCTGCGTAAAGAGCTTACCATGTAACCAATGTATTCGTTGGTGGTTTTGTCTTTATTACAATGTTCGCAGGCCTGAACTGGACAATGTTTACATTATTGGTTACATAGCTGGTCTCAAGACTTGGCTGGCAACCAGTCTAGGAGAAGGAAAACTTTAAATTCAAATCGCCTGGAGACGGTTGGGCTCCGCCAGGTAATCTTGCCCAAGACACATTATTTCTACTGTAACTGCAGTACATGTGGTGCCCCTGCGACTCCAATGAGTTATGGGATTTTGAATTGTGATCGATTGTTTGTCTGCGATGCACATTTCATTGGAATTTTGTTATTGATAATTATGAGTTTGATAGTTTTTAGTTTTCTGTTGCAAACAGATTTACACACGTTTGCTAAGGTCTACAGGTGAAATGAATTGTTTTATGAGGCGTCGCATGGCGAATTCGCTTTGATTTTAAGTTTTTATGCATTTGGTTTCAAAATGACATGTTAATTGTGTGCTGTATTTTTTTTTTTTTTACTATACGTGGCGTTTAGTTTCTGTCAGAAAAATCTTATTTGCTTAGTAATAATGTAGCTCGGTGAAATAGTCTTTGCCTAATGTTTGTTTTATAGATTTAAGTTAATAGGCATATTTGGGGGGGAGAGGTTTGCTCAATTAAGAAAGATTTGTTCTTTTTTATCTTCTATCGCTATGAGATTTGCTTTTATAATTGAGAAGGCCGGAGATTTTCTTAGTGTTACACACACATTATATATATATATAAAAGGCTGAAACACTAATATTCCATGATTATAGGTTATTACATTAGTATCGTAATCATGATCCAATTCATAACACTTACAATTTCAAAATATATCTATATCTATCTATCTACATACATATATATATATATATATATATATATATATATATATATATATATATATATATATATGGTTGGATAGATGAGTTTGTGACCCTGGGTTTCACGCTTTAGCGATCGTCAGACAAACTGATTAATGTTTTAAAAATTTAATTAATTTTTTAATGTTTTAAAAATAATTAGTACCGCGCATATAATATATAAATAAGTATACATATATATATTTATTTATATTTATATACACTTTTCACACACACACACATATATATATATATATATATATATATATATATATATATATATAGAGAGAGAGAGAGAGAGAGAGAGAGAGAGAGAGAGATGAAAACTTCATTAAATATGACTGACAAGGTGCTTTGACTAAGAATTTTTATTTAATTTCTATGATCTTGTAATTTTTTTCTTCACAGTAGACAAATTATATAAAAACTGTCCAAATGTTTTATTTTTCCAAGCGCTTTCGGCTATACATTTAGCCATTTTCAAGGATGAGATATTTACTCTTATCTGGTAATGGATTGTTGTATGTATGTATTTACTATTATAAAATGTTTTATTTTCCAAATACAGTCAATATATTGTGTCCATGTTCAGAGTTAATATTATTGAATATTGTTTTTTTTTTTTTGTTTTTTTCCATTATTTTTAGATTTTTTAAACATGTAGACGATGCTGTTATATTTGTATTGAGTCTCACCCCCCCCCACTAGGGCAACATGTGACACAAGGTCACGTTATATTTGTATTGTCAACAAGTATGTTGCGAATAGGGTCCGGTAGGGTTTCATGAAGCTTGCATGACAGAAGGATTACTGCCTAAATACACAATATATATATATATATATATATATATATATATATATATATATATATATATATATATATATTCTGATGTAACAGCAAAATTGTGCAAATCGTGTAACAGCATGCGATAATTGTGCATCCCACAAAATGTTTAATATCTAAAAAAAAATACTAATTGAGTTTCTTTTTTCCAGTTTTTCAAATAAAACGTTTAGCCATCTTGATACAATTTGTCGTAAGAATCACTGAAAAACCCTTTGAGTTATTCAGCTAGAAAGAGAAGAGTTTAAAATCGTTTTGTGTCAGCCCCCACTATATCTTCTCAACTGAGCAATGGTGAGAAAAATAAAGATCAGTCAGGCCTTCCGACCACAAGGAATCAGTACATACACACACATACATACACACATGCACACACTGATTCCTTGTGGTCGGACGGTGTGTATGTGCGTATGTATATGTATGTGTGTATGTGTAGAAATTAGTTTACTAATTCCTCATAGTAAGACAGTATATGTATGGAGGGGAAATATACGCACGCATATATACTAACATGCTGACAGAAACACACGAAAATGGAAACAGATCTAAGAACGCACAGGGCTCAGTAAAACATTAAAAGATAAAATGCCGATAAGTAATTCATCATTTCGCTTGGACCAACCTAAATTGTTTTATGACCCTTCGCACAGAACTCTTCACTGCCAGTTCAAGAAAGACATTCGGATAACTAACACAAAAACAGAGAATGTCTCATATCGAGAATATTTAACATTGAAAAACATAAAGGAAAAAAATTAATTATTTTTAATAATATGTGGAAATCTCCGCTTTTAACTGAAGACGGTCACGAGACCAGAAACACGTGTAGTAAAATTATGGAAAATAAAGCATAATATTTTTTTTCTAAAAACAACACATTACAATCAAAAACGTTTGCGGCACCTCTCTTCTCTTCTTTTTAATATACATACTTTTTCTCTCGTTGGAACCACTATAACCTCTTACTTATATATATATATATATATATATATATATATATGGTGGAGTCTCCCGTATTAGACACCAGCACTTATGATTTGATTACAGTGACGAAGGCATTGTGCACAACCAACCACACTTTTTGAAGAGTTGAAAACAGAGACCTGGTGCACTAGGTCCCACAAGTTCCCAAACAACCTTCGGCAGGTTTTGAATTCAGAGTTGTTGTTCTCCTAGACCAGTTGCCACCCAAGGCTATAGAACCCATTCTGTCCTGCTAATTACCCATAATGTGTAAATTACTCTTCGTAACACGATTATTTATCATCTCTCAGTTGAGTCTCTGTCTTCAGGGGCGGCTCCGTCAAAGGACAGAGTCGCAACTGAGAAAAATTATACAGAGAGGTACCCAGCCCAGGGGAACATCTTCCCGAGGCTGCGTCCTCTCATTGCAACAAAGAGAGGGATCGGTGCTCGCATCGAGGCCAATACAACCGATGGTTGCAGGGGCTCGGGCAATTTTTGTTCCTAGCCCGGGTGTACACGCTCGGGCTCCCCACATTAAACCGATCTTGTGTCACAACATGAACACGTGGGGTTTGAGTAAATAGAAATTACCCATAGCTGAAGGGAGAAGAAGAGGATTCATAACTTTCCCAAGGGTATTAGCACCTAAGTGTATGTAATGGATTCGACTATATATATATATATATATATAATTGATAACAGAAGCCATTGGTTTATATCAACGGATTCCCATACTTAATACTTTCAGTTTTCAGTCTCGCATGGTCATGTGTGACGTCACGCGCTGCGGTGCGATTTTCGCTTTTTGCGTCTCATATACACGAGTTTGTCGTTGCTTGGAAATCTTTTATGTAACAAAAACAGACTATCATTATTGTTTTGCCTGTGTATTGTTTAATATATTGAAATGTAATTGTCATCTTTGATAATGGCTTATGTAAACCGAAAGCTTAGATAGGATTAAAACATGTATCAATATGATGATTTTCTTCCGTCTTTCAATGATAATGTTATTGTTTATCAGACAATATGAAAGGAACTTACTTAAAATAAATAGACAAAACTTGTCTATATTATTTAATGAAACATTCATCAATATATATATATATATATATATATATATATATATATATATATATATATATATATATATATGAAAAATAAGAAAAGATCATCAGCCTACAACCAGCAATCAAAACTTGCAAACTTTGCTTTGAAGGTAAAATAGCTATCATTACATTCCCAGACCAAAATAAATTATTAAATAAAAGATCCGAGCTCATCACAAAATCCAGACACGAAAACTTTTTACTACGTTACTTAATTTTTACTACGTTACTTAAAAATCAAAAACGGAAAAAATAAAAATAAATAAATAAAATAACAATAAAATAAGCAAAATTAATTAACCCAAAGAAATTACCAAATCACACCTGTTAGAATAGACGAAATAGAATAAAAAAACAATGAACCCAAATAAATAAAGTAAATAATAAACAAATTAGAAAACCATTATGACCAAAACATTAGTTAGACTATAAAAATCAAACCAAAAAACGGACGAAAAAAATAGCTATAACTGTTATATAACGAGGAAAAAAATACTACGTTACTTAAAAATCGAAAACCGAAAAGAGAAAATATACAGTATAACAAAAAAATAATAAAAAGTAAAATAAATTGACCTAAATTCATCCAAATAAATAAATAAACTAATCCCGATAAACTAACCGTTAAAAACAAATAAAGATAAACAATCCAAATAAATACATGAAGTAATAAACAAATTATAAAACTGTTCCCGCCAAAATAATAATTAGAATAAACTACAACAATCAACCCCAAAATTCAATGAATAGCTTTATCTTCCCAAACCAAAACAAAACTATTATAATAAGCGATATAAACAAATTCTTTACTACGTTAATAAAAACACCGATTAAAAAATAAATAAATATATAAGGTAAGAAATAAAAATAAAAAATAAATAAAAACAAGCAAGACAATTTTAACCAAATAAATAAATAAACAAATAAACGACTTCCGGTAGAATAACCGCCATAATAGACTACTCACAATGCACCACTGACCCGTATATATATAAATAACCGAGAAAAATAACAGCACTCGTGGCCTGACGATTGCATCTAGCATGAAACAGACTGTCGCCTCTAAGTGTTGACTTCTATGTTCACTTTTATATTTATACACGCTCTGTTTCTGATATTGAGCACTTTATCCCATAAATATAGCACATCTTAAGACTATATTTCTTCATATATATATATATATATATATAAGGTGTTAACGACATTATGGTCGAATACACCAGGTAATGGGATTTTATTAATATTGTCACTGTATACTAGCATGTTTTGGTAAATATGTAGTCGCCATTATCTTGCGGGAATCAGCACTTTTGATAATAAATATTTACGAGTTCCTGGAAAATGTATCCCACAAACAATATTGGCGGACTCAATGTGAGTCCAAGTAAAATGAGAAACACAAAACAATAAATGTAAAAGAAACGATTATGCATGTACTTACAAAATGAATTACATGTGACGAAAGAGAAAACACTAGACTAGCTATAATAAGAATATATATCTATATATGTGTGTGTATGTGTGTGTGTGTGCGCGCGCACGCGCGTAACAAGCGTGAGTATAAAAGTCAAGTAAGAAAACCATGAAATGAATATGTCTCAGTGGGGGATACTTTACTTTCTACATGCGACTCCGTCCTAAAACCAAAGTTGAAAAGCTCTAAAAGTGGCTAGGAAGAGAAATACACGCCTTTTTATAGGCTTAAGGAGCGCCCCCTAACGACAGTATTTTTCTTGTGCAAAATCAAGGGGAATAATCCACAATATCACATACATAGTTCATATAAGAATTTTAGTCAAGAATGTTGTTCATTAGTAGATTTTATATTTTTAAACTACTATTTTCTGCCAATATGAACTTGTCGCCGACGTATCTTGCGTAGATTTTTTTATCTGTTTATTTTGCCAAGGACATTGTTTTCAATGTGTATCACGTAATAATTGGAGAAGGAGTTTCCATACTAATGTCGTTGATTAGAGATGGAATGTTCCCGTTATGATTGTAGAAAGGAGTTTCTTCAGTGCATGAATAGAATAATTTTCGGCGATCTGGGGAGGAGTGATTGACGCATCTTTGTCAACACAGTCACAAATTATATTGTTTTTTTTTTGTTTTTTGGGGTTTTTTTTTTAAGCATTTCACCCCAAGCAAGGTCGGAAGCCACTAGGACGCAAGGGGTTACAGAAAATTTAGAGCAAGATCAGATAGGAGTGATAGAAGAAAGGATGAGGGTAGTGGATAGATCAAGGCAACTGGAGATGTCGATTGACATTACACTTGAATAGCTGGAGATTATAGCTCACAGGGAAATAAGGAATAAGGAAGGGAGTTCCACAGGCGAGAGGTGCGAGACATGAAGCTATTAGAGTAGAAGAGACGGCTACATTTAGGAGTTTCGACAGTGAAGGGGTGAGAGCGGGATGCCAGCCTCGTAAGGCGCTGGAACTCATGACGTCTGGGAATCAGCGAATGCAGATCCTCGGAGCAATTTCCATAAAAGTATTTGTAGAACAGACAGAGCGGGGTTGACTGGGACGTTGATGAAGAGGTTTCAGACGTCGAGGGAAGCTAGGGTTCCATGTGTTGCTGTCGTTGCATTGAAGATTTGGAGGAATTCATTTGGAGATGCAATGCGATAACTGTTGTGTCTTGGGAAATATATTGCGAAATCATGTTATTCAGGGTTATTGATAAGCAATATATAGGTGTAAGTTTTTGGGAGATGATAGAGAGACACTAAGAAAACTGTAAGGGCACAAGAAAAATGGAATAAATCTTTAAAAAATTTCCTTGTACGTCATATTCAATGAAGCATGTATAAAAGAAGGTTTGTTGCCAAAGTATACAGTAGCAGGACCGTAGCAGAGACAATTCTCTTGGTCTCTCACTCTCTCACATTCTCACACACTATTACTTTCTTTTTCACTCACTCCCTCACTCTTGTTCTTTCTCACTCTTGCTCTCTCTTTTATGTTTTAATTTCCCACTCTTTCATGCTGTTACTCTCTCTCCTTTTTTCACTCTCTCACTCTCACTTACACTCTTACTCTGTCTATTTCTTACTCTCTCATACTCTTGCACTCTCTCACTCTTGCTCGGTCATTTTCTCTTTTGATATCTTTATCTCTCACTCTTGCTTTCTCACTCTGTTTTCTCTCTTTCACTCTCATACTCTTTCTCTCTGTCTCTTGCTCTTTCACTCTCGCTCTTACCCTTTCTCTCTCTTTCACTCTCATTCTATCCTTCTCTCTTTCTTTATCTATCTCTCTCACCCTCTCTCTCTCTCTGACTCTTAAAAGAATAAACTTGCACAAAAGCACATGTTCAACAGCTAGAGAACATAAAAGCATGATAGACATATTCGTTAATTGCAAACCAGATACCAATTTAACGATAAACCTATAACTTACATCACTATTTTATCACCTATCCTGTAGGCTGGCCCAAAAATAAGAAGTCGCTTGTTAAACAAAACCTGATAAGTGTGGGAGCATAAATCTTTCTCTGTGACACAAACAAGCAATACATATAAAATTATTGGAATGTGATAACTTTATCAAATCTATGTATTCAGCTAGTCCGTGCATGGCCATAGCAGAGACAAATATTCGTGGCAAAAGCAATTTCGAATTTAGCCTTAAGTTATCAAAAGTCGCCAAAATGGTTAGCGGCAAGAACATATAAAATTTCCAGTGCCTATAGAGATTGACTTTGAAATCTTTGAGAACCGTCTATGTTACAAATGAAAGAATCTTTTTTTGAATGTCTACAAGGAAAATATAGATTCCTTAATTAAGGAAAAAAATTCTTTATTTTTACCTAGGTCTTTTTATTTGGTTCTGAAAAAAATGAAACAGCCACAGGAACATTTTTATGAAAATTATATTCCTCCTTGCTGTAATATTTTTTCTATGTTTTATTACTTTCTTTATTGTATTTTGCTAAAAAAAAAAAATTATAAAAATACTACAATTGGTAAAGATTTGTAGGGAGCAAAGACCACCGCCGGACTGCTGCGGCGCTGCATAGTATATACTTGTGAGTATAATTTATACTATTTTGGAATCTTCTACGTCAGCCAGTCACCTCTGCTGGGAAATGCACTATTCCTGCGTGACTTTCACCACCACCATCTTACAAAATATATAACAAGCATTCATTGGTTAATCACCTTCGATCTAGCTTGCTGATTGGTCAATTTCGACCAATCAAATCACCCCCACGCGACAGAACTATTTTGGCGCCAACTCAGTCGGAGCCTGTCACGTGGTACAACAAAATTATAAAAACAAAACACGTGTAAACTCTCTCGCGCGTGCACGCGTCTCATTCCTTGCTGCCAAGATGTAATCTTCAGGAACTCCCGTCTTAACCTTTGCGATCTGACGTTAAAGAACATTACCAACATTCACGCAATTACGAACTCTAAAATCTCTTCTGAACTCTTACCAACTCACAATTCCAAACATGCTAAAGAAACTTTATTCTTCTAAACTACAGTTTAATAATTACTTTCACTTTATGAGCTCAAGTATAAATATTTCCAAGTCTAAGAGACACAACTCTGTCTAACCTTTCAGTTCACATGCATGTATATCAAATACTTAATAAATTCAATTGTTACGTTTTGAAACAATACGTCATGGTTTGTTTCTAATATTTTTCTTTAATTGTTGGGGACGAATGTTTTTAGAAAACCAACACTTCTGATCACTCAAAATACATTCGCAAGTCCGCAACAGTATATATTCCGGTTAATAGGACCGCATCGGTACCAATGAATTAGATCCAATAACCATTTTTTTTCTTTCTCTTTGGAAATCTTTCATAAACTTGAATCCTAGCTAACTCCGAAAAACTTTCATTCGAGGAAGTGTGGACATTCTTTACTCATTTTTTTTCTCTATTTAGGCGCTAATTTTTTATTTTATTTTTTTATTTTTTTACCCAATTTTCCAAGCAAAAAAAAAATACACTTTAAAAAACGCACGGAGTTGCAATAAAACGCGTCTACTTTTCTTGACATTACTATCTCCGACAACCCGCAGTTTTTTTTTTTTTTTTATTATTATCGTCAGCTTTTTACAATTATTTTATTGCCCACAATTTTCGTCTTAGAAACTAACCAGGCCACAATATTTAAAAAAAAATTTTTTTTCTAAAATTGATCAATTTAGCGCGCGCACACACACACACACACACACACACACACACACGCACACACACACACACACACAAACAAACACACATACACACACACACAACACAACACACATACACACTTTCTCTCTTTTAATTAGCATTTTTTATTTTTTGTAAATAATTTTCTTCCGTCAGATTACTACCATTCAAATTTCAAGGGAGATAACTCACTTATTTTTTTTTAAATCCACAGTTTTCTTTTCCTTATTAAATGTTAAGCTATGACAGAAGGCATCAGTACCAAGTTGGCTCCATAATTGGTCGGTTCGATTGACTGAATAAAGCAAATAGTTTTTATAAAAATATTTTAAGCCGTGTAACTGTTATGTCATAAATAAATTTTAACTGATTAATTCTTAATAGACGTTTGGATTTATTTTATTTTTATTCGGTTGAGCTATCTCGGACATTCAAGGTCGGAAGGTTATTAGGGTGGCTTCCTGTGTCATAACCTAGCTAGACAATGTAGTTGGTTGCTGGGCGATCAAAACCCATCTTGTGCCATAGCGAGGTGTCCAGAGCAATAGATCACTCGCGAGTTCTTGTTCTGCTCGCCAACAGTTTCTTGCAAAGAACATTCTGCGTTCACGTAAGATTGTAAAAAAATCAAGGAGGGTCCATAGAGCTGTGATTTAGTTAGATGTTGCTTCCAAGTGTTGCTAGGTATAGCTCTTAGCATCCTAATGTAGGCTTCATCAAGCTTAGACTCTAGGGTTTTAGTTAATGTCCAAGCAGTGGCACAATATATTAACACCGCCTCTACAGTGGCTCAAAAGAATCTCCGTTTGAGGTTGTCTGGTAGATCGGATTTCCAGATTGCATCCATTTTATTCTAGGCACCTCATTGGACGACATAAACGACTCGCGGGAATATTGAATGTACCTCCCATTTAACAGAGGGTATCCAGAAAATAAAAGATTTTAAAGCAAGCTATCTGGCAAATAGTACAGAAGTACTTCAGCTGTAGTAGAAAAAACACACTGTATATAAAAAGCAAGCTACCAGCAAAACTGAATATAAAGCACAAAATCACAATAGTGAAATTTATCCTGTATTGACCTGTATGATAAAATTTTGCAATAGAAAACGACGTAGAAAATCTGTCTATATTTCTGAGATGAGGTATTACGTACACTATTTACATTAAATCTCCTGAGCCGACCAAACATAGAAATGAATACAATATGAGAACCAGTAATAAGGAGTGCCAGAGAAAAGCAATAATAACAACGAAAATTACAATATGAGCGCTGGCAAAAAATGTTTGCTGAACACATTAAGTTTATAAGTCCCAGAAATCAATATACAGATGCACTCAAGGACACATGGATAAAGGCATTGGTAAGATCCAGTGACAGTACCCAAAGAGTTGTGAGTTCAATACCTGGTTAAGGCAGTGGAGAACTTGGAGAGGGGGAATTAACAGAAGATAACTAATAACTGACATCCATTAGACATGCCATGTGGAACTAGAACAGTCTACCACCAGTGAGCGAAATAACAGTTCAGTTCGACATTCCAACCACCTGAAGAAGGCCGGAGCGTATATTGGCCGAAACGTTGTGATAAATATGGCCACAAAGATAAAGACAATAGTCCGAATAATGTAAATAGTGGACGTAGAAAATATTTTATAAAAAGGCGAGACATAATTATAGTTGAGTATAAACCAAAACAATTTTACACTTTCACGTCTCCTTCTTCTGCTAGTTAATGATAGGAGCATTTCCAGTTATATTTAGGTATTATGAACCAACTGGTACCGACGAACGTCGCCAGTATTATGGATCAGCCTGTACAGACGAACGTCGCCGGTATTTTTACAATAATTACTTCTATATAACAAATGCGAATGTCAGTGTGTCACACTTTTCATTTAAAGGGACACAACTCAGTAACTTTTAAATATTTCATCCTCTTCTATATAATAAATGCGAATGTCAGTGCGCCACATTTTTTTTCAGTTGAAGGGACACAATTCTGTAATTTTTAAATATCTCATCTTCTTCTATATAATAAATGCGAACGTCACTGTGTCCCACTTTTTCAACTTTACTCCTAGAAGCCTTAGCCTAACATATCATATCATTTTGGTATTAGGTCAACTCCCTGAGCAAATTGAAATCATTCCCGGCCGGAGCTGTACCCGCAATCCTGAAATTTTGAATTCCCAAGTTTTCATTACTGCAGTTGTTTTCGGCGATATTTTAAAGTAATTTTTTGTACGATAACAGTTTTTATAACTTGGAAATAAATTTGGGAATAATCGCGAAAGTCACCCAAATAAAAATTCTTATTTTTACGGAAAGTGAGTACCTACGTGCATCAAATTGTCTGTAACCTAAGTGGCAGCACAATAATTATCTTTGAACTTTTAAAAGGTAAACTGAAATATTAATGCAATACTTAAATGCAGTGATGAATTTTGAGTTCTTCTGTAGTTTATTGTTGCCTATCGCATTTACTCCTCCCTACCTATTGTGATGAAGTCTCAATTAAGAGCCCGTCGCAGGAGCTAGTTTAAATGCCACCCTATAGGGTGGCTTTTAAGCTAGTTTACAATAAGTGTGATAATAATAAGGTGTTAACAAGAGAATGTTTAATCTTGGTGAATTAAGATAATCTGTAGTAAATACCCTGTTCAATATCATATATTTTCTTACCAATTGGCTGACCTTAACAGTTAGACATATCCATGCGTCCTCCGCATCTCTGTCCATGAGCTGGAATAATACAGGAAGCCTTATGGCCGAGTGTCGAGAGGTTTGTTTGTTTATTCTTAATGTTAGAATGCTACTTGAGGGTGACATCGAGATATTTTGGAAGTTCCTTCAATTGGAGTCTATATGTGCGGACTGGATTACCCGACCTGAATGTATTTCTAACAGGGCATCGCCTACAAGGTTATGCACTACTTTTATCAAAACAAGTCACTATATCTTATATATTTGTACCCCAGCGTCACGATAATAATAATTATGTTCAGTTGAGAATGTTATCTAATCGGGAAAGGCAGACGTGGACTGGGTTTTAAAATATTGGTTGTCAGTAAACAAAGGGCGTCACACCTAGAACTACAATGTAATTTTTTTACAAAGTACATATAGGCATAAAGAGTTCAATTAATTTTTTTTATGAAAAAATGTGTATTTCCTATTAATTACAAGGTCCATATACTGGGGCACGCTGCAGTAACGGATAGCGGCTCAGATTGACGTCTTGGAGAGCCGAGTTCGAATTCCAATCAAATTCATTACATTCACTTACGTACTAACACCCTTGGGAAAGGTATGAATCCTCTTATTCTCCCCCCCCCCCAGCTATGGGAAAATAGCAGGACAGACCGTGTTCTGTAGCTTTGGGTGACAACTGGTCTACCGCAGAAAGAAATGGCAACATACTGTGGGGAAAAAATCGAAAGATACATGATTACCTAACCGTGTATAACGCATGGTACATAACTGACTGATGTACTGGCAGTAGATATCAAATGAATGTTATGTTACAGTTTTTTGTATATATATATATATATATATATATATATATATATATATATATATGTACTAGTGAGTTAGTCGAAATGCCTTGACTCACTTTATAGTCCACTAATAGAAGGTTAACCAACCAGAAGACGTAGAACATTCAATCCGTCGTGTATAAAGGCGGCTATTTTGTTCACTCTACCCGAATGTCCAGTACCAGCTTGTCAGGCGAAGAGAAACAGAACGACGAACTATGCTCTGCTACTTTTACCAAAATATCCACTGCTAACCTGAACAACGCTTTCCTACTGTCTTCGAAATATTCACTACTAACCTCTGGATTCTATACTCGAAGACGACCGTCATGAAGAATAACATGTTATAATTTAATGTATGATTTAATGTGACATTTTTCTTTTTTAATTTGAAGTAACTGGTTGATATTTTTAAATAGCTTATTTTCCAATTTACACATTAACAGATAGTTCAAAAGCACAATAGAGCATTACATGCAGCCCGTCATATTAAGAGCAATAATTGTGTGAATCTGCCAATAATTGCTTCTGCATCCAATTCCTCTAACAATTCCTTTTCAATAGATAGCAACATGTATGATTCCAAATTCTCCTCAGGCAGCGAATTTCTTAACCCTGTCTTTAGCTTTGAAAATGTCCACTCACATTAGACTTGGGTAACTGTTATGGCGTCTTCCCCTCTTTCATATAAGTGGACTCGACCAAAGTGTTACTTGGACTGCTGCCGTTAAACATCCAGAGTCAGAATACAGAGAGAGAGAGAGAGTAAGAAGACAGAGATTGTGATTGAGTTGGAGGTAGAGTAATAGTGTAAGGTAACCGCTTGTAGAAGTCACAGTTACAAGCACGTAGACTCTAAGGAAGTCCTACTTCGAGACTGTATATATCTATATGTTATTGCTACTAACCGCGTTCCTGGATTTGCTAACAGTATTACCCTTTGTATTATTGTGTAAATACATTTAATTTCTTATCTTTAATTCCTGCGTTTGTCATTTCATTGGAGACCGAATTTCATCTCGGAATCCACAACAGTAACTGATTGTCGTTATGATCTTTAGCCTTGTAATTCTCCTCTCACATTGCACTTGAGACACTAATAGGGCCCAGGCAACATTATAAAGTTCTTATTCCTATTTTTATTACTGAAACAGTTGTCTGTGCTTTTTCCTTTATTGCATTTTTATTTGGTATAGCGGGACAGCTTTATCAGAGGTTCACTTGCTATCGGGCAAGCTGACACCCTGGCCAGTCTACCGCTGACCAGAAAAGTATTTTACTTGAAAACTATTGTCAGTGACTTCGAAAAGTAAAATACTTTATGCACTGGGCCAGGTGTTCTTGATGACGTTGGTTAGATCCAGTGACTTGTCCCAAAGTGTTGTGAGTTCAATACCAGGCTACAGCAGTAGTGAACCAAAAACTTGGAGAGTTGAGTTAAAGGGAAATAACTGGCATCGGGAAGAGACATGGCACGTGGAACTAGAACAATCTACCCCGATTGACGAAATAAAGAGTTCGGTTCGAAATTCCGATCACCTGAAGAAGGCCGGTGTGTAGAACGGTTGAAATGTTGTGAATATGACATTGAAGTAATTGGCTGATATTTTTAAATAGTTTACTGCCCAATTTACACATTAACAGATAGTTCAAAAGCACAATAGCATATTTCATGTAGTCCACTATATTAAGAGCTATCGTTTGTGTTCCCTAGATGATTGTGTGAATCTGCCAATAACTGCTTCTGAATACAATTCATCTAACAATTCCTTTTCAGTGAATAGCAACATGTATGATTCCAAATTCTCCTCAGGTAGCGAATTTCATAACCTTGTCTTTAGCTTTGAAAATGTCTATTCACATTAGACTTGAGTAACTGATAGTGTGCAGATGACTTTATGAAGTTATTATTCCTTTTTAAAACAATTGTTTGTATTTGTTTCTTTAATGCATTTTATTTGGTATAGGGTGCCCACTCCATCAGAGGCCCGCTTGGTAAGCTGACACATTGGCTAGTCCGCCACTGGAGAGGTGTAGAAATAATCGTCTGAGATAAAAATCATAGCTAAGAGATACATTGGTTTCTTTTGTTATTTTCTTTTCTTTTCTTTTTTTGCTTTTGTTTTCTTTTAGCATCTTTCATTTCTTTTATTTTCATTTAGTTGTTGCATAGAACCCCAATAACAGTTTGAAATTTCAATTATTTTCCGTATTCTAGATGGTTGGCTTGTTTCATGCTTAAAATATGCTTAATTTCTGTATACAATCTGAGCCTTATCATGCTTATAAACCTGACGTGAATAAACAAAAATGGTGTAGTGAGCATTTGGGATAATAACAGCCTACTGGAGAACCCTTCACATATAAGACGCAGGAAGATATTTTCCGCCATTTTCGGGAATAAAATACGTCTTATATAACGTCAAAAACGGTTGTCGGCACCCGCTCGCATCCGAGCATCGGCATCCGCCTCCTCTTTCCCTATTTCTTTTCTCCCCGTTAAGATCGTGTCGGTCTTTACCTATTCAGCCGTTGGGATCTTCGGGGTTTGGCCGCGTTCATTTTGTTCTTTCCTCTTCGACCTTGTCGTCATGGATGGCCCAACGAAAAACACATTGAAATGATTATTTGGATTATTTAATAGTTCCCCGCCTGTCAGGGGTTAATCTAATAATGAAGCTAAGCTGAACACACCTATATCTTTTCAAAGGAAATTGAAATCACCAGCGGTTTGTTTTAATTTGTTTTAATTAATTAGCGTTAAGATCGGTTAATGAAGCAGAACAAAATTAGAAAATAATTAGATCAAACATTTTGTATTTGTACAGAAAAACCATTTTAAAGAAACTCTCTTTTGCTGGACCTGGAATTAATATAATCATACCAAATTTGGCTGTGTGATTCATTAAAACCTTTGTTGGTGCGGAAAGTGGATTTGTCGAGCCGGGTTCAGATTCCAGTCGTTTACGTTCATTTTCGCATCAATACTCTGGGAAAGGTATGAATTCCTCCAAGCTCAGGTTTAAATAGCAGGTTAAATGGACTCTCATTGAAAACCACAGAGAAGGTAACGCGAAACCTTGCCAGTCTTTCCACCAAATAATGGCAGTTTACAAATTCTAAATGAAAGGGTTTTGTAGAGAATGGAACTAGGATCAAAAATGGAAAACGCATCAGAAAGTTAAAAAAAAAAAGTGTTCAACCATACGCTGTTAATTTGAGCAAATTAAACAAAATCATTCGTGTTTGGGCCCGTCTGAAAACAGATAAATATGAGCGTTGTAATGGAATATTCCACACTCCCTATCGACTATGTGGACTGACTATATCAGTAGCTCTATATAGTAAGTGCAGGATATACCTGGGGGCTTCTTTCGGCAATTAGTTTTCGTCGCCAGCTAAGCTAGTCGAACTCTCTGCCTTCGGGCAGAGAGGGACCCATACTAGGCTATGCCAAAGGGCAGTCTCGTCTGGAGTGGTAGACGGCAACCCGAGACTGTTTTTACGGGGCCTACGGGGAATTTTTGCCGCGCACTAAACAACGTCTTTGTGCTACATCCTGCAACACTGGTGGAGGATAAGTTAAATATCCATGCTTCGGCATTTAGTTGGAGATTCGTCTCTAGCTGTGCTGGTCGAATTCTCTGGCTTTAAGCAGAGCGGAACCCAGACAAGGCTGGATCTCGTCTGCTACCCGACCCCGTGTATTCGGAGTCTACGGGGAATTTTTACCCGAGCCTAAGGGCTCGGTTATTACCCCGCATTAAAAACGGCCTTGTACCACATCCTGCCTCGCGGAGAGGTAAGGTAAATAACCTTGCTTCGGCAATTGGTCTCTAGCTATGTTAGTCGAACTCTCTGCCTTCGGGCAGAGAAGAACCCGGACGGGGCTATGTCGAAGGATAGTCTCGACTGTGGTGGTAGACAGCAACCCGACTTCGTTTTTTTCCGGGGTTTACATGGAGTTTTTGCTCGAGCCTACGAGCACGGTTTTAATCCGCATTAGACAACGGCCTTGTGCCACATCTTGCCACGCGGGGAGGTAAGGTAAATAAACTTGCTTTGGGAATTAGTTGGAGATTCGTCTTCAGCTGTGCTGGTCAAACTTTCTGCCTTTGAGTATAGAGAAACCCAGACGAGATTATGCCGAAAGGCAGAGTCTCGTCTGGTGTGGTAGACAGCTACTCGACCCTGTTTTTACAGGGCCTATGGTGAATTTTTGCTACGGGCTCGGTTTTGACCCGACATTAAAAATGGCCTCATGCCACATCCTGCCACGCGGTAGGTATAGCAAATATCCTTGCTTCGGGAATTACTAGCCTGCCACCCGATTCCCTGCCTTTCAATTGTGTGTTCTCTTTTACAATAAACCTCTCTTCTTTCATCTACACGCCTGTTGCTGTTCCTTCACTTGAGTACCACCTTTGTTTGTTTTTTAACCTCTTTAAAGACACAACAATGAGATTGTCATTAGACACTCTCAGTCAACTCTAAAATGGCATCTCGTCTACACAAATCTACGCCAAACGATACCGTTAACCTTGTGGGTTACCCCTCTTGGTTTTGCTAAAAGTGCACGCTAGGGTGCGTTCTTTAACTCTATAAAAAGGCAAGTATATTCTTCTCTCTCTCTCTCTCTCTCTCTCTCTCGCTTCCAGATACAGTCGAACGTAGATAAAAAACGCTGCCGATGGGGCGTGTTCTCTTCCTTGGTCCTCTGTTGACGGAACTCTCGCACACACGCACATACACGTGTATCACACACGCTTCTTTCACATACACACACACACACAAGCACATTCTTATAGCTATTTTTAATACTTTTTTCCCTTTGATTTCAGCTGTGCACACCTGTAATTCCTTTTATTAATAAAATGCATTAATTGTCATTTGTCTTAAATACCATTTTTTGTTACTTATTTTACCCAGACTTACATGACTCCGCCAACATTGTTTTGAGGGGCAAGTGTCACAGAAGCCCATAATTGCTATAAAATGTCCACAAACCTTGCAAACAAAGGGGGGTAAATCCGGATACAACTAAAAACGAAGCGGTTAGAGATCAAAAGGGGGTGCAGAATTAATTTCAACTTCACCCATCACGACGCGAATGAATCCGAACTGTCGATAACGGTAGATTTTATTAAAATTTCTTTGTTATTTTCGAATTACGCATGTACATTTACACCTAAATGGAACTATTCGGGAAATTTTTTGTTAGGAACATAGTGCGGGGCTTTAAATGAAGATTACCCTTTTGAGGTTCCGAGTTGAAATTAGTTCTGACACCCATGAAAAGCATCACCAACGAATGAAAACACATGCCAGCTTCTTTAAATCAGTACCAATATACAGTGCTGTTCGATAAAAGTGACTCACCTGATTTTTTTTTTTTTTTTATTAAATATTCTCTTCTCCGATGAAACGAAAGTTGAGCTAAATTCAAAGGATAAGCGATCTAAAATCCGAAGAAGAAGCTTTGAAATTTAGCAGTAAGTACTGTCAAACATCCGTTCAGTATAATGTTCTGGGGATGTTTTTCTTTTCATAGAACTGGTTTCTTAAAACCTATTGAAAAGACCCTCAGGAGCGAGCAGTACAAGAGAATTTTAGAGTCTTGTCTGCTCCCTTCAACTGAAAGGGTGCAAATCGACCCCACCAAGCTCATTTTTTATGCAAGATAATGCTCTCTGTCACAAATGAAATTTGATGAAAGAATACTTTGATGAGAAGCAGGTGAGTGTTATGACATGGCCGTCCCAATCTCCTGACCTCAACCCCATAGAAAACTTATGGAGCATTATAAAGTACAGGCTCTCAAGAAAGCAGTTGAGCAACAAAGAGGATTTGATTGTGAATTTCATATCCGAATGGAATTCAATGCTTGGAGATGAGATTTGTCAGAACCTAATCAAGTCAATGCCAAAAAGGGTAGTAAAGGTTATTCAAAATAAAGGAGGACCCATAGATTATTAAATATTTCGAACTATATTACCTATTATAAATAAATTATACCTCTAGTATTCTTTATTTAAAGCTGTTCTGTTATGTTTCTATCGATTACTAGTTGCAGGAAATAAGTGAGTCACTTTTTTTGCACAGAGTTTTTCCCTAAATCTCATTTATATCCCAAATTATAATTATCAATAGAATACCTTAGGGTATTAATATTTAAAATTTTCCAACCAACGGGTGGCGTTCTCGCCGACAATAAAAATACATGCTTCGTAGTCTCTTTGAAGAGTATTTAAATAAAGTCTCTAGGTGGACAAAACCAGTAGGGAGATAGAAATGGCAACATATGATAATTGTTCATGACGCAAATTCAAAGAGATTCCCTTACTCATTCACCCGTCTTCATCACCAAGCTACGTGACACTTACACACTTCCTCACCAAGTTAAGTGACACTTACACTCTTCCTCACCAAGTTAAGTGACACTTACACTTTCCCCCTCACTTTCTCACTTGTCTCTCTCTTTCACACATACATGAGAAGAAATCCAATTTCTTTTGATCTTATCAAACAAATACAAACAAGGAACTTTAAGTCAAGAACTTTATCACACATACACGCTGAAAAAATACTTGTAAAAACACGAAAATAAAATATTTTTTATATTTAAAAACCTTTCTCGCCTTTTTCTTTGTTGTGGGTTGATTTAAATCCACAACATACTTTCTATCCTGTTGTAAACTATAAGTAAGGAAATTTACTAAAATTTATGAACTGCCACAACATAAGACACACGTATGTTTCTAGTAGACTACCCGTGACCTGTTGGGTCACTGACAGTTCAGCGTATAAAACATTGAAGTTAATTTCAACATTAAAATATTGTCTGTTTGAAGAAAGTTGAAACAAAAAATACTTACTGTATAACCAACTCGTATTTTTAAATCTTATTCACTTGAAATATTTTTCAGTCACATTAACGTAAAAATATATTTTAATATGCCAAAAAATATTTTAAAATCATATTCACTTGGAAATGTTTTTTAAACATTGCAAAAAAATATTTTTTAAATATTTAAAATATTGTTTGTCTAAAGAAAGTTGAAATATAAATAAGAACGCACGAAACCCCAGGGGTGGAAAAAGAGAAGAGAAAAAAAAAGAGAGGGTTGTAGAAAGAGAGAGAGAGAGAGGTGAAAAGCTGACATAAATGTAACCATTTATTACAAAAATCCGGATGTTAAATTAGGTCACCATTTGAGACGATAATAAGTTTATATCTTTCTTTCCCCCACTCTCTATATACGACTTCTGGCAAACACACAAGCAACGTTCACAGAGTTTTATAATAATCAATATTAACATTTCAATTAATAAAACTTTTTACTATGAAAAGGTACATTCACAGGAACTTAACTTGCACCATGACATACTGAGTTAAAAAATAGAAATAAATTAGTTTTAAATGTTTATCACCATTACTGAAAGGTTATTTTCGATATGAATTGTAATTCTCAGAATCGTCTCGCTCCATACCGGCTCGTCCTAGGAAAGACGATAAACTACATCCACGTCCTGGGTAAGACGATAAACTGCGTCCAACAGCAAACCTCTCATCAGGAGATTTTGAGGAGCGTGGAACCATCTCATAATTGCTGGTGTTCCCCGGTCCACTCCGACCCGAGGTGGTAGCACCTGTTAGGATCCCAGCTATGGACAAATAAACCCCCAAACTGGTGTCAAAACACCATGAAAGTGTAAAAATATGTTTTAATACCAGAAATACTTTGTAAAAATTATTACCAACAATACATTTAAAATATATATATATATATATATATATATATATATATATATATATATATATATATATATATATATATATATATATATATTAAAAGATATACATTTTTTTGAAAAAAAACATATTAACAGCGAAAGAAAATTATTACCAGAAATAAAGTTTTGAAGAAAAAAATATGACCAGAAATAGATTTTTGGAAAAAATATTACCAAAAATGAAAATTTTGACGGCATTAAATAACGTTAAAGGTTGATATGCCGTAAAACAAAACAAAACAAAACGAAACCTATACCGGTTTTAACAGCAAAATTGTCCAAATCGTGTAACAGCAATCGTGTCCATCCAAGAAAATATTTAATCTCTAAAAAGCCACTCAGCTAATTATTTCTTTTTTCCACGTTTTCAGATCATCATTTGTTGTAAGATTCACTGAAAAAAATCTTTCAGTTATTCAGCTAGAAAGAGAACAGGTTAAAATTGTTTTGTGTCAGCCCCACTATGTCTTCCCAACGGAGCAATAGTGAGAGGAAAAAGATCATTCAGGCCTTTAGTAATGGTACCAACATTCATACTCTGGTTTCAATCTTCAAAGTCCATTCAAGAACCATCAAGAGAACTGAGAATAAGTTTTTTTTTTTAAAAAGAGGGAACAGTAGAGAGGAATACTGGATCAGGAGGTTACAACATGAAGAGGGATCGTCATTTTAATTTAGAGCTAAAGAGATCGAATAGAAAAGATCAAACTCCATCCATAAGACATTTGGCACGTGAGAGATAAGTTTCAGCTATGACAGTCCAAAGAGCAGTGAAAAAAGACTTGAAAATGAAATCGTACATGAAACGTGTAGGGATTCTGTTAATCCAGGACATAAATTTAGAAGGTTAGAGAGAACGTTGATCATATTGTTGGAAAATTATATATATATATATATATATATATATATATATATATATATCATCGAATTTTCGACGTATCAGGGCCAAGCAGATCAGTTTCCAGGAAACCGACAGCCCGACACCGACACATGAGATTTGATTTTAGTGGTGAAGGCCTCGTGCAGGACCATCCACACTTTTTGAAGGGACGAATACAGAGACCTGGTGCACCGAGTGCCACAAGGTTCCCAAACGACCCTCCGCAGGTTTTGAATTCAGAGTTGTCCTTCTCCTAGACCAGTTGCCATCCAAGGCTATAGAACCCAGTCTGTCCTGCTATTGTACCCATAGCTGGAGAGAGAAGAAGATGATGCATACCTTTCCCAAGAGTATTAGCACGTAAGTAAATATAATGGATTCGACTGGAACTCGAACTCGGCTCTGCGATTCCTCAATCCAAGCCGCTATCCATTACTCCGCCGTGCCTCCTCTTACACCACTGTGCCTCCTCATACTCCACCGTGCATATATATATATATATGAAGAAATTTTGAAAAAACAAACAAAAATCCTTAAATGTAGTTAAATGAAAGAAATGTCGACGTGTGACGTTTCGGTTTATTAAACCTTTTTCAAGACAATATTCATCAAAATACAATTCAGTTCAATATGACAAATACGATGGACATAAAAACACAAGTCTTATTCAGAACAGATAACTGAAAATTTTTAAAATGATCAGCCTTCCGTCTAACATGGTCACGCTGTCGTCACATGGGCGACGCTTTCATAACGTATTCCTAAAAGTTTGTGATTATTTTGAAATGAAAAAGAAAAAGAAAATGAAAAGAATTCTATTAGGTTCCAAAATTCTTATGTGTATGCTTGTCGAGCATCAATCTCGCTAAAAAGGGGAAATATTAAAGAAACCAGGTCTAGTATTCACCGTGCGTGAGATGGATATTATACCTGCTTCATAAATCCTCCTGAGATTTTTTATTATGAAAATATTTTAATACTTTCACGGAATCGAAATCGAAATTATGATCTGCTTTAGTTGTGTGTACAACTAAAGCATTATTAAAATACCGAGACGAATATCTCGTTTATGTTCGAAAACACGAGATTTTAAGGACCTACCTGTTTCACCCACATATTTTAGGTCACAATTTTTTGCATGATATTTGATAGATGCAAGCATCGGATGTAATATGTTGTCTGCTGGTGCTATTTAATAAACTACGGATAGTCCTAGTAGGTAATATAGTAGTTCTAATTTTAATGCATTTAGATTATGAGAGATACGTTCGGTCAAATGGTTATTTGGTAAAAAGATGCGACCAAACGAAATATTATCAGAGGTAGCTGAAATTGTATCTTTCATTGATCTAATTTAGTGGCCTTTGAGGTGTCATTTTGCGCTGATGAGTGAATTTTCAACGCTTTATTTTTAGCTCTCTGTAATAATTGTCTCGGATACGAAAGATTTGAAAAGGTATCCTCAATATATGTAAATTCATCATTTAAATATTTTGATGAACAGATGCGAAGAGCCCTCAAATAGAATCCAATAACAATACCCCTCTTAGTGTTAGTATCATGGGTGAGTAAAAAATGTAAATAGTCATTTTTACATGTAGGTTTACGATATACTTTGAATTCTAATTTATTTTTATTTTTAATGAGTAATATGTCTAAAAAAGGTAAGGAATTATTAGATTCAAGTTCATAGGTAAATTCAATAGTAGGTTCTATTCTATTTAATCTATCAGTAATCTCGTTTTAAATCATGCTTATGTGGGTAGATAAATAAAATGTCATCGATGTATCGAAAGTAATGTGTATCAGGTGGAATGACATCTTTAAAAGGTCCAGATTCAAGAAATTCTAGAAATATGCATGCTAGGAATCAGAGAGGACTCCCATCGGTAAACCAAATTTTTTGTTTATAATAAATATTATTATATTGGAAGAAACAATGTGAAGTGCAAAGGATGCATAATTTGATGCATTTCGAGATAGAGATAGGTAGCTTAAAGTCAATTTTCTTAAGGTGGTTCTCTAATTGTTTAATGCATTTATCAACAGGTATATTAGTATATAAAGATTTGATGTCTAAGCTAGCTAGTAATTTGTTATCTATATCAATATTTCTCAACTTATTTAAAGAGAGCCTGAATTCTTTATATGTGCGTTATTTACGGTGCCCAGAATTGGAGTTAGAAATTTAGTTAAATACCTAGCGATATTATGAGGAGCTGAGCCTATACCGAGATGATGGGCCTTAATGGAATATTAAGCTTATGGGTTTTGGGAGGCCATAAATTTTAGGGACGGTCGGGTGGTAGTTAATAAAGGAAAGCCAAATCTTATCTTCATTACATATGAGTTTCTTATAGGACCTATTAAATTCTTTTAGATTCTTAGAAATTTGTATAGAGGTGATCTGTTCATAAGTATCTCTGTCATTAAGCAAGTCCAACATTTTCTGGTTGTAAGCAATGGTATCCATGACAACAACACCGCCTCCTTTATCAGAAGGAGATATAATAATGTTATTATTCATAGACAAGGATTTTAAGGCATTCATATACCTCTAAGGTAAATTGAATTCCATATTTTGGCCATTAAAAGAGGCAGCTAAAATGCCTTGGGTAAAACCTTTAAGGAAGTCAGAATCACTATGTTTGTAGTTTATATTTATCAGTTTGCTAATATTGTATTGTATAAAGTATGGAATTTTAGTTTTCAGTAGAAAGTATATAAGCAAGTGTAAATTCTGTCGGATTTATATCCATTTACAATTTATAACTGTCTACTAATCTAGCCAAACATAAATTCATTTTTACAACATGGAAGATTAAGCTTATCCGAAAATACAAGAATTTACTAATTTCGCGTATTCTTATAAGAATAGAAAAGATTTCTTAATGAACTGCTTATATGAAAAAATCGTTCCATCGGGCTTGTCCAATATCATGAAATCATCTTCACATATTTTCCTGACTATATCAAACTTTACCTGGAATCATCAGTAAAAAAGATTTAAAGTTTTCCGAGGAACAAACCTTTTAAAAGCCACACTTCTAGGACGTGAACTAAAATTGAAAAACAGCATGTCTCGCATCACAGCGGAGAGACTTCGATCCGAAGTGACCAGAATTAATCAAAAACACATCAGGAGTTTAAAACTAAAATTCCATACTTTATGTGATCGCAGCTGTTGGAAGAATATGGGTAGAACGGATATAGTTACCAATGTTTCCAAAACCACACTCAGCACTTTGGAGATTGAAGCCCTTAGTTTTTGTCTAAAGTTTGCAACTGGTTCAAAAGACCACAATATTAGCAAACTGATAAATATAAACTACAAACATAGTGATTCTGACTTCCTTAAAGGTTTTACCCAAGGCATTTTAGCTGCCTCTTTTTTAATGGCCAAAATATGGAATTCAATTTACCTAAGAGGTATATGAATGCCTTAAAATCCTTGTCTATGAATAATAACATTATTATATCTCCTTCTGATAAAGGAGGCGGTGTTGTTGTCATGGATACCATTGCTTACAACCAGAAAATGTTGGACTTGCTTAATGACAGAGATACTTATGAACAGATCACCTCTATACAAATTTCTAAGAATCTAAAAGAATTTAATAGGTCCTATAAGAAACTCATATGTAATGAAGATAAGATTTGGCTTTCCTTATTAACTACCACCCGACCGTCCCTAAAATTTATGGCCTCCCCAAAACCCATATTTTTTAACATTCCATTAAGGCCCATCATCTCGGGTATAGGCTCAGCTCCTCATAATATCGCTAGGTATTTAACTAAATTTCTAACTCCAATTCTGGGCACCGTAAGTAACACATATATAAAGAATTCAGGCTCTCTTTTAAATAAGTTGAGAAATATTGATATAGATAACAAATTACTAGCTAGCTTAGACATCAAATCTTTTATATACTAATATACCTGTTGATAAATGCATTAAACAATTAGAGAACCACCTTAAGAAAATTGACTTTTTTACCTATCTCTATCTCGAAATGCATCAAATTATGCATCCTTTGCACTTCAAACATTGTTTCTTCCAATATAATAATATTTATTATAAACAAAAATTTGGTTTACTGATGGGGAGTCCTCTCTCTGGATTCCTAGCATGCATATTTCTAGAATTTCTTGAATCTGGACCTTTTAAAGATGTCATTCCACCTGATACACATTACTTTCGATACATCGATGACATTTTATTTATCTACCCACATAAGCATGATTTAAACGAGATTACTGATAGATTAAATAGAATAGAACCTACTATTGAATTTACCTATGAACTTGAATCTAATAATTCCTTACCTTTTTTAGACATATTACTCATTAAAAATAAAAATAAATTAGAATTCAAAGTATATCGTAAAACTACATGTAAAATGACTATTTACATTTTTACTCTCACCATGATACTAACACTAAGAGGGGTATTGTTATTGGATTCTATTTGAGGGCTCTTCGCATCTGTTCATCAAAATATTTAAATGATGAATTTACATATATTGAGGATACCTTTTCAAATCTTTCGTATCCGAGACAATTATTACAGAGAGCTAAAAATAAAGCGTTGAAAATTCACTCATCAGCGCAAAATGACACCTCAAAGGTTACTACAATTAGATCAATGAAAGATACAATTTCAGCTACCTCTGATAATATTTCGTTTGGTCGCATCTTTTTACCAAATAACCATTTGACCGAACGTATCTCTCATAATCTAAATGCATTAAAAATTAGAACTACTATATTACCTACTAGGACTATCCGTAGTTTATTAAATAGCACCAGCAGACAACATATTACATCCGATGCTTGCATCTATCAAATATCATGCAAAAATTGTGACCTAAAATATGTGGGTGAAACAGGTAGGTCCTTAAAATCTCGTGTTTTCGAACATAAACGAGATATTCGTCTCGGTAATTTTAACAATGCTTTAGTTGTACACACAACTAAAGCAGATCATATTTCGATTTCGATTCCGTGAAAGTATTAAAATATTTTCATAATAAAAAATCTCAGGAGGATTTATGAAGCAGGTATAATATCCATCTCACGCACGGTGAATACTAGACCTGGTTTCTTTAATATTTCCCCTTTTTAGCGAGATTGATGCTCGACAAGCATACACATAAAATTTTGGAACCTAATAGAATTCTTTTCATTTTTTTTTTTTTCTTTTTTCATTTCAAAAATAATCACAAACTTTTAGGAATACGTTATGAAAGCGTCGCCCATGTGACGACAGCGTGACCATGTTAGACGGAAGGCTGATCATTTTAAAATTTTCAGTTATCTGTTCTGAATAAGACTTGTGTTTTTATGTCCATCGTATTTGTCATATTGAACTGAATTGTATTTTGATGAATATTGTCTTGAAAAAGGTTTAATAAACCGAAACGTCACACGTCGACATTTCTTTCATTTAACTACATTTAAGGATTTTTGTTTGTTTTTCAAAATTTCTTCATTCTGTCGGATTTATATCCATTTACACTTATATTAAATATATATATATATATATATATATATATATATATATATATATATATATATATAGATAGAGAGAGAGAGAGAGAGAGAGAGAGAGAGAGATAATAAATATAACGAGCCAGGCAAACCTACCAAGTTTTCATATAAACGGATCTTCCGAGTGAACTGGCTTAAATCATTTTACCCTGAAGATCCGTTTAGGTGAAACCTAGGTAGGTTTGCCTGGCTCGTTAGATTCATTCTAGTTTATTGCTCTACTCTACGTTTTAGTCTTTCTACACGTTTGTTTTTTTCTTTGGACTAAGGACTTAAGGAACTTGACAATTTGTTTCGACTTATTCAGATGTTTTTAGTTCTTTCTTTTTTTTATTTCAAATTTTTTCCTCGGGTACCGATTTGTCATGACATATCTACAAGTTGAGTCATCGAGGTTTCCCAAACAAGTACTAATATATATATATATATATATATATATATATATATATATATAGTTGAAATGTATTTCAATCCTCTCCTTATCTATGCTTAATTAATGATGAATATGCCATTTTCCTTTATGATCGATTTCATCACGATTCTTCTGTTAAACTTGGAGAGTAATTATACATTCCTATTACTCAAACTAGAATCCAATAATATTATGAAAACAGCGAAGAATACCAGTAAGATATCTTTAATCATTTCTGCGATACAGATGTCAGGACAAATCGGTACCCGAGGAAAAAATTGGAAATAAAAGAAAGAAAGAACTAAAAACATCTGAACGAGTCGAAACAAATTGTCAAGTTCCTGGAGTCCTTAGTCCAAAGAAAAAAAAAACAAACGTGTAGAAAGACTAAAACGTAGAGTGCTCAATACACTAAGTAGAGCAGTAAACTAGAATGAATCCTAACGAGCCAGGCAAACCTACCTAGGTTTCACCTAAACGGATCTTCAGGGTTCAGATCTTAATCTAACAATTGGACAATTTTTGCTATTACACGATTTGAACAATTTTGCTGTTACACCCAGTTCGCTAAATATGTCCCCTCACCTTGCGACAACAAAAAAACAATTCTCTAATGCATTTTCTATATCCGGATTCCTACTGAATATGTTTCACTTTCTTGCAGTTGTATTTTACAACAAATTCGTCATGTAATTCTTTTTCATTGTTTTAATAATGGGACAAGTGTAGTTTTTAGCGTTCCTAAACTTTCTGTCAATTTATGCCTGGCGGGTTTTGATTTTGCCAAGTAAAGACATGTTTTCACTGAATGTTATATTGTTTTAATTTTTCGCCATTTTATAGATGAAAATCTGAAAAAAAAAAAAAAATTTTCAAATTATAGAAGCTAAAACAACATGTTCATGAATGCTTCCAAATCCACTCCTTTTTATCTCCTCTTTGCTATTAGAGAGTTCCTACCTAAGGGAGGCCACTTAAGCCACTAAACGCTTTTAGTGCTAACAGATGATGGGTTCTCGATCTGTTGCATTATTGGTTCAAACCAAAAATTGCGGATGACAAAATTTCGTTCTTTTTCATAGATGGTCTGACCACGTTTAGTTTAAATTAGCTTTAAAATGATTGCTTATCATTGTCATATTAAGGCTGCAATATTAACGTGCACTTATAAAACATTGTTGAAATGGGTGCATTTTTATTTGCATCATTTACATGCGGACTATTGTCCTCCTTTTTGTTGTTATTATCGAAACATTTCAGCAGTTTTATTTTTCGGCCCTCATCAGGTGCCTCTTGAGCCGGGTAACATTCAAAGAACTTTGACCTGAAATTTATTTAACCTCCGGTTCTAGGGTGTCTAGGGATATCTCGGCCAGCTCTTATTTAGTACTGTTCCGATGGTACTTGCCATATTTCCACTGGCCCAGGGATTGAACCCACAATTACTATGTCACCAGATCCCTGAACCAACGCTTTAATCCACTGGAGCTATTGAAGTTTTATTTACTGATATTCTAAAAAATATATATATATATATATATATATATATATATATATATATATATATATATATATATATATATATATATATATATATATATATATATATATATATATAAAGTGAACATTGAAGTCAAAACTCAGTGTTGACTTCAATGTTCATTTTTATATTTATACTTACATACGCTCTACCTCTGATATTGAGCACTTTATCCCATAAATATAGCACACCTTAAAACTATATTTCTTCATATATATATATATATATATATATATATATATATATATATATATATATAACAGGCATATCTGTCTGTCTGTCTGTCTGTCTGTCAGCGTAGTGTAAAAATTCGAACATTTTTGGAAAATCAATAATCGATAAAACCGATCAAAGATCGATAAATTTAACTTTTTTCTCTGATTTCGTTCGAACTCGGTATCTAGGTTACTTACATCATGACGAGGTCAACAATACCTCATTGTTATTTCTACGCCACTGCGTTTAGCAAAAAACTGCGAAAAACGAAAAATCGATTTCAACACCAATTTTAGACTCAAAACTCCCTCAATTTTCAAGCAATCTAATTCAAACTTCACTCAATTGTAGCTAATAATAAGTTGATAGATTAACAGTCATTTAACTTGACAACTGAATCCAACCATATAGTGAAAACTCTCGTAAGCAGCGAAAAATGGTGACTTTTACTGGTTTCTTCCTTATTTTTCGTTGATAATTCAACCAATTTTCATCAAACTTAACAATTAGAATCCAAGGAGCGTCTGCATCGGTAACCGGCGGCTTCTGGTCGTTCCTGTCTCTGCGTCTGTGGGAATCCCGCGGCAAGCAAGAACGTTATCCGAGTAGGCCTGGGTACCCTACTTCTGTAATTTATCCCAAGAATCTTCTTCTCATAACAGGAAGAAGCCGGCTCAATCCGCCCAGGGTGAATGCCGCATCAGTACATTACAGTAGTAAACTTAACAATTGCTTTATAAATGTATCCTCTTTTACATCCCTGGTAGCACACTGACAAAATTAATTTCAAAAACTCCAAAATAATTGTTGTCTGAAGTGGGTATTCATGTTGCCTATTTTACCCCTTCATGTCTACGGCTAACTCTGATTGAATAAATACAGACTACTTTTGTTATATCCGTAACTGCATTAATTCAAAATGTTTTTAAGATAGACTCTCTTACATCTAAACACGATGCTGTTTTTACTCCATTCCAATTAGGCGCATTTTCTGATCGACCAGCTGGGTATGGCTGCTAGTTAAAGAAAAGTAATATAATCAATACTTTCAGCATTTTTAACAAGGTAAAAATGAAAATCTCGCGCGAAAATATTACTTTCCTTCCATGTAAATTAAGTATTGAGCTTTTCGGAAAATAATGCCCGATCTTTGAATGAGCTTTTATTCCTGAATTAATATGTTTTTTAAAAAAAAGTGTTTAAATCAATCAAAATAGGAACTCTGAACATCTATATATTTCTGTCATCTAGTTACAATGGTATTTATACCTTTACGATAAAATTCTAAATGTTTGGACACCAAGAAATCTTTGAATGTAGTTTCTGTATCTTCTTTGCAAGGAAATGCCTTTTGGCTATAAAAAAAAGATTGTCAAAACGCTTGAAAAATGTTAGCTAATGGAAGCAGAGATCAGTTTGATATGGCAAAAGTGGCAAAGTCTCATATTCCAAGTTGGTAAGCTTCTGCAGCGTCATCCTGCCAAAATGTGTCTGGGCATTGTCATGAAGCAGAATTGAACCTCGTTTATTAACCAGTGCTGGTCGAATTTTGCTTAATCGAATGCGCATTTCATCCAGTTTCTGGCCGTGAAATTCGTCAGTGATGCTCTGGTTAGATTCCAGAAAGCTGTAATGGATATCACCAATGGCAAGCCACCAGATAGTCGCCATAACCTTCTGCTGTCTATAACGATTGACATTGCAAGTTGACTGGAAAGCAAGAAGCCGTAAGAAAGGCCTATAAGCGAGAGTTGCGAGAGAAGAAACTATTAGTATAGAACATACAGTTCAATATATCAGGTCATCCCATGTTCTGTTCGAATTTTGAATAAAGAAAACAAGTGACCAAATGTTACATTTAATTACAGATTCAATCAACAATGTATTTTCCCTGATTATCTATGACTTACTTCCATCTATTAACAAGCTTACTCCATTACTGTAAAATTCTTTTGGCTTTGATTCGAAGAATTCACAAATGTCAGTTTTAACCTCTTCCTGTGTTACAAAAGCTGTTTGTTCCAAATGATTCTGTAAGCTAGGAAACAAATGGTAGTCTGAAGGAGCAAGATCGGGAGAATAAGGTGGATGAGGAATTTTCTCCCAACCAAGTTTTTCGATCTTTTGTGACGTGATTCTTGCTGTGTGGGGTCGCGCACTGTCCTGATGAAACACCACCTCTTTCCGATTCACTAGAGCAGGTCATTTTCTAATTGCTGACAGTATATTTGAGCATTAATTGTTGCATTAGGTGGTAAGAATTCAAAGTGGATTATTCCTTGGCGATCACACCAGATTGAAAGAAGAACCTTTTTGCCCATGAAGTTCCCTTCTCGGCTGTGGATGGGGTCCTTCTCCTTTGTCAAGCCACTGTCTACGACGCTTAACATTTCGATAAAAGATCCATTTTTCGTCGCCAGTCACAAGTCTATCCAAAAAAGGTGAAACAAGTTGGCGAGAATGGAGAGAATAGCAGATGTCAACTCGGGATTTGTGGTTGTTTTCAGACAATTCATGAGGCACCCATTTTCCAAGTTTAGGAACTTTTCCAAGTTGTTGAAGATGACGATGAACAGTTGTATGGTTTGAACTGAGAACCACTGCCAATTCCTCAACTGATAAAACAGGATTTTCTTCAAGGGCTACTTCAAGAAGCTTTTCATCAAACTCATCTGGACGTCCGGTTCGATCATCATCTTCAAGGGTGAAATCTCCACCTCTGAATTTTGCAAACCATCTTCTGCAAGTTCTTTCATTCACACATTTCTCTCCATAAACTGAGTGAATATTTCTAGCCGCTTCGTCTGCTAAGTTTCCTTTCTTGAACTCATAAAGCATTATGTGCCTCAAATGACTCTTGGATACTTCCATCAAACAAAATTTAATCTTTAATTTTTCAATGAAATCTGACATCCGTTAAATGGATGTCAGATTTCATTGAAAAATACATCCCTACCCCTACCAAAACGTAACTAATAACTGATACATCAAAATACAGCGATAATGAACACCCAAACACCCCTTGTCTGGTTGAATTGGATTTCTCTGTATCCTTGGAAACGTGAATTATGATTTTTACTGTCTCTTTAAAACCCAGTAATTTTAAAAGTTACTCCAAAATTTGCTTGGGGATGAAATGGAACTAATGTCTTTAATTTAATTACAAAATTAAATTCGGAGCTTTCAGCTTCCATTTTTGAAACATGGTTAGAACTGTGTAGCGAAAAAAACATATTTTAAATCAATTAATTGATAATATGTATATATATATATATATATATATAATCAAAATTGTTCAAATCGTGTTATCCGATGAAATTATGAAATGTACAAAGTCCTACAATTATTTAAAGACATTTTTATGTTTAACATTCTTTTTTATAGATACAAGTATTTAAATGCTCTGTTTATAATAAACAGTATTAAATAACATTTACCGGTCTGAATGTCCGAGAAATTTTCATAGAAAATATTTGTCCTTCGACAGGATTCGAACCTGTATCCTATACGGAACCGTCATATAGCCTGATGTGCCTGATGGCCACAAAAGATCGAATTTACTGCTTACAAACTTCAATCTTCCATGAATCTCTCACATACATTCATAACTGCTCATGGCGTATCGAATGTAAGCAAATGACGTCATATATTATGAAATGGACAAAGTCAGACAATTATTATTCGAATCCTGTCGAAGGACGAATATTTTCTATCATTCAGTCCTTCAGTAATGGTATCAACATTCATACACTGGCTTCTATCTTCAAAGTCCATTCAAGAACCACCAAGAAAACGGTGAATGTGTTTAAAAAGAGTAGGGAACAGTAGAGGGAAAAGCTGAATCAGGAGGTCGCAACAGCAAGAGGCTATCATCATTTCAACTTAGAGCTAAAGCGATCAATTAGAAAAGATCCAACTCAGTCCATATAACGTTTGGCACGTGAAAGATGAGTTTCAGCTATGACAGTCCAAAGAGCAATAAAAAAAAACTTGAAAATGAAATCGTACATGAAACGAGTGGGGCACCTTGTTACTATATGACATAAATTTAGGAGGTTAGAGAAGGCGAAGATCATCTTGAATAAGTTAGGAAATGATCCTGGAATATATATATATATATTTGAACTTTAATTCAATCCTTTATGAGCTTCAGATTCTTTGTCATTTTTGTTTATGATCGACTTCATCACGATTCTTCTGTTAAACTTGGAGAGTAATTATACATTCTTATTGCCCGAAGTACAGTCCAAAAGTGTTATAAAAACCTCGGGGAATTCTCGTAAGATATCTTTAATCATTTCTAAGAGACAACGGTTCTAAGCTTAATCTAACAATTGGACAATTTTTGCTACTAAACGATTTGAAAATCGTACGTGAAACGTGTGTGGAACTTGTTATTCCAGGACATAAAGTTAGAAACTTAGAGAGCGAAGATCATCTTGAATAAGTTTGAAATGATCCTAGAATAACACACACACACACACACACACACACACACACACACACACATATATATATATATATATATATATATATATATATATATATATATATATATATTATATATATATCAATTTCATTGGGCTCTCTGGGGACGAGGTGTGGGTTGGTAAAACAGTGACTATTATAGCTATATAGCGAGAGACTTCGCAAATGCGAATGAGTCACTGTCGGTCACTGGGCGTGTTCTAAAAAAAAAAATATGCTAAAAAAAAGACGGCTTAAAAAATATCCGACTGAAAAATTCACCGACGGCAACCGGATGTCTAGCCACTGATGAGCTGTGAGACAGCGAAAAGTCTGTCTGTGGATGACGATTGGCTCCTGAAATATCAATTTCAGTTGAGCTTTGAGGGACGATCTATGAAGGAGACTCTTCGCAGAGAATTGAGTCACTGTCGGACTGGGCGTGTTTCTAAAAAAGAAAAAATATGCTAAAAAATCCACCGACGGCTTAATGGTTAGAATCCGACTGACACCAATTCAGTCAGGTTTCGAAGCTAGAAGGCAACCGGATGTCTAGCCCACTGATGAGCTGTGGATAACAGTCTGTCTATGGATAATATATATATATATATATATATATATATATATATATATATATATATCATCCACAGACTGTTCCGCTGTATCACAGCAACTCATTGCGGTTAGACATTAGTCAGGTATCTTACCTCTAGGCCATCGTCACACGTCAGAAAAAAGGCAATTTCCTATTTCTCATATGAAATACGCGAATTTTTCTATCTATATATCCATCTATATATATATATATATATATATATAGAGAGAGAGAGAGGGAGGGGAGAGAGAATTAGATGTAACATAGCTCAAAAAAAGAGAAAAATACATTCTTCAACAAACCACTAACCTTCTACTCTACGTGAGATAGTGACTGATGATATGTTTCTTTGAAAATCTTTTAATGTTATTGGATTTGTAATGGTAGTGGCTCGTTTGCAAAAGATGGTTATTTTTGTGTTGAATAGAGGTGTATAATTCTGTGATAGAGTGTTGCAGAGATATTAATAGGGTCGAATGAGGGTATTTTTTTTTTTTTTTGGTGGTTGTGGGAGGAGAACAGAAGATAGTGTGTTTTATGGGACACGCATTCCAGCGGCGTGTTTAAAAAGTTTCCGGAGGACAACGTGACATGTCTTGCCACTGCGAAATTCTGCATCTGAAGAGATAAAGATGAGGGAGAGAATCTGCGTCATTTTCTTTTAGGCTGCTTTCTACAACGCCACCTTGCGGACATTAGGGGAAGTCTCCTGACATACAAGTTTGGCTAATACCACATTTTTATTCAAGTAAGTCTTCAGACTTGGAAAGTGTGCGATTTTCTTTATATGGAAGATAAAAATGTGCAGTAAAAGCAATCATTAGATCCACAATGTTGCTTTTGCGTGTATATAGAAGAGTTAAAGTGCATTACGTCCCATGAACTTCGTTTTCGTAAAACAGAAATATTCACAACGCTCCTAACGAAATACCTCGTAACATTGTCAGCGTGAACGGATGGAATATTTCATTGCTACCAAAAGTTTCATTTCTGCATTGAACCATCGAAGGATAAGGCGAAGAAATTAGTGAATCGATATTAATAGAGTTTAGATTCGTGTGAGGCAGGTCGATGAAATAGGTTATCGATTTAAAAAGAAAACGTTGCGTGTTTTAAAAAAGTGAAATAAAAAAAAATGAACGAAAGGTTGATATAAAGGGAAAAAAAAGATGGCTGCTGGTGAAAAAACGGGTTAAATAAATATAAGTTAAATAAAATCTTATGAGTAAAAAAAAATGTAGTAAAGAAATAAATATTTATTTAAATGAATGAATTTCTGGAAGGTTGTAAGAAAAATATTCAACTTGTTCACAAAAAAAACTGAAAGCGAAACGAAAAAAAGCAGATAAAGTGTAAAAATAAAGTTTTATAATCGATAAATATTCGAGGGGATTTTTTACTATTTTTTTTTTTTTTTTTAGTCAAGTTTCTTCTTTGAAGACAGTTTTCGTACGACATAAAATAGTCTATACACAAAATGATTTATTAATGACTTCTCTTACTACTTCGTCTCAGATTGACTATTTGACGTCTTTTATTTAAGCTGGACGCGTGGGCCTAATACTAAACGCAAGAATAGGCACAAACAGAAAATTATATTGAAAATGTGTTACTTGATGAACATAACATTTCTAATAACTTAATAGCTACAAATGCCTAAAAGCTGAAACTTTGGAGATTAATAATTTTATATTTTTTTAAATTCTTTGTAAATTTTTATCTTTCTTACAGACACGGACGAATAAACACGTTCAAAACATAACATTCAAAAACCAGCTGCTGACGTGTTTATACGAAGATCTTCATTCTGTTTATGCCATTCTGTGCTTGAAACGAGTCTAATTATCAACTCATACGTCTGGTAGAGGGGTTAGCCACCTTTCGCGTACTTCACAGTATATCAGTTTCTTAGTTACTATATTAAAAACAAAAAACAAATTCGTCGGAAAATGAAACGTTTTTCCAACATTAATTGGTGGGGAATGAGTTAAACATCATTTTAAATTGGTATCCAATCAATAAAGACATCAAATTTTATCAATAATTTTCAATAAAACATTTTGTCTGAAATTGAGTAATAGGCACAAGGCCGTAGGGTAGTACCCCTGAAAACCCCTAAATTTGAGGGCAAGCTTGATTGGGGGCGGGGGGGGTTATCTGTGCTTTGTGATCCACACTATCTTATCAACATATGCTTTTTCAAGCTACATTTATATATGATGCAAATTTAATGAAGCACAACTCTTAAAGGGCGACAACTTTTCGCAGATTTTGACGTTATTCTGGGGTCGTTTTCCGTCCAAATCCGTGAATTTGTTTTTTTTATGCTAAGTCTCGAGAAACGCTATATAAAATCTACTATTTTTTTATCCATAATGTTGAATGTGTTGAATTTATTCAACTTTTTAACAAGAAAAATCTTAAGTTGATGTTAAAAATCACCGCAAACATTGTTGATTTATTTAAGATGGAATGATCTGTTATGACGTTTATCTAATTTGTATTTAGATACATTGTATTTAATTTCAATTTTTCTATTTGATTTGCTCACCTATATTGTATATGATCCATTATTGTACATAATCAGGTTACAATAAAATTTGTATTTTATAAAATATCTGCGTGAAATTTGTCCTGGTTTTCCCACATGACAGGGTTATGGTTAAACGTGATAAAATCGATAAAAGCAGCAACGGCTTGTAAGATTAGAGTTGACAATTCTCTCTTTTAGGCGGAAGAATGAAGACTCAATCTCCTGCTCGAGGTACAACAATAAAAGAAGAAAATATTTATTTACATACACAAAAAAGGTAAAAGGATATACACAAATGCGAGAGAAAAAAAGGGAGAAGAAAACTCCTTCAACTTAAAGGAAAAATATTCAAAAGGCTAGCTCAAAATATTTCACTGAGCGCCTAAAAGTTCTTTAAGCAAGTAAGTTATTCTTAAGTGGTTAAGTGGCCCAAATCGGACTTTCGGCCCAAATCGGACTTTCGGCCCAAATCGAACTTTCGGCCCAAATCGGACCTTCGGCCAAAATCGGACCTTCGGCCCAAATCGAACTTTCGGCCCAAATCGGACCTTCGGCCCAAATCGGACTTTCGGCCGAAATCGGTCATTTGACCGGAACTGGACTTATAACCCGAATCAGAGTTAAAGTGAGATTTTGAAGTTCCCTGGAGTGAATTGAGTAATTCAAAGTTATTTCTTCGAAATTATCATTGCTGGACCATCGGTTCCTTTAATTTCGAGTCGGAGGCCAAGTTAGCCCTCTATAGCTTTAAGCTTGTATATCATAAATTTCCGTTACATGTGGAACGGAATTTCGTGTTCAAACTCCACCTATTGGAAAATTCTGCGAACTTCTATTCCAACGCAGTAGATACGCTCTTTACTACGTATATCATAATAATTGGATAGATTTTTGAAACCATTTTTTTTTATTTCTTACTCCTATATAGATTCATGCAAATTAATACAACTTACGCTGCAATAGTTAACATATAATTGGTAAATGGGCACGTGGGTATACCGCACTACTTAGTCATGTAGTAGGATCAAAAAATGTTATTTCTATACTTATTAACATGAGCCATTGGTATTATTGTAACTTACTATAGATTTACTTAGTGATGGCGTTTAAACAATAGATTCCTGCGGCTCTTGAATTGGGGGTGTCTTTGTTTTGCTCTTTTTTTCTTTTTTTCGTTTTGTTTTGTTTTTTCAATTGGAAAAAAAAAACAAAGAATCTATGTAACGTTGCGTGTGTTAAATAGAGGAAAATAAATTAAAGTTAGTGATTAGGAAAAGAAAAAGAAAGATCTAACTAATAAACAGCCACACAGGTTGTTAAACATATATAACATACTTATGAAATACAACAGAATTAAGAGGTCAGTTAACCGTAACACGTCCCTCAAGAAGAAGGATGTAACAGGTTTATGGGACATTTCATTGGTTCGTGTATTAACGAATCAGCAATTAGCGAGAAGGTGATATTTCTTGGTAAAAAGAAAAAAAAAAGAAAGGCGTTTCGCCTTAAAATATCTTTTTACTGCAAATTTTCGATTAGCAGTAAACACGCGAGTCTGAAACTGTTAGGACTGGGAAGTCTCTGTCACTCATTTCTTCCTCTTTGTAACTGACAAGTTGTCGGCAAAATTCCCCAACTAATATAAAAGTAGCCAATACAAACTATATGCATTGTGCTACTTCAATGAAAAAAATAAATAAAAAAAAAACAACTTTTTCCTGGTGAAAAGAAGGAAGAGGCAGAGTCAGGCTGACTTTGGTATATTGACGTGAATACAACCATGAAGACTAACGTAGTGACACAACGAATTCGGTCCACTACAGAACAACGACAGTGGTCACCAAACACCCTTTCGAGCCACTTATTTAACCGCATATAATGTAACACTTTTTCCCAAATTTTGAACCTTGGAAGTGTCTCTGAGGTTTGTTATTTGGGCATGAATATTTCTTTTTGAAATTGTTTGTTGAAAAGTGATCATTTTACTTTATTTTGATAAAAAAATCATTGCTGAACATAAAATGCGTGTTCAATACTTGCTGTTTAATCAGTGCAAAGCGGACAGCGGAAACACTGCAATGGATCGCCGAAGTTTGTGGTAATAATACTGTAGGTGCATGTATAGGATACAAATCCTATATCATTCAAACAAATGACTAAAAAACACAAAGTAGATTTGCACACCCGCAAAATCGGATTAAAACGACTAAAAACAGATTTCGCAATAAGCTGTGAAATTAATTTTCTGACCAATGAAAGGAGGAGATTTGCTAAACTAAAAAAAAAAGATAACGAGCCAGTGTGAAAAAAAGTCAACAATAAATAGAGAGTTTCAAGTCAATCACCAGTCAGAAGGGCGCAGAGATCATAGAGGACAGAAGACTGATAGTAAATTCCATCACTGACTCAACCCGACACTAAGAGCCGAAAGTGGAGTAGGAAAGGACAACAACAACAATAACAACAACAACAACAAATTTACAACTGACTCCAAAACAATTAACCCGATAAGTACATTTTCCTCTTATCTTTTATTTCTCATCCACACTCTCTTTTTCAACTTAAATTGATCGTCTCTTTTTCCTTTACGCATATACAAAAACAAATGAAACAGATATTACTCTGCTACTCTGTTGAAAGACAGCGAACGCAGACATTTTTTGTCAAAATCACATTTTGCTTAAACGAACTAAAGCATTAATCTTTTTTACCCTATTCACAAGATAATAAATATACAATGTTCTATTTTCTACAAACGTTCCTTATCGTGTTGTTTCTTCTTGAAATTTGCGTTGTATTTTGTGGGCAGGGTATCCCGTATTAAATTCTCCTTTGAATCCGGGTACGCTGAACCCCACGCATGCACGCGTTGAATAGGGTTTGCGAAATTTGACCAAAAAATGGAAGCTTCGAGTTCAAGGACAAAGGACACTCTGGAAAAACTCAGAATTTGAAAACAGATGAATTTGAGAATCTTAAAAAAAAAGACGCAACAAATACCAAACATATGAAAATTCTACTCGCTCGGTCATTAGGAATGTAACGGCAGCACGATACGCAATGCTAAATGAATAACCACATGAGAGACTGTCTGCTCACGCATTCACGGTAAGGTTTCTTCTGACGTGAATAATGTTATATCAAGGCCGCGGAACTGGTTCTTCAGCTATCTGAATACATTCTTGACAGACTTCGTATGATTTTAATTGCTTTACAATAATTCTGTTGAACTCTTTACAGTTACGTTTGCTCTTGTTGAAAGATGGCGGATTACCCAGTTGATCTAAGTTTACTTTTTGTTTACAGTTTGCAGAAAGCGACGATTAACTAAGATACACAAAAGCCAGAAAGTTGCTGCTAATGGTGAATGAATAAAAGATTTCTTCGTTAAACATGAATATCTTCTTCGATATTGCAAGCATTTCAAGAAGCGCTTTTGTGTAAATTTCGAAAACAAACATATTTGTTTTGTCCGACCAGTCATTTTTTTTCTTCTTTGCCTCCGATTTCAATCTCAACCACTGAACTGCGCACACAAGTGCGCAAATTCTGTCTGCAAAAATTTCTGCTCTATTGTGGTCGAAAACAGCGGGAATTTTTCAAACTTTTCAATCGAATTTCGCATACAATACAAAAAAGGTAACAACGACCTGAATCGTGATATTGATGAAAAAATATTGAAAGAAATATTGGAAAACGCCAAGAAAGTGTTTCTACATGAGCTGAGGTCACGATTTCACAGAACACTGATACCTACTGGCCTCGATGTTTAAGTACTAATTTTTTCTTTAATTTAAGTCGTTGATTTGGGATGCGACCTCTGCCGATATATTTTCGACCAGTAATTTGATCAGGTCCGCGGTTGAGCCTGTCTCTGTTACTCGGGACGCAGAGATAATAAAAAAAAATAGTTAAATGCTGATAGATAAAAAAAAATAGTTAAATGCTAATAGATTTTTTTTTTTTTTACGACTGTGGCAGTGGAAACTTCTGGTGTTATTGGACCTCGTTCGATGGCGTTCCTTCGGAGGGTTGGAGGGATTGCGTCTCGATTAAGGGAGTGGCTCTTCCAGTGTGTCTGACTGGTGATGGTTCAAGGTAATGCTTTCTCCATCTTTCCGGCTGACAGAGGATAGCAAGAAAAAATTGTTTATAGTTACTTTATTATTAAATAAATTTACCTGTCTATATAAAAAAAATTCTCGCTCTTATCCTGTATTTACCAAAGAGGATCAGTCAAAAGGTAAGTTATTCTGACTTTCATCCAATTACAATCGCTTGAAAACAAAGTAGAAATACACAACACAACACACAAAAAAAAAAAGCAAGCAAGCGATCACATTAGGAAAAAAAAGGATAGCATCCACCAAGGAAGTGATGAAAATATGATCGAAGTTATTAAACAACAAAAACGAAAGACGGGTGTTACGTTTAGCAAGAAGAAAGGATATCGGGTGGATTAAAAGGTTGATCGAGGTCTAATTGACAGTAAAAGTAGTAGAAAAAGACCAATCATAAGATGACGAGATGAGGGGTTTACTAGTGACACGGCAGAGGCTGTCATGGGGAGTGTGGCGAAAGGCCTTTGTCTAGCAATGGAATAGAAATGGCCGATGAGGTCTTGAAAATAAACAAATTTATCTTACTGAAATCGATCTTCCATACGATACTGTATTCGGAATGTAACGCTAAAACAAACGCATTTGGGCATTCTTTTTTTTTAATGCTTTGACTGTTCAGGATGTAGGCAATCCTGGCTCTCTACAGATTTTTTTGCTTTATTATCTGGGAATTGACATGCATTTTTGGGAAAGATTGTGGAGTAATTTCCTGTTAGGTTCTCTTTTTTTTAAAATTAGTGTGTCCCTTCTTATACTGGCTTCCACCTCGAACAAGAAAGTCCAATCTACATTTCTACTTAATCAATAGCAAGATGGACGAAAGATGCGTTCATGCTTTTCCCAATGGCATTTGTGAGAAAGTTAAGACGATAATATTTATATATCCATTTTATTTATTAATCCGACAGATTTTATCACTTAAACGTTATTTTTAGTGGATACTCATATCTGAGTAGACACCCAGTTTCTTTATGAATAATAGGTCTGAATATTCGAGAAATCTTATTAAAGTAAAATATGCACTCTCAGTCTGCTCAAATACGAGTATCCAATAAAAATAACGTTTAAAATGATAATATATATATATATATATATATATATGTGTGTGTGTGTGTGTGTGTGTGTGTTATTTATACGTTATATTTAAGTAAATGTTCTGTTTATAATAAACAACATTTACCGACCTGAACGCCCGAGAAATTTCATAGAAAATATGCGTCGTCCGACAGGTATCGAACCTGTATCCTACATGGAACCGTCATATAGCCTGACGTGCTCTACCAATTTAGCTACGGAGGATATTTTCTAAGACATTTCTCGGACGTTCAAGCCGGTAAATGTTGTTAATATTGTTTATTATAAACAGAGCATTTACGTAAATATTTGTGTCTATATATAACAGTAAAATATATTAAAATAATTGTCGGGCTTAGTCCATTTCGTAGTATATATATATATATATATATATATATATATATATATATATATATATATAGGGTGTATCAAAAATAATTTTACAAACTTTGGAGATGGGCTTCTCACACCAAAACAAGGAGAAAAGTACATATAAATATATGTGCGCAAATTCTTCGTTTTTTAGTTATTAAGTTTAAAGAAAGTTCACAGTAGATGGCGCTGTGTTGCCATGTAGACTAGGTTACATTTGTCATTCGTGTACATTTGTGGATAATCTGTCTTCAATGTTTAACGTGTGTAGTAGTGAGTTAAGTGAGAAGTGTTCCGTTTAACAATGGCAGGATATTCATACCGTGAGCAGGCAGATACGATTTTTGCATATGACAGCGAATTATAATAAGCACGAGGTTTTCTTAAAACTTAACTCAAAAACGACGAATTTGCGGACGTGTGTTTATGCGGACTTTTGTCCTTGTTTTGGTGCGAGGAACCTGCCCCCAATTTTGTAAAAGTATTTTTCATACACATTGTATATATACCGGGTGTAACAGCAAAATTGTCCAAATCATGTAACAGCAAAATTGACCAATTGTTAGATTAGGATTTGAACAGTTGCATCTTAAAAAATGATTAAATGTATCTTACTGGAATCCTCCGAGGTTTTTATAACACTGCTTAACTCTAGTTTAAACAATAAGAATGTATTTACCTCTAAGATGAAATGATGATGCCTCTTGCTGTCGTGAACTCCTGATCCAGTTTTCTTCTCTACTGTTCCCGCTGTTTTGAATTTTTTTCACCGTTCTCTTGATGGTTCTTGAAAGGACTTTGAAGATGGAAGCCAAAGTATGAATATTGGTACCGTGACTGAAGGCCTGAACGATCTTTTTCCTCTCATCATTGCTCAGTTGGGAAGACATAGTGGGGCTGACAAAAAGCGATTTACCATGTTCTCTTTCTAGTTGAATATCCCAAAGGTTTTGCAGTGATTCTTACGACAAATGGTGTCAAGATGACTAAGCGTGTTACCTGAAAACCTGGAAAAAAGAAACTAAATTCATTTCGTGTTTTTTTTGTTTTTGTTTTTTTGTTAGAAATTTTATCGCATGCTGTTTCACGATTTGTACAATTTTGCTGTTACACCTGGTATATATATATATATATATATATATATATATAGATAGATAGATAGATAGATAGATAGATAGATAGATAGATAGATAGATAGATAGATAGATAGATAGATAACTATACTCGTTTCGAAAAACCCTCGAATTTTTGATTTTGAATCAAATCAATCTCGAGGGAAAAAAGGTTTTAAAAAAGGAAAGAGCCTGAAACATGAAAGTATGTCGAAAAAAATCGCACAGATACAGGTTTGAAGCCCAAAGAAAAAAACACCCGACACGAGTAAACAACTAACAAAAGAGCTCAATACAACCGTAGAGCAGACCTAGATAAACTTAGTGAGCCAGACAAACCTACCCAGGTTTCACCTAAACGGATCGTCTATCTATCTATCTATCTATATATATATATATATATATATATATATATATATATATTACAATGAAGCATGCCGATGATGATAGGATGACCTATCGAAAGTACTAGCATATTTATGGAACATACGGAACATCTAAAAAAAAGATTCGCATTATTCCACGAGTGGTTAGTGGGTTAATACTTTTAAATTTCTTAGCGAAGTGAATTCACCATTGATTACATTAACGTTGCTAATTTATTCTTTGTATAACTGCTTCATATGTAATATTAATTATACTGCACCAATCTTATCTATATATATATATATATATATAGGTGTGTGTGCGCGCGCGTGTGTGTGTGTGTGTGTGTGTGTATAATTTTACTTCAAACGTTATTATTTAGCGGATACTCTTATTTTAAAGAGACGCCCCATTTTATTCATTGTTTAACATAAACAGTAAATTTAAAACAGTCTATTTCAAATACCAATATCCACTATAATAACACTATGCTATGAACCAATAAAAATGTCGGATCAAAAATAAATCCACTAATTCTTTAGAAATTGCTTTATTTACGTTTTGGATACGAAACTGAGCAAATATGGGCTTTTGGAACAAAAATATATGAATGATAAAGTTTTCTTTCCTTAAAAGCGAAAATAGGTGACAACTAGTGAAGCATGCCGTATTAAAGAGTAGTGTTTCCTAAAAAGTGTGGGGGAGGGCAGGTTCGATCCCTGTCTGAGAATACATTTTTTATTAAGATTTCTCAAAAGACGACAGACGTAATACAGTTTAAAATGAAAAAATAAAAATGGGAAATCTATTTCAAATACGAGTATCCACCAAATAACATTTAAATAAAAATGTCGGATTAAAATAAATCCAGAATAAACAACTTCGTTGATGTAACTTACCGACAACTTGTCATAAGACCTAACACCTTACATAAGAGAAAATATCAAAGAAAGAAAGAAAAAAGAAAAAATGATCTAAAGGTAAACACCTGCCTATTCAGTAAAGTGCTTAACGCCTAGATTACCTAGACAGAGCAATATATATATATATATATATATATATATATATATATATATATATATATATATATATATATATATATTTATTTAAATATGTTTGAAACGGTACAAAAGCGTATTAAGGCATTAAAAAAAGAAATTTTATATTGTAGGCCATGATAGATTTAAAGCAAAACACACACCAGTCGACCGGTTTCGTCCCCTCTCATCAGAACTGTTAACGAGGAAATAAAATTATGAGAAAAAGAAAAGAAAAAGTCTGTCATGGATGACATGAATGAGTGGACAGGGAGAAAAAATATTATAAAAATTATACCAACAAAGATGCTAGAAGAACAAAGACAGCAAGTCCAAGCAAACAATCTCTTTGTTTACAAAGAGCAGGTTGCCCTGGACCTGATGTAAAGCGACTCCAACACCTTTAAGATGGAATAATGAGTGCGAACTGACCAAAACGGAAAACCAATATATATATATATATATATATATATATATATATATATATATATATATATTAATTCTACGCTAATTGTTTCTTCTATCGCACTTCTTGCTTGTGGATCTCTCTTTCGGCCTGTTGATTTCCAGACAAATTTGAATTTCAGAAATTTAAATGCCATGTCGTTCGTTATCTTTTCTCTAAATTCCTGTTCTTTTATTGCACTCTCTCCTTAATAATGGTCTCTTTTTCTCTTATTCTTTCACGTTCAGAATCTTAGTGTCTTTATTGCCTTGTCGGGAGTAAAATGATTTTTTTTAAATCTTCAGATCTTTTTTTTTTTTAAATAAAAACAGTCATAAATCGGTGTTTATTGCGTGAAATATCTTAACATCTTTTCTTCCTGGGGTTCACATCACTAGTGTTTTTTTTTTTTCCTCCCCAAATTTTTACAATTATTTTTCATTTTTTCATTGATCATTCCGTTTTTAATAATTTTTGTTATTTCTATTTTTGGGACGATATCTGTGCTGAGTGAATTTATGCTTATTAAACCGAAAAGATACAAAATGAAATAACTTTTATATACAACAGACTCCACAAGTATATTGTTAAATCTTCGCTTCAAACCCTGACAACACTAAAATACAGGGTGTCCCAAAAAATTTGACATCATTTCGCAGGTCATTATTTTTGACAATTCTTGTTGAAATAACATCAAATTTTCACAGAATCTGTAGAAACAGTTCAAGGTTTTATATATAATATTTTATTTTTCTTGTCTCAATAAGAACCTTCCAGAGAGATGAATCGGGTGTGTAGGTGATGAAGACAGATTTCTGATGAAATGGCCGCCACAGTCTCAGGACCTGTTTCCGTGTGATTTCTTTTTATAGGGATATGTGAAGGGACTGATCTATGTTCCCCACCTCTTCATACTAGCATTGATGAACTCAAGCAGAGAATCTCTTCTGCACTAGATAATGTTACCGGAGACATGCTACAGCGTGTTTGGCAAGAGCTTAACTACCGACTTGACGTGTGCCGTGTCACAGGCGTAGCACATATGGAACACCATAATGAACTTATGATGTTCAACACCTAATCTGTTTAATTTCATTGAGCTAGACTTAGTTGTTTTCAACTGTTTTTTAAAAATGATGTCAATTTTGGGGGGACACCCTGTATATGCAGACTGTTTCATAATGAACTGGTTTTAAATTAATGTTCTGTCCTCACGAAACCAAAACTAACTTCAAACGAGTGATAAAGGTTTCTGAGCATTTGAGTTGGATTTTTCATTCCTCCTCAGTCAATCTTATTTTTCATGTCATGTTTTTTTCAGGGCGTAGGCTATCTTTTATAGCTCTTAGTGAATTTGGTCTTTTCGTTATCTCTCTTAAACCCTGTTCTGTCATCCATTTACCCAAGCTCTCTAGGTAGGTTAGACGTTGTTTTCCTCTGTCCCTCTTGCCTTCAATCTGCCCAGTGCATATCAGGGTTGTTTAAAAACAGAAAATAATCTAAGATTGTAGGAATTTTTTGAGAGAGAGAATAATTAGTTAGTGTTATAAGTTTCACTAATTAATCCATAGCTGGGGGAGAAGAGGTGGATCTATACCTTCTCCAAGGGTATTTGCGTGCAAGTGAATATAACAAACCCAACTGGAACTCAGGTTAACAATTCAAAACTATAATCCATTACACCACCTGCACATCCATGCTTACAACACCTGCTCATCCTGTGTACCCATACCTGATTTCACCCTAGAACTGCGGTTCTATTGAGCGAGCTACACATAACCCCATCGTTGGTATTGGGCATCATCTCTAAATTAGACTCCCATAAGGCTAGTGATAGAGACAGGATACCAGCCATTGTCCTGAAGAAATGTGCTCCTGAACTGGCGCCTGCCCTATTCAAATTATATAACTACTGCTTCAATAAATCTTGTTTCCTCAGCCTGTTGAAAGACCTCATCTATTGTACCTGTCTTTAAGAACTCTGGAGACCCTTCTGACCTAACTACCGTCCTATCAGTCTCCTACCATTCTTCAAGAAAGTCTTTGAAGCTTTAATCAATGCCGAAGTGGTTAAGCACCTTATATCCCATGATCTGCTCTCTGACAAGCAATACGGTTTCCACTTTGCCCGTTCTACAGTTGATGTGCTCACGGCCATAACCGAAATTGTTTACCAAGCACTTCACAATAACGGAGAAGCTCGTGCCGTGGCTCTAGATATCTCTAAAGCTTCGTAAGCTTCAGGGATACGGAATTTCAGGATGATTATTTGAATTAATACAATCCTTCCTGTCAAACCGTGTAATGAAGGTCGTCCTTAACGGATTCTCTTCTAGTTCCTTTCCCACGAACGCAGATATTCTTCAAGGCTCTATCCTACTCTGTTCCTTATCTTCATTAACGATCTTTCTTATGCCATCAGTTACCATGTAGGCATCTATGCAGAAGACACTACTATTTACTTCTACTTCAAAAGCATATCTGGTGTCGCTGACAAAACTAACCTGGCCGTTAGTTTCGAAAAGAACCTCTAATCAGTTGTAGACTGGGACAGGAATTGGCTGGTTAACTTTAATACCTCAAAAACAAAACTGCTCTCTATTACTCACCACGGAGAACCTTCTCTGCCTACCATTAGAATGCTTTGCTGCTCAACTCCACTCCGCGAGAGCATCTCTTTGCGACTGTTTGGTCTCATACTGTCCGCTGACCTGAGATAGAACAATTACATTGCCTCAATAGATTCATCTACCACAAGGAAAGTTGGTTCTCTTTGTCGCGTCAGAAAGTTTTTCTCGCCCGAGTTCATCCTTCAAATCTATAAATCAACCATTCGCCTTTGCATGGAATACTGCTGTGCCCCGATGTTCGTCTTAAGGTCCTTGACAAAATCCAGAGACAGATATGCAATGTGATTGGCCCTGATCTGGTATCTCGTCTACAGTCGCTCTCTCACAGACGTACCGTCGCCTCCCCGTTTTTTTTTCTACAAATACTTTCACAGTAACTGCTCCGACGAGCTACTTTCGCTAGTTCCCAGACTGCATGAATTTAAGCGTGCTACTAGGTTGGCATCTCAGTCCCACCCTTTCACTGTCGAAAGGGTTAAATGTGGCCGTCTCTTCTACTCCAATAGCTTCATGTCTCGCACCTCCCGTCTGTGGAATTCCCTCCTTATTACTTGTTTCCCTTATAGCTATAATCTCCAATTATTCAAATGTAATGTCAATCAACATCCCCAGATGCCTTGATCTATTCCCTGTCCTTCTCTTCATCCTTTCCTCTATCACGCCTTTTTACTCTTGCTCCCAATCTCTGTAACACCTTACGTGCTAGTGGCATCTCGCCTCGCTTGGGATGAAATGAATAAAAAAAGAAAGAAAAAAAAACTAGCTACTGACCAGGTTCGACATTTCACTAGGTGGAACTGATATGGTCAAAGTCAAGATGCCATAGTGAAGAACTCACCCAAACAATTACCATAAAAAGTATTTATAGAAAAAACACAGGCTGGCAACTTTACAGCAGTGGGGAAGTGACTGAAGCTGAGACACCAGGTCAGGACTAATAATATTGCAGATTCTTCTTTGGATTTCATCAAGGATCTCTAAATATATAACAGGAACACTGGACCATTTGTGGCAGCAATAATATAAGCATGGACAAATGGTAGACTTATACATATGTATGATAGATTCTGGAGAGAAAAAAATTGTCTGGCACGACACAATGAACCAACTTTCTTAGCAGTTTTCTATCTTCAATTTCAGCAAAGTAGAAAGATAGACCAACTCATCTTCTCACACATCCTATTAATCAGACCTTAAGATCTGATGAATCATTTGCTCTCAAAGATGAAATTTAATGGGAGGAAGAAGGAAAATTACGAAATGCTTTTAATTTGATAGCAGACACAAGGAAACTGCAAGAACTCCTACAGAAGATAGTGAAGGAATGGAAAAAAAATTGAAAAAAAAAAAGACAGAATGTATGGTTGTTAGCAAACAGAACAGTCCATCACGCAAATTACAAATTGGAGATGCCAAAAGGAAACAAGTGTAGCAATTTAAATATCTGGGAAGTGTTTTAACAAAGCATGGAAAGTGTGACACTGAAATCAGAAGGCACATTGGGATAGCTAAAGATGCCTTCCAAAATCTAAGCAAAGTGTTAAGAAACAGGGAAATTTTGTTAGAAGCAAAGAAAAGAGTACTAAATTGTGATATAATATCAGACCTCCTATATGGTTGTAAATGTTGGACAATCTCCTCACAGATAAAGAAGAGACTTGAAGCAACCAAAATGTGGGTCTACAGAAGGATGCTGAGAATACCATGGACTAAACATGTGAGCAACAACGAAGTTTTAGAGAAAATGGAAGCAAAAAGGATGCTTATACTTAAGATCAGAAAGAGAAAGTTGAAATTTCAAAGGCACATAATGAGGAAAGAGGGCTTGGGAAATTAGATATGCACTAGGCAGATTGAAGGCAAGAGGGACAAAGGAAAACAAGTGAGTTTGTGTAAATGGATGGCAGAACAGGGTTTGCACTGCAGCCATGGTGGTGGTAATTTACTGAGTTTTAACTTGGCACCAGGCCAAAAGTATAGGGCACTCATTGAGAATCAAACATCCTACTTGTTAGTAATGGTCAACCAGATTAGCTTGCTCATCTTTAGTCTGAGGTGCATGTTTGATCATATCGGTTCCAGCTGATGAAATGTCGAACCTGGTCACTAACTAGATGGGACACTGCTTAGGAATACCAGATGCTGTAAGCTTGGATGTGCAGGTGGTGTAATGGATAATGTTGCAGAATTGTTAATAAGAGAGCCGAGTTCCAGTACGATCACTGAGGTTAAGCAACGTCGAGCCTGGTCAGTACCTAGATGAGTGATTGCTTGGGAATACCTGGTGTTGTAAGCTTGGATGTGCAGGTGGTGTAATAGATAATGTCGCAGAATCATACGTATTATAAAACCCACGTTGCGTGTGTGTGTGTGTGTGTGTGTGTGTACGTTTATATATTTGATCGGATTTCCTACATTTTTCAACTGATTTCAACAAAACTTCACAGGACTACGTAAAAGTACCTTGTGGTGGTTCTGACAGTGCCAAAAATTGGAAAAAAACAATTGTTTTTGCACAAAATCAATTTCAAAACACGATTAAGAGGCATCGCTATCTGAGAATGAAAGGGGACAACTCATATCGAGTTATACTTATTATAAAACCCAGGTTGTTTGTGTGCGTTCGTTTATATATGGGATCGGATTTCCTACATTTTTCAACTGATTTCAACAAAACTTCACTTTTTTTTGGCAGGTAGTGTTTCTTATTGTCTTGCACACGTTTTTTCTTTATTTTTACATTCAGAATGCTTTTAAAATCCCATTTACAAGACAATTGTTTATAATAAAATTCTATTCAATCGGTAGATCCATAACGATTGAAAACAATGTTTTTGTTGGAGTTTGGGTTTGACCAATTCGTAAAAAAAAAAAAAAAAAAGAAAAAAAATATAATTAAGACATGCGTGTCCGTCAACCTTAAACAATTATCTTTGTCAATTTTATTTTTCAGTTTTTATGATGGTCGATACATGATCTATCTCTTACTGTTACATCCCCAGGCAACACTGGACTCTCCTGCTAGTTGTTAATAGGAGAGTCGAATTCTAATTGGGTTTATTATATTCACTTGAATGCAAATACCCTTAGGGAAGGTATGGGTCCACCTCTTCTACACCCAGCCAAGGATTAATTAGTAAAACCTGTTACACTTAACACATCATTATCTAAAAAAACAAAACTTCTTACAAACTAAAATTATTTTCTGTTTCTAAACAACCTGAAAATTGTTCATAAGTTGCAGAAAACAAATTAATTAAGCAACTGGTCAAAAGCAGATATTTGTTGTGTTACAATTCTAGATCCCTGGAAAAAATCACTTCACAGTGTTTTTTTTTAATCAACTGTAATAGAAATTAGTGGATCTTACATGTGTAAATATGCTAGTTGCATATATATTGCGTCAACATTATAATGTTTCAGTACTATTAGGATACTGACCTGGCACATGCTGAGTAGGGTTTATCATCTCTCAGTTGCATCTCTGTCTTTGGGCAGAGTGCAACTCAGTTGTGGCTCTGCCTGTGGACAGAGGTGCATTTGAGAAAAATAAATACTGTGAGATGCCTGGTCCTGTGAAACAGCTTCCTGAGGCTGTGCCTACCAATTGCACTAGAAAGTGTGGATCGGTAGTCATTAATGAGGCCAGTGCAACCAACAGTTGCAGGGGCTGGGCAATTTTTGTCTTTGGCTTGGGTGTACCTGCTCGGGTTCCCCACAGTAAACCTGACTTTGTGTCACATCATGTCTCAGTGAGAAGATGAGGTAAATATTACTCTCAGGATACTTACCTGGCACATGCCAGATAGGGTTTATCACCTATCAGTTGTGTTTCTGTTTTGGGGCAGAGTGCAACTCAGTTGTGCCTCTGTCTGTGGACAGAGGCACAACTGAGGAAAATAAATACTGTGAGATGCCTCATCTCGGGGAACAGCTGCCCAAGGCTGCACCCCCACACCATTGATCATTAATCATATTGATGCTAGCGCAACTAATGGTTGCAGGGGCAGGACAATTTGTGTCCATGGCCCGGGTGTAGGGGCTTGGGTCCCCTATGTTAAACCCAACCTTGTGTCAAATCCCATCTCAGTGGGGAGACCAGGGTAAATAGTACTATTAGGACATTATCTAAGCTTAGTACTATAATGCCAGTATAAAGAAGATAGTGCTCCACTGTTTTTTCAAATTGGGGTAGCTTTCCTACCTAGAAATCAGTATTTACTTAAATGAAATAATAATATTAGGATTTCATTGAGAATTTATCTTGTTTAAGATAATAAAAACTGGCAGGACTTATTCAAATGTTGTGTTTTAATGTATTTTATTTTAGATGAAATGCAAAAATTTCTCATTACTATTAAATACGGACCTCCGCTAAATGTTTGATATCTAAGGTTTAAAATGGAATTTTAAAAATGAAAAAGCATTCTTCAAGCTTTCTCTTTAGCTTTAATTGAAAGCTAAATGATTAAATTTACTACTTCCAGTCAGCAAAATACTTTGGTGCATTTCAAAGTGAAATTGAATAGAATCTTAATTTTTTGGTTGCTTTCAGAAAATTGCTAAAAATCAATATCAACCATTTTGACAAATTTGTAAACAAAAGTTAATTCTTGGTTTTAAAAATCTTCCAAAAATAAAATATATAATTGTGACATGTTATGTGAGGAAAATTAGCAAATTTAAAGTTAAATTAATCTGATTTGAAACGAATATTAATTATAGCATAAAAAAGTATACAAGTATTTCTTAACCATGAGGTCTTGTTTTTTTTTTTTGACGTGCTGATTGATTTATTGGCAGCCTAAGTGTTGTCAGCTAAGTACGGTTGACCAGAAATTGACATAAATTTACAAAATCTAAGTGAACACTTTGTTTTTGGTTTTTAACTACCTGGTAATTTTTTTAAATTATCATATTTTCAGTAATTATCTAATATTTTATTGAATTTTAGTTATTTTAGCTTCATAGCCTTATGTATTTAGCAAAATAACTCTGAAAAAAAAAATAAATAAATAAATAAACTTAAAAAAAAGTAAAAAAACTACTAAAAACATTTTTATGAAATAGAAGTTAAAAAGTAAAAATAATTTTAAAAGAAATTTCAAAATGACACGCAAATTAAAAAATAAGAACTTCAAATAGAAATTGAATAAGAAAAATTTAATAAGTAAAAATTATTTTATATTATGTTTCGTCTACAAGTTCTTTCTTAAGTGAAACTAAAAAAAAAATTACTGAATTGAAGTATGACCCACAATAAAATAAAAATATTTAATGAAATAGGAATTAAAAAAGTAAAACTTTTCTTAAATTTTAAAATTTAAACATATGATTTGAAAAGCCTGTTGATACATAAGCACAATGAAACACAAAAATGAAAATGAAAGAATTGCAGATGGTCTTTTTATCATGCTATGCTGTTTTTTTAGCGGCAAAATGAAGGTGCCTAATATTAAATGTTGACTTTTTGCCTTTTGATTTTGTGTGAAGCACAATGCTGATTATCCCCCACCACATTGTCATTAAAACACTAGTGGCTCATCCCAAGCAAATAATAACAATTTTAAGCCCTCACCCACACCTGACCCACAGAGCAATTATAGGAAAATTAAATTCTACATTTATATTGCTCTCCACAACGTCCTATGTTTTGTAGCTCTTTGTGAGATTTGTCTTTTCACCATTACCTTGTTCTGAAATCCATTTACATTGATGTCCTATGTATATCAAATTCTCCAAGCCTTCTTTCCTTATTATGATGCCCAGAAATTTCCATTGTTTTTCTTTAATTCTAAGTAAAAGTGACTTTTTTATTGTAATTTTTCTTCAAAATTCCTTGTCACTCACATGTTCAGTCCATAGAAATCTGAATGCACCTAATCCAACAAAATTATGGAACTTACTCTGATTATTATACATAAAATGAAAATATATTTTTCTCTTTCTTTGAGATTTACTACATAAAAGGTCACAAGGTGCCTACCCTGAGCAATTACTGATGTGCTTATATATATATATATATATATATATATATATATATATATATATATATATATGTCATCCAAAGACAGACTGTTTTGCTGTATGACAGCTCTTCAGTATAGCTAGACTTCCAATTGCTTCCAACCGGGATTGAAACCCGATCAATTTTACATCAGTCAAAAGTTTTTGGAAAGTTTCTTTCACAGAGTTAGGCAAAAAACCATTATTCTGTTAATTGTTGATTAACGAAGTTGTCATTTTCATTAGTGATTTGACTTTTAAGTTGACTTTGAGAATCATCACAGGTGGGCACCATTAATCAAAACGTTAACTTCATTTACTGTCATTTCGTTAACCCAAAAATTAACTTTGTTAATAGTTGATTAGTTAGCTCTTTAAAAATGTAATGGAAGTTATCGATAAAACGTTAAGTTCTGAAGCCTGTTCTTGCTAAGGTCTAGTGGTACTGGCAGTTTTAACTTTGATGATATCAACAGATTCAAGCTCTTGAGATGCCATGATGATGTTCAAAATTAACTCGAGGTCTTGAATCATTGGTGAAAATGTTAACTTTGTTAATTAAAGCAGTTAACTTTTTCAATGTCCAGCCCTAATTTTTTGCTATTCCATTATAGATTGTTCACAATTTAGAAAAAAAAAAATGAAAGATTCACCTAATTGTTGTTGCCCACCATATTTTTTTTTATTCTGTATAATCATTTTTATTCTTCCTACTTTTTATTTTCGTTTTTAGCTTAAATTTTAATGATGGTTAGTGAAGTTTTAGAGATTCTCGCAAAGCTCACCATAGAGATCCTTCCCTGCCCCCCATTAAAATGTCTGATAGTCAGCTTCTTGAGAGCAACTCCCTGCGTCTGCTTGATCTCATGTTAACTGCTGACCTGAGATAGAACAAATACATTGAGTCAATTGCTTCTTCCACCACAAGGAAAGTTGGCTCTCTGTGCCGCACCAGGAAATTTTTCTCCCCGGAATCGATACTTCAAATATACAAATCAACCATTCACCTTTGCATGGAGTATTGCTGCCATATATGGTCTGGGGCACCTTCTGTTTACCTCGGAGTTCTTGACAAGATCCAGAGACGGATATGTAATATAATTGGCCCTGATCTGGCATCTCGTGTACAGTCACTCTCTCACAGATGCGTCGTCGCCTCTCTCTGTCTTTTCTACAAATACTTCTATGGTAATTGCTCCAATGAGCTGCTTTCACTGGTTGCCAGACTCCATGAATTCAAGCGCCCTATGATGCTGGCATCCCACTCCCACCCTTACACTGTAGAAACTTTTAAATGTAGCTGTCTCTTCTACTCCAATAGCTTCATACCTCGCACCCCTCGCCTGTGGAACACCCTTCCCAATTACTGTTTCCCTGAGAGCTATAATCTCCAACTATTCAAATGTAATGTCAATCGACACCTCCAGTTACCTTGATCTACCCACTATCCCTCTCCTCATCTTTTCTTCTACCACTCCTATCTGCTCTTGCACCAAATCTTCTGCAACCCCCTGCATCCTAGTGGCTTCACGCCTTGTGAAAAAAAAAAAAAAAAAAAAAAAAAAAAAAAGAAGCTTATACAAATCAAGAAAACAAACTTTGTGCAGTGAGAGGCTAGCTAGTTAAACTGTTTTGCCATGTCACAAAAAACAGGATAAAACTATGTCTGTTTAATTACTACTTACAAATAAATGAAAATTATAAAAGTGAAAAAAAAACAAAAAAAACTCGCCTGTGGAACTCCCCCCTTTCTTGTTTCCCTGATAGCTATAATCTCTAACTATTCAAATGTAATGTCAATTGACATCTCCAGATGCCTTGATCTATCCCCTATCCTTCTCTTCATCTTTTTCTCTATCACTCCTATTTGCTCTCACTCCAACTCTCTGTAATCCCTTGTGTGCTAGTGGCTTCCCGCCTTGCTTAGGGTGAAACACTTTAAAAAAAAAAAAAAAAAAAAAAACTATTGAAAAGACAGTGATTAAAAGCAGAAATCTCTCTATTCATACACGTAGCAGATTCCACAGAGCAACACAAAAACAAGCACAAACAAATAAGTGATAAAATGAAGCAGAAACTCTTTTTGAAAAAATACACAATCCTATCAATAATTAAAATGCATTTTTACTGTTTCATACTATAATTTACAAAATAAAAAAAAAAAATGATTTGCTCAATAACTTTAAATGAATAATTCTTTTTCCACAAAACATTAAAATTTAACAAAAATGACATCCAAAACAAAGCCATAAACAATGAACACACCTATATACCCCCCCTCTATCATATAAATAATTCTAATATATAAATATACAGTTTAGAGCCATAGTCATCAAACATTTTTTTCTCTGGGTCGAGAAAATGAAAATATAAAATGATAACAATTTTAAGCCCTCACCCACACCTGAGCCACAGAGCAATTATAGGAAAATTAAATTCTACATTTATATTGCTCTCTACAACGTCCTATTTTTTGTAGCTCTTTGTGAGGTTTGTCTTTTCACCATTACCCTGTTCGTTTTTAGCTTAAATTTATGTGATAAAAAGTACATTTAAAAATAAAGAGAGAGTTAAAGGGAGATAACCGCATATTCAAAGTCAGATCATTATCATTGATAACAATTTCCTCTAATTTGTAAATCCTAGTTAATATATTCTTAATACTTGATATAATGTAAAAATATCACAATGATAATTATTTATAACTATTTATACTGGGTTGCATGCATACAATAACAAGTAATCCATAACAATATTTTAAATCTTGAAATTATATTGATTTTTGGCATATGATTTTTTTTTGAAATTGTTTCTAAATCTTTGTCTTTCAATCATTCCGCTCCAACTGCTACCCTCTTCTGCCACACCTATGAGGCACGCCATACATTTCAGGAACCACTGGTTTAGTGTAATAGAGGAAATATGACACTGATTTCTTTAAATTTCTATAAAAGAAATACTGCCATACCTTTAATGAAGTTCTAAATTAGCCAATTGATACTTTGACAAAAATAAAGATGTATTTGATTGTCTTTACAAGTTAGGAATTTTATTACTTATTTTCAAGCCATTATAATTTTCAAGTTTAAAAATACACTTCCTTAATATCAACTTAATGTTCTCTTACAGGACATTCAGGTTGTAGTAAATAATGAAGTTATAGACAGGATTCAAAAAGTTTAAGCAGAAAGTGTTCAAATAAATATAATGAATGCTAATTCATTACACATTTCTAAAAATATTTAACACATTATTTTAGTCATTCCATTTTCCATCAGAAAGCTGCAGGAGGTTAACAATTCAAATCAAAGCCAAAAGTTCAGTTTAAACCAACTGAGAATGGTCAGAGAATAAAGCAATCATTTTCATGAGAATTAAATCAAAATTCAAGTCAAACTGACTTATTCAAATCTTAGACTTGATTTAATTCAGGTATTTAGAACAATAAACTCAACTGATGGCATAGATTTTGAGATACATTTTACTAAGTGCCAGTATAAATCCAACAGAAGACATCAATTAAAAATTCAACCACTGCTCAATGATCTGAACATAGAAAAATATCATTTTTCACATTGAGTAGTGAATGAGTTGAACTTACTACCTTTTTTATCAGTCAATGCCAAAACTTCAGACATGTTCAAAAAGGAAATCAAAATATATTTTGATTACATTTTGATAGAAGATAATTCTACTTCTTCTATTGCCTTAAACACTTTCCTAATTCAAAGTCTCAGAGTTATTCCTGTTTCCTGCATAATGACAATGGTCTTTGATATATCTTTTAACTCCCATTTGTTTGCCTATTTTGGCCAAATGACTGCTGGGTTTGGTTTGGTTTGGTTTGGTTTGGTTTTACGGCATATCAACCTCAATGGGTCATTTAATACCGACGAAATTTATTGTTGGAAATTTTTTTTTTTAAATCTATTTCTGGTAATATTTTTTCCTTCAAAAATTCTTTTTCTGGTAATAATTTTTCAATTATGTATCGCTGGTAATATTTTCCTTTTTTTAACAAATGTATAGCTGGTAATAGATATTTTTCTTTTTCCAAAAAATATATAGCTGGTAATTTTGTTTTTCAAAAATGCATCCTTTGTATTTTTTTGTTTTTTTTTAGATTTTTCTGTAGATCCCAATTTCTTTAGTGAAATTTATGATGTTTCTTGGATTAGTATTTTCTTTAGGTTATCCAATTTGTAGTGTTTACTACGGATTATGACTGCTGGGTTAATGATAAATAAATAAAATTTAACAGCAATCGTACCTAATTTTTTAACCAATGATACTTTTTGGTTACAAATGCAAGAATAGTTTAGTATTCAAATAATCCCACAACTATAATGGCTAGCAAATATTTTATTTAAAACATTTTATTGAACATTTGTTACTTTTATAAAAGTGAAACTGATCTGATCTGATATTTTATGTAATTTAAACAACAAATATGCGAAGCACATTAAAAAATGGAACAAAATGACATTTAACGAACCTCAAATTGAAACATCTGAAAAGTAAGATAACAAAAATAATATTTTTTTTTTTTGAAAAGAGTCCATACTCAAAAGTTATTTTAAAAAGGAATCTCATTCTTTATGTTGTTATGTTGTGAGCATCGCAATAAAAAACCTGACAAAGGTTGTAGAAAGTAATCAGCTGGAACAGTGTCGGAACAACATGAATAACACAAAGAATTAATTCAATTTATCTAAATGACACTTAGAATAAATCAAGCAACAATGTCTGATTTAACGGAAAAAAAAATTGATTTTTCTGAGACAGGATTCAGTATGAAATATACTGGAATGAAACCTCAGGAGACAACAGAGCTGATCTAACAGCCGATATGTCGAATGACGAAGAAGATGACTGGGCTGATCCATTTGCCTGATAATACAAGCCTCGAGATTAGCTGGCTGGTCTTTGTACCAGCCAATCAGATTGCTTCTTGCATTTCTTGGGTCTTTCAATGGTGTTTTCTATGATAGTATGCTATGTTCTGTGATTTTATATAGATTTTGATGAAAAAGCTCTGTCTTCTTGGCACTGAATTTTCAAATGAGGTTCAGTCTCAAAAGGGTTAATAAATAAAAACTTCTTAACAGTAAAATCTGTTTTAACAATTTAGCATAATCTAATAAGCAGAAGGTTTTTTTTTTAACAAAATAGTATTTGAACTAGAAAATTTAACATGATACAGACTCTACTCAAATAAATCATAGATACATGTATACATAACTGCACAGAAAATCTTTTTAACTGCCATTTAAGCATATTTTTTTTTTTTTTTTTACTCCAGTCAAAACAAAGTTTGAGTTTCTTCCAGTTTGGTACCTTGTTACAGATAGACAACAATTTCTTGCAAAAAGTTAAAATTCTCTGTTCTTTGACTAAATCCAAATATATCTTAGAGATTTTGGTACTGCTTTCTTCTCCCTTGTTCACAGATGTGATAAGGCAGGTACAGCTCGGTTTTTATTGCATCTCCTTCAGAAAGTCTTCTTTCCATTGCTAATAGTCAACATCAAAGTCACTGTCAACATCATCACCATCATCAAAGACTGGAGTTTCACACTGACGAACCGTCTTGCTGGCTTTGATCACTGTATCCACAGAGTTGTTATTTGGTAGAAATCCATGCCTGAAGAAAAGAAAAAGAAATTAAACCAATGACAGTGTTTAAAAAAGTATAAAGTCATGGCAAAGTTTAAAGTTTATGCCCACAAAAACATAAAATGGTGTTTGAAAAGGACCATTTTTTTGTTAACACTGCCATTACTATATACCAGCAAGACTCCCTCTGAAATATACTTGAATTAAATCTCAGGAGACAACAGAGCTGATCTAACAGCCGAAATGTCAAATGACAAAGAAGATGACTGGGCTGATCCATTTGGCCAATAATACAAGCCTCATGATTAGCTGGCTGGTATTTGAACCAGCCAATCAGATTAATAAGTTCATTAAGTGATGAAAACATAAACAAAAAGAAAAACAAACTATAGGTTAAGTTAGGTTATATATATATACAAAGCCAATTATTATAACAATTTGTGAACCAAGTACAATGCAATATTTATTATTTAACATTTTATAAAGATTTATTAATCATTTTATAAATAAATGTGAAAAGAAATCTTTTATTCAAAAATTTATAAAACTCTACAAAATTTGTAAACTACAATTCAATATTTATTATTTGCCATTTTTTATAAATAAAATTATTTATTCATAATTATATAAAGATATCTATGAACTATAGAACAAGAAAATTTAAATAAACATGATACTTCGAATTTTTTTTTTTATAATCATGATCAGGGATGCCTAAACAATAAAAATCCATGACCTGAAATTCCAACAATTATAGGTTACCTGACTTCCTACACATTTTTTTTATAATCATAATCTAGCATGAAGAATGCCTAATTAATAAAAATCCAAGGCCTGAAACTCCAATAATTATAGGTTACCCCCCTTTGTACTGTTTTTTGAAAAAAAAATTTAAATTAAATTAGGAGAGAAAAATAATACTAATTACACAAGCCAGGAATTTTTGTATAAGACTTATACACGCATCGAATATGAAAAGAATCAATTTAAATTTATCATTGCTAATTTTTCTAAAAATGCCTACAAAATTTGCCAAAAGATTATTTATAGTCAGTCAAGTATTAAGTGAGGAAGAAATCTTAAATGAAAAGTGGATACTCAGTGCCATGAATAAAGTAATTGGTTAAACTGGCAAGTTGTGTTTTTTGAAATGATTGGTAAAACATCGGTAAATTGCCAATCAGTTTGCACTTTATAAAATGGTAAATAATAAGCATTTCATTATAGTCAGCTCACATTTTTATAATTTAGTAAATTTTTATAAATTTATGAATAAAAGAATAGTTTTCATATTTATTTCTTTATAAATTGGTAAATGATAAACATTGCATTGTATTAGATTGTTCACATTTTTAGAATGTTGTAAATATAAAATTATTCTTGTAAATAAACAATCAAATACTGTTTAATAATTTTGTTGTAAACTCTCAAGAATAATAAAAAAAAAAATCTATAAATTGACTTTCACTTATTAAAATTCTAATCATTACTTTGAAAAAAAAAAAAAAATATTGCTGAAGGAATGAAAGAAGCATAAAATAATAGTGGTGTCAAGGGAAAAACCACCCTTTTGACAATCATTTTTTTTTTTTTTTTTGGGCCCAAAAGTTAAACTTTACCAAAGTAATATTATAGGCATTCTGGATACTAAATAAATTAGGAGAGAAAAATAATACTAATTACACAAGCCAGGAATTTTTGTATAAGTCTTATACACGCATCAAATATGAAAAGAATCAAATAATTATGAGGAGGTGCTGAAAAATTTTTGACTCACCCACTTCCTATATCTGACCAAACATCATTACCTTTTTGAATGGGCTTCTTGATCAAATTCAGTAGCCTTTCATATACTTGAACAACATCAAAATCTGAAACTACCAATGTCCCATAACAGATGTTATATTTAATGTTTGAAATCTTTATAGAAACATCAAAAACTTTTATAGAATGCAAATAGTAATAATTATGAACAGGAAAACTAACCTCCAGGAATTTATAGATCTTTTTTTTTTTTTTTTTTTTACCATATTTAAATCATGAGAAAAGGACACATAATTTTTTATATATCAAAAACAATTTTAGTAAAATCTATGATAAAGGAATTTTAATAAATTTTTTTTCACCAAATACATTACAACCCTAAGGGCTATGAGACTCATGATCATGTGATTATGAAGAAACTGTTGTTAACAATTGGAAATAGTTGAAATTTGAAATTCTTGGGACCCATAATAAAAAAAAAGGAGGCTTGGAGAATTTAAAACTCACATGATGCATCAAAAGGAAAGCAGTAACTTGACGGGTGTGTATAAATGGATGAAAGAACAAGTAGCAGAAAGACAAAAGATCAGAAAGAAAAAAGTATTGCTGAGAATAACACAACATAGGAAGTAGTAGAGAACCATGACTGTCGCCATTTTGAAGGAACATAACAAAAAGGAGAGAATATGTCTTATTAATAAAACTAAAAGTATCTGTCTATATTTCTGAGATGCGGTATTATGTACACTATTTACATTATTTGGACTATTGTCCACATCTTTCTTGCCATATTTATCACAATGTTTCGGCCAATGTACACTCTGGACTTTATCAGGTGGTTGGAATGTTGACCTGAACCCTTTATTTTGCTCACTGGGGTAGACTGTTCTAGTTCCACGTGCCATGTCTAATGAATGTCAGTTATCAGTTATCTCCTGTTAATTCCCCTCTCCAAGTTCTCCACTGCTTTAACCATGGCACAATCGATAAAGGCGTTGGTTAGATCCAGTGACAGGACCCAAAGAGTTGTGAGTTCAGTACCTGGTTAAGGCAGTGGAGAACTTGGAGAGGGGAATTAACAGGAGATAACTGATAACTGACATCCATTAGACATGGCACGTGGAACTAGAACAGTCTACCCCAGTGAGCGAAATAAAGGGTTCAGTTCGACATTCCAACTACCTGAAGAAGACCGGAGCAAACATTGGCTGAAACATTGTGATAAATATAGCAACAAAAATGAAGACAATAGTCCAAATAATGTAAATAGTGAAAACAAAAAGTATCATCATAAATAATATTATGTTTTTGTTTTTTGTTAAAATAATTCCTGAGGAGGAGGAATATTAGTAAATAAAGATATGGAACACTTTAAAATACAAATTTTAAATTGGACAATTTATTAATATTTACATTCTGTTTTTAGCATCTCCTGAGTAACACAGCTACTGCTGATAGTTAAAAAGCGTAAAAATAGCTGTCAAATAAGTTTAGCTAAGATTAGGCTTAATCAGTAAGAGCATAATTAGGTAACTACTCATTACGTATTAATTTTATATTCAAATCCAGGGCCTTCCCATTCCTGTTAGATGAACCCCTCCCTGGTCGACTTCCACCACTTCTTATTTAGGGCCATAACAAGCCATGTAGGTCCATGGTATTAGGTCAGGTCATTGTTCACTCTAGTTCTTTACAACTGTCTCGGTGTCTACCCTATCACTCTAATAGTCCACCTGAGGCAAGAGATGTGGCCAGCCCATCTATATTTACACCTCTTGATAGTCTCAGTTATGTCCATCACTCCAGCCAGCTGCTGAATACATGTATTGCTCTTCTTGTCATGTCAAGTGATGCTGAAGGTGATTCGCTCCATTTTATGTTGGGTCACTGCAAAAGTCACTAAACTGTTCATATCTTCCATCATTAATCATAGCTGTTAGAAAAAGAAGTGAAGACATCATCCTGGAGGAGAGTATGGCTTTGTTGACAGAAAGATACCTGAGGTGACATACGCAACAGCTTTTTTTTTTTTGAATGAGGCTATAAAGTCTTCTAAGATTTAGTATTTAAGAAAAAACAATGTGTTACAATGGACAAATCCATTATGTATGAAAGAGGATTTTGAAAACAAAAAAATGTTACCTCTTTATTTAGAAAAAAAATCAGCCAATAATTTAAATGTAATATCAATCACTATCTACAGTCCTCCTGATTACAATTTTCTCTTCTCACTCATTATTAATGTTTCTGTTCTTAATCCTTACACAACTCCGTAATCCCTTGTGTCTTAGTGGCTTTACTGTCTTTGCATGGAGTTGTATGGATATGAGTTTGTGACTCTGCGTTTCGCACTTTTGCGATCATCAGTCACAAACTCATATCCATACAACAGAATATGTTAGCTCTATCACTGATATTGAGCACATTCCACTAAATACTGCATATTTTATATATATATATATATATATATGTATGTATGTGTGTGTGTAAAAATTTTTACATTATAGCATGTTTATTTTATTTCTTCTATATCCTTTTAAAGATTTTGTCTAATTATGTTAGAAAATATTGAAGAATGAATAGGTATGATTATAAAAGCCACAATATCTTTTATTCTTTGATATAAACCAGTTATAATGATATAGGCCTACCTAAGTTAGGAGCAAATGCATAAGCTTTGAGATTTGTAGGCCATAATCACTTAATTACATAAAGAGGAGTTGGAGGTTTTGTGTTCCAGCTCCACAGCCCTGGACACAAGGTAAATTTATTCTACAACTGTAAATATACTGACTATTTGCATCAAAGAATAATGTTGAACCAATCTATTTTGAATATTCTATGAATTACAAGTAAGGATACTTATTTTCAACACAATAAAGATCAGCATTATATTGCATAAAAAAAAAATCAAGAACTTTCCTGTTTTTTTTAGAAAGTTACTGGAACTTTCCGGACTTTTCCCTGATTACCAGTTTTCCTAACCATTGGTCACTGTGCCTCAAAGATTTTCAAAGAAATTTCTTTTTTCTTTTTACTTACTCTTGAAGGAAGCTTTCAATGTCCGTTGCAAAAAAGTCTTCACCAAATTCCTTTCCCAAAGCAATGAAGTTTCCAATCATCTCACCCGCTTTGTAAATCAACAGGGCTGGAACTCCTTCAGTTGCCTGAAAAATGAAAATTCTAAAATGAAACAGCATTTCTTCAGAATGACTCTTCACAAGACATGCCACCTGTCATTTGCCTACTTTACTGTCAATTAATAATAGAGTTTTGGTTACTCTATTAAAAAATATTAATATCTGTCTATAGTTCTGAGTATTATAACTATTTACACTATTTAAATCGTTCAGACTGTTGTTCACATCTTTATTGCCTTATTGACAACGTGCCGGCTGTTGTACACACAGGCCTTCTTCGAGATCTGTCTATATTTCTGAGATGAGGTATTGTAACTATTTACACTATTTACATTGCTCAGACTGTTGATCTCATCTTTAATGCCATATTCACGACATTTTGACCATTGTATGCTCCAACTTTCTTCATGTGATATATGTTTGAATTTCAAACTGAATCCTTTATTTAGCCCACATGCATAGATTGCTCTAATTTAAACACTTTTATCCACTGGTTCATGTGTTCTGAGTCATGTGTCCCCAAGGACACATGGCTCAGTGTTGGTTCAGTAATCCAAAGAGTTGTGGGTTCAATACCTGGCCACAGCAGATAGAACCAAAACTTGGAGAGGTGAATTACCAAAGGGAATTAACTGATACTGAAATATCCAAAAAAGACATGGTATGTGGTTTGGTTTGGTTTGTCTTGTTTTACAGCATATCAACCTCAATGGGTTATTTAATGCTGACAAAATTTTTATTGCTGGTAAGGTTTTTCTCCAAAAATCTATTTCTGGGACTATTTTTCCTTGAAGAAATCTATAGCTGGTCATATTTTTTTTCAAAGAATGTATAACTGTTTGTATTACTGGTATTTTTTTTTTTAAGTATTGGTGATAATTTTTCCTTCAAAAATTATTGCCGGTAATAATTTTTTTTTTTATTACAAAGTAGTTCTGGTATTAAAACCTATTTTTACATAAGTTTAAGTGTTAACTATTTGCCCATAGCTGGGATGCTGACAGGTACTACCATCCCGGGTCAGAGGAGACCTGGAAACACCAGCAATTAAGAGGTGGTTCCACACTCCTCAAAACCTCCTGATCAGAGGTCTTGCTGTTGGACGTAGTTTATCATCTTACCCAGGACACAAATGTAGTTTATCACATGGTATGTGGAATTAGAACAATCTGCTCACTGTGGAATAAATAAAGTGTTCAGTTGGAAATTCTAACATATATCACTTGAAGATGTTTGGAGTGTATAACAGCTGAAACATTGTGAATATGGCAATAAAGATGAGGACAACAGCTTGAATGATGTAAATAGTGGGAAATGTCATTAATTATTAAGTAATTATATAAATATCTTAACAAGAAACAAAAAATTTCTTCCTTTGCTTACCAAGCTGTACTTAAAATTTAACAAAATCAAAACTTACTACTTCAACATACTATGTGGTAGGCAGAAGTAAAAGTAAAAACTTGGTTCAATGGCAAATATTATTCAACACCTATTCTGGACAACCAGATGAATATATGTTGGAATTATTATCAGTCAGTAAACACATACCTCCTCTTGAAAAACATTATTTTTCATTATTTTACATGAACATATTATTAATGTCATTTTTGTGGACATCTGAATCGACATTCCCTTTTTTTTTCTCTCTATACAGCAAAGTTAATGTGTACCAGCCTAGAATATTGAAAGTCTTATTAAACTAATTGTACCTTTCAGCAGGGAGCAAACCTGCATTCACTTTATCCTGGGGAAACCACCTTATAAGCTCAGCCAAATAATAGTTTTTCGGTTAAAGAAAATATGGGTTTGATCGTTGCCAACAGGTACACATTTTAGTCTGGTAGACATTAACTTCACTGTTAAAGAAAACAAAAATATCAACTTAAACGTTTATCTACTTAAATAATGTACATAATAGTAAAAGTAATGTCAAATGAAAATCCTTTATTGTGAGCATATTCAAAAACTACCATTTTACATTTATTAAAAACACAATTTCATAGAAATTCTCAATTAAAACTTATAGTAGTTATTATTATATAGATTCTTTTTGCCACAAAGTCACAAGCGTAGAGTACTCAGTAAGAATCAGTTTCACAACTCAAAGGCAATGACCTGCAAGGCTTGTTTTGTTAACCACCACGATAAGACATACGACTAATAAGTAGACTAACTCTACTTATTAATCTTATTGATGATTTTAAATAAAAATGGTATAAGGGAAGTAACTCTTGAAAATATCAAATGCTACTGATGCTTACTAAGTTTAGAGTGGGGCAAATTGGCGGCCCACATGTGGTCCTTTACATGCATCTTGGCGGTCCTCACAAAGTTTTTTTTTCTATAGCCGTCATATATCGAGAATGTTCTCTATGTTGGTAATGCAAATTATTAAAAATACTGAGATCTTTTTGCAATTGGTATGATTAGATTGTTTATTCTATCTCAATGTTTTTTTTTTTTTTTTTTTCGAATGTCAGCTACTATTTTTTTTAACTTCCGGTTAATGATGTGATCATCCTTGACAACTAAATAAGAACAAATTTAAAGTGAAAAAAACGTTCGTAATTTTCTTATATTTTGCCTTAAAAATGCCGAATTCTATTCCATCTCATAAAAAGAGCGAATTATCTGAAGAAGCACGTGTGTTTCAAGAAAAGTGGGAATTACAGTACTTTTGTACCACTTTTAATAGAAAGATAAACTGTTTGATTTGCAATCACTGCATTGTGACACCAAACCAATATAATGTAAAAAGACATTATGAAGCAAACCATCGATCTCATGATAAATATGAAGGAGATGAGCGTGTTTCAAAAGTGAAGGAATTTAAGGTTAAGTTAACACAGCAACAAAGTTACTTTAAAAAAATTCAGAAAGGCAACGTTAGTTCTGTTACTGCAAGCTTTGAACTCTACAATGTCTTATAAAAACAGCTGAAATTGTATGTCCAGAGAAGTCACACTTATTTCAAGATATTTTATTAAGCAGGAACACTGTTGCTGAATAGATTGATGAAATCGCAGGTGATTTGAGTCAACAGTTGAAGACTTTATCATCAAGTTTTGAACATTTTTCTATTGCTCTGGATGAGACTGTTGACATAACTGGAATAGCACAGCTCACCATTTTCATCAGGGCTTGTGACAATGAATTTCAAATTTATGAAGAACTAAGTGAACTGGTCCCAATGCATGATACAACAACAAGCCAGGACATTTTTGAGAAAGTTGAACAGCTTCTTCATGAGTATGGCCTTGATATGAGTAAACCTGTCTTTATCTACTGATGGTGCTGCCAATATGGTTGGGAGACATAATGGTGTTGCTGCCAAGTTTGGTACAAAAATAGAAAACATATATCCAGATTCAACATTCAAGTATTTTCAATGTATAATTCATCAACAGAACTTATGTTCTAAGATTTTAAAATCAGATCATGTGTTGAGTTTTGTCACAAAAACTAAACTATATCAGAGATCATGCTCTGCATCACCATCAGTTCAGCCAGTTATTGGAAGATGTGAATAACTAGTTCAGAAATGACCCATTCTACACAGAAGTTCAATGGCTTTCATGCTACAAGGTACTGAAAAGATTTTTTTTTAAATTATGACACAAAATTGTTATATTTTGGTAGATGAAGAGTCAAAGCACATATGAATTGAAAGATGAAAGCTGGCTCCAAGATCTAGCTTTTTCAGTGGATACTACTGCCAAGTGACCTTAATTTTAAATTACAACGTAAAAATAAGCTTATCATTCAGTTATATGATGATATCAAGTGTTTCATTGCAAAATTAGCTTTATTGAAGTCCCAGTTGTCACATGAAAACTTGATTCATTTACCTATGTGCAAGGAGTTGACAAAAACTGCCGATACTGATTCTGTATTTATCTTTGCTAAGTATGACAATTACCTGGAATTGCTGTCAAAGGTATTTCAGCAAAGATTTTGTAATCTTTCATCTTGTGAAGATCAGTTTGTATTATTCTCAGTACCATTCACTTTTGATGTTGCTCAGGCAGAAGAAAGTCTACAGATGGAAGTACTGGAAATGTAGACTGACTCAACACTCAAGGGAAAGTACCTAGAAGTAGGGGTACCTGGATTTTTTTTTCATACCTTCCTCAGACATTTAAGAACTTCAGAAAATTTGCCACAAAGATTATGGCGATGTGTGGTTCCCCATATATCTGTAAGCAGTTATTTTTGTTTACGAAGGCCACAAAAATGTCTCACAGAACCAGATTAACTAATGAACATTTGTCATCTTTGATCAAAGTGGGATTTACACAGACATTCCAAACTAATATACCAAGAATTGGTTGTATAAAGCAATGTCAATCATCAGGACAACATAAAAATGATTAAATTGTACTACCTTGTATTGTAAATATTTTGTATTTAAAGTTATCACTAGCTATGATCATTATAAGACTGTAAGAGGTGCGGCTCTCAAGGTGGCCGATGTGGCCCTCCATATTGTAGGAGAAAAAAAAAAAATTTTTTCTACTTCAATCGCCTCAAGGAAATGGATTGCGTGACTCCCTTTCTCAGCCGCTACATTGGGCAGTTGTGAAACAGACACCAACTCAGTCGTGCATACTTCGACTTCCTCGTTGTCCATCTGTCAATCCGTACGTCCAGCTCTATTGCATGCAGTCCACCGAATGACTTTGCTTCCCTCGTGCTGCTGGCACCCCGCTTTTTATGCTATTCCAATACGGCCAAAATTTGCATGTGTGCAAATATCATTTCGTTTTGGACGAGATATGCACACCTAAATTGGGTCTTCAATAGCAGCCATATTTCTTTTTGTCATCACTTTGCAGGCAAGACATGCTCGCGCTCGTTTCGAATTCTGAGGTAAGTCATGTCTTTCGTCACACATATGCCCTGAGTTTGACATGCCTGAACTAGAGGGTAATAAGTGGGTTGAGGAGGTGTTAGGAAGGGTCAGTCAGCCTACCTTCAAAATAAGTCCTGACTTTTAAACTTGAACTCCTAATCCAGCTACAAAATATAAAAATATTTTATCTATGAAGCAGATAACAATGGCATCTTAGTCAATCAAGCAAAAGTTAGCAAAGTGAATTTTGTGCAGTCACAAATACAGTTGTGGGGAGGAAACAAATATTCGTAATTTTTAATTTATTGTATTTCCAACTAATGAATAAACATATTCAGATGCATAATAACTAAATATATATAGAAAACAGAAAAAATTTTGATTTAATAGAAATAAAATCCATTTATCATTTTAATGTGAGAAAAAAGTATTTGTACAGTACAAAAAATACATAATCTTCATTTAATACTTTGTAGAATAGCCATTATTCACATCTACAGCAACCAATCTCTTCTTGTAGTTCTTGATTAATGATTTGCAAATTTTACTACGTATTTTGTTCCATTCTTCTTCACATATGGTCTTCAGATCCAGGGTGTTTGTTAGAGCTCTCAATTGGATTCGAATTTTCAAATACCACCACAGATTCTCAATTGGGTTTAAATCTGAGGACTGACTTGGCCATTTCAGTATATTTACCTTATTTTCAGCAAGTCATTTCTTCATAGATTCTGCAGTGTACTTAGGATCATTATATTGTTGGAAGATCCATTCAGGAAGAAATTCAAGATTTTCAACTGAAATCATTAAATGTTCTTCCAAAATATTGTAATATGCTGTGACATACATTCTACCATCTATTACTGATATGTTGCCAGTACCTTTTGCAGAAAAACATTTCACTGTTGGAACTGTGATTTTTTTTTTGTTTGAAGGTATCACCATCTTTCTTCCATACATGATTTCTAGAATTACTTCAAGCAACTCAATTTTGGCTTTGGCTGTTGATAATACTCTTTCCCAATATGATTTTTCTATATACTTATGTTCATCAAAAAAATTTCAATTTGGCATCTCTGTGTATTTTCAATAGCAGTGGATTTTTCCAAGGGGAGCATGACTTTAGATTGCTCCTATCAATTTCATTGCTTATTGTCTGTTTATTGACAGATTCCTGATTAAAGCAAATTATCCTGCAACTCTTGATGAGTAACCAGTGGATTTTGTTTAATTTGATACTTTAATTTCTTTGAAGAAATCTTCCATGGAGCAGCTGTTCTTCTTTAGTTTTTGCGTTTTTTTACACCTTGCAATGAATGAACTAATGGTAGTAAATGGAATATTCAGTTTGTCTAAGATTTTCCTGTAACTTTTATCTTCTTTGCAGAGCTTAATAATCAATTCTTTTTGCGAATTTGTCAATACTTTATTTCTTGCCATGATGAAAACCTTCTTGCACGAATATCAATTAAAGAATGTTCTGTTTGTATTTTTTAGGCTAAAAATAACTACTAATAACATTACTGGGACATGCTAGAATATTCTACTTGAATAATCTAGAGCATTAAAGCAATTAAAAAGTTTTAAAATATGAAATTTGCATTGTACAAATACTTTTTTCAACCATTAAAATTGATAAATGGAATTTATTTCTATCAAATCAAATCTTTTCTGTTTTCTATGCTTATTTAGTGATTATGTATCTGTGTACAGTTACTTATATGAAAAGTGTCTATTCATTAGTTAGAAATACAATAAATTACAAATTTGTCTGTGTACAAACATTTGTTTCATCCCACTGTATATACCAATAAGTTTTTTTGTTATTTTTATTTTCATAGTATTTAGCAGAGTTGAGGAGTAGACTACAAAGTGCACCAAAATAAAACTTCAGTCTCACCTCAAGTTGGCATCTGTCCATCTTGAGAGACAATGATGTAGTACAATGCACTACAAGCCTTGGTTGGGAGATATGAAGATTTTGGACTGTACACATGTCAAGAACCCTTCCTAAGTATAGCTCAAAGGAAAGGCGACTACTGCCACTTGGTTCCAGTACAGATCAAAGGAAAAGGCACAAGTGCCACTTGGTTCCAGTACAGATCAAAGGAAAGGGCACAAGTGCCACTTGGTTCCAGTACAGATCAAAGGAAAGGGCACAAGTGCCACTTGGTTCCAGTACAGATCAAAGGAAAGGCGACTACTGCCACTTGGTTCCAGTACAGATCAAAGGAAAGGGCACAAGTGCCACTTGGTTCCAGTACAGATCAAAGGAAAGGCGACTACTGCCACTTGGTTCCAGTACAGATTAAAGGAAAAGGCACAAGTGCCACTTGGTTCCAGTACAGATCAAAGGAAAGGGCGCAAGTGCCACTTGGTAGCAGTACTACTAACACAGCTATAATAATCAAAAGATCCAGTTGTTTCTTTGCAGTATGTTTGACACTAATGGCAAACTATCATTTATAATGCTTTCAGAACTGAGCTGAAACTGAAGAATCTTCTCTGAATTTGATAGTTTTGTTATCAATTACCCAATGAGAGATTTTTTATATTGATAAAATCTACTCAAAATAAACTGATTTAATTTACATAAAAGGACCTTCAATATCACTTACATAATGGTAAACAACCCACATTCCTTCTGTATTCTATTGGCAAGAAGTAAGTTCCACTCAAAAAGCTCCTTCCCATGAACAACTGCCTTTTGGAACAGACTCCCAGGAGGATGTTTATCCGATTACTCCAATCTTAACCTGTTCAAGTCTAGAGTTAACCATTATATTCCCCTACTATCCATATAAACTATCCCTAACATAACCCTCTACCTCGAGTGCCCCTACTGGGCCTTGTACAGAGTGAACCCTAATGTAAAACCAAAAAGTAATTCATAAATAAACAGAATGGAATTATGAAATAAATCATAAATAGGCCCATATAAAACATATTTTAACATTTTAAAGTTATTTCTGTTACATGAAACCTGAATTATAACTTTGTCAAGTGAATGAATAAAAAGAAAACTTAAGACAAAAATAATTGGAAGATAATTATTTCCTTTTCAAAATAAACAAAGGATTGGTTGCTTGATTTTGTTTAGCAGCATATCAAACTCCATGGGTTATTTAATGCTGAAATCTAAATATTTTGAACGCAATCTTAATGCTTCAACTACAGATAAATTCTAATGTTGGTAATTTTGTTTCTTATATAAAAATGTGTTGCTGATATTTCTCTACTTTCATAGTCTTGTTTTTGTTTGTGAGTTCACTATTTAGCCATAGCTGGGACTCTAACAGGTGCTACCACCCGAGGTCAGGTTGAACAACAGCAATTAAGTAGTTCTACACTCCTCAAAACCTCCCAATCAGCAGCCTTGCTGCTGGATGTAGTTTATCGTCATACTCAGGACTAAATGAACAAAAGAATAACTTACAAATTTCCGACTAAGCTTTGCATCTTTAGCACTGATTCTGCAGAATTTAATGGAGGGGTATTCCTGCGACAGACATTGTATGCATCCATCCATAGCCTCACAAGCATCGACTTTCTACAAGAAATAAATGGTACACATGCAGAGTTCAATCATGATGGACAAAATTTAAAAAATTTTTTTCCACATCCAATTTTAATAATTAATAGTAAATAATATTACTATATAATACTAAGTATATTTGTGAATTTTTTGGTCCATAATACAAATAACTTTTAATGTTGTTAGTGCCAGAAAAATAACTAAATTTATCCCTCTTACAAGGGTGATACCAGATGGCAGTATCTTAGTTATGAGAAGGGTGAACCGTCTCAAAAATGTCTGTAAAGAATAGAAATGAAAAGACCAAATCTGTGAAACAATAATTAGAAAAATATATATTCAGACTCACATATCAAAATATTCTACTAATAGTAAGGAGTTCAAATATGCCATCGGTTTTCATGGGATGCCTAAAGTAGTGAATAATATTCATAATTGAATAATTTTATTTAAACTATAAATCTTTTGTATGAGGATTTGATATGAGCTGATGTGAATACTCATTTGATACATGCTGATGTGAATACTCATTTAATATCCAGCTGATGTGAATACTCATTTAATATCCAGCTGATGTGAATACTCATTTAATATCCAATAACTCATGCACCATTTTGGTGATGAAGAAAGAAATTTTTTTTTTTTTTTACTTTTCTCCCTAGTTATTAAATACTTGAAGAATACATACTTACATGTCCAAATACGTGAACTATAATAGTCACTGTTGGATTTTCTTTGTCAATATTGTCTACAAAATTATCAGCAACCACGTCATAGACTCTTCCAAACTTTGGTCTGTGAAAAAACAAAAAAGTGGAGTCAAGAATGAGAATAAATCTTCTACTTATTTAGAACTAGCAGTATGACCCGTCTTTGACTGAGTTTTTCGCTACTGGGAATTTTTACCGTTCATTTGGAGTAATTTAAGTTTAAGTCAGCTCACCTGAAAATCAATATTAGTAACAACAATTGGGTGCAACTGTGACACATTCTCAAATGGGGGGGGGACTCAATTTGAATGGGGGTAGTCCTGAAAAGGGCCGTTGCATTCTCAATCTTGCAAAGAAAGAACCTCTTCCATAGACCGTCATAATAATAATATTCAATAATTTTTATTTATAATATAATTTTTTTTATGATTCTAATAATCTTTTGTGTTAGATGTCAATTCTCTAAATTGATTGTACGCTGTTTTTTTTACAGACATTGAATTTTGCCTTTGATTTTTGCGCAAAGTGTAAAAAATCAGTTTTTTTTTCGATTTTCACCTTCAAGGTTGTAATTTTTTCAAGTGAATTTGAACTCAAAACCGCCACTGAAGAATTATCTATCAAGCAACAAATTTCATTGAAATTGGATGAAAACTGTGGAAACACATAAACAACATCCGATCACACACACACACAGTTTGAGAATTATAGATATAGATAATATTATTGTAATAATTTAAACTATTTATTTTTATTAAAGTTTTTATGAAAGATATCTATCCAAGAACAAATAGTAAATAGTAAAATATTACTGAGAGTTATAATAGACAGGAAGTAGTGGAAACACGTAAACAACATCCGATCACATACATGCATACACACACACACACATTTTATGAATTATAGATGTAGATAGAATTAAATAAAAGCAACATAATGTTGTTTTTTTATAAAAGCTCTTTTAAAAAGTTTGTTTTTATTTATAAAACATCTCAATAAAATGTGTCTTCATTTCTGTACATTTCACACATTTGAGCAGATGACCCAGATTTACTGTATTTTTTTTTTAATTTCTAAAATGAAATATTTTCACTATTTCATATTTGATGGCAATATGATTATCTTCATGTTGTTTTAACAGAAAATTTCAGCCAATAAACTCTTCAGCCCTCCTCAAATGTAGTATGCATCTGGTGATTTTTATATCTCACTTTATTTTTTTATTTTTTTTTTTTATTTTTCCACCTCCTATGCTATAAAACCACAACCAGAATTAGTAAGATTAATTTTAGCCATCAAATACCACCATTACTCCATTTCTTTATAAGGAGTCAACACAAACCACATTTTGAATGTGTGGCAGTGTGTGCTTATCAACACTCTTTATAACAGGAGTAAAAAAAAAAAAAAAAAAAAAAAAAAAAAGGACAAATTCCAGTCCAGCTAGGTTTTTCATCTTGGATATACAAAACCTTAACACACAGTCCTACGATTCTGCTAAAGAACATATCAGCTAAAGTGTTGATATAATGGAATATGTATACACCTGTGTTCCCCCTCACTAGAATATGATTGACTGGTGTCCGTCATAAATACAAACGGATGTGTAGGTACAACAGAGTTTAAGTCTATAATGACGCCCAACAGATTACACCATTGGCTATCCTATTGGTCTACACCTATTACCTGCGACTACAACAAGTACCAGTCGATTACTGCTACCATATTCTACTTGGTTACAGTAGCCAAAACCACTTAGCTACTTCGATCAAATATATCCCTTTCCAGACATATCAAGTGTTTTGTTAAAATCAACAATGATGAGATCAAATGTCTGAAAGTAATAATGAAGATACAGAATTTAAAAAAAAATAAAACTACCAGATTCTCTGGTATTTAAATCTTAAGATGTTATTTACAACATGAGGAAAAGCATATTTATTTAGGACATAGGAAAAAAATGTAATTAATTTAATTACAAAGTTTTCTATTTGAAATTGGCATCATCTATATCATAAACTGAATGAATGAAAACCTGTCTGAATTTTTGAGGGGGTTATCATTATTTAACTAGTTACATTTGAACTATTGACCTTCATCTCATAGAAAAATAACCTAATGCAGGAGATCAGCAACCCCCCAGCCTACATCCAGGCCAAATCTGACCTACAAAGGATTTTTGTCAGCTTAACACCTGGACACTAATTATCTAATTCATTTGTGGAGCAAGTGGCAGAAAAATATCAGTTGAAGTTAATCGACTAACGATGCGGCAAATTTTTTAACTCAAAATTTAATTCTGAATCCACTGCTATAAGAAATGCTTTATGTCAAGCGAGAAATACAGAAGCCTATTGAATAATGACAAAAATGGTGATATCATTATTTAGAAGTACATAGGCTTGGGAACAACTTTTTTGGGAAATGAAATATGCTAAAAGTCATTTAAGAACAAGGTTGGGTGATGACCACAAAGTTGATGTTTTGCTCCTGTCATAGACAAATATTTCACATGATGTGGCAAGGTTATTGAACAATAAGCAGAAACAAGTGTCTCATTAAATAATTTACCATTTCTAATTATATTTCCTTTGTAGTAAAGAATATTCATTTTTTGTTGTTTGTGTTAGCTGTTATACTGTTATTCTTGCAGTAAAATAAGGAACCATATTTAAATAACATATAACATTAACTTTGTTGTTTTTCTTTAAACCCCCAGACCAAGGGAGCCTTCTGGATGGAGTGGTCAAAGGTCAAGACAATTTATTATAGTATATTTGATATGGTTCTACACTGAGACACAGCATGGCTTTCTGGCCTGCTCTTTCTAAAATGTTACTGACCTCTGACTTAGTGGATTAAATGAAATATCCCTAGACATGGGCAGTGGAACAAGAACAGTCTACTCCAGTGAATTAAATAAAGGGTTTGGTTCAGAATTACCTGAAAAGTTACCCAAATTGATATACACCTGATGAAGGCCAGAGGGTATAGTGGCTGAAACATTGTGATAGCAGCAAAAAAAAAAAAAAAATGAAAATAATAGTCCAAAGAAAATAATGTCAAAAATGAAAACCTTTTTATAAAAACAAAAACAAAAGGGTAATATCATGACATCTAATGTTAAATTATAATTTTATTCTTAAAATTAGAGAATATTTTAAATATTCAAAATCATGTAATGCAATGAATATTTAATGGAATATTTTACAAGATTAAAATCAGAATAGATTTGCAATTAAGGTTTTGCTCTTGACACAATTCCCTAACACGTGGAATCCAATGATAAAACTTATTTTGTTTTTACAATGTACATAATAAAGCCAATTTCAGGTAATTTATCACTAAATTTTATACTAATTTATTCAAATATTTTAAGAGAATTAAAAAACGAGCCTCACTCTCAAAAATATCGTTCACACATCACAGTGATAATTTACATATTTGTTGCTAACTAGCTTAAAAGCCGCCCTATTGGGCAGCATTTAAAGTAGTTCATGCAGAATGATTTTGATTGGGCCTTCATTACAATAGGCAGGGAGGAGTAGATGCAATAGGCAACAATAAAATACAGAACTCAAAATTGATCGCTGCATTTAAGTATTGCATTAATATTTAAGTTTACCTTTTAACGGTTCAACAATAATTCTTCTGCCCCCACTTAATTTAAAGACAATTTAATGTATGTAGGTCCTTACTTTCCATACAAACAATTATTTTTATTTCATGAGTGACTTTCACAGGATTCACAATTCATTTCAATTATTTCTAGATTTATTTCCAAGTTATAAAAATTGTTATCGTACAAAGAATTTTGTCGCAAAAAATCAAAATATAAAAATCAATTGCAGTAATGAAAACTTGGGAATCCAAAATTTCAGGATTGCATGTATCATACTATTAGAATTAGGTTGAAGTACACACTACTTTAGATACTATCAGAATTAGGCTGAAGTACACACTGCTTTAGATACTATCAGAATTAGGCTGAAGTACACACTGCTTTAGATACTATCAGAATTAGGCTGAAGTACACACTGCTTTAGATACTATCAGAATTAGGCTGAAGTACACACTGCTTTAGATACTATCAGAATTAGACTGAAGTACACACTACTTTAGATACTATCAGAATTAGGCTGAAGTACACACTGCTTTAGATACTATCAGAATTAGGTTGAAGTACACACTACTTCCATGGGGTGAAATGATTAAAAAAAAATATTCAAACTAAAATTCAAAAGTGTCAGGCACCTCTTAGAGGCCCTGAAGAAATTCTGGTTGAGCATTTCAAGTATCATCTTAGAATATCATGCCAGTTAACTTATTTTCATCTATTTATTTCTAAAATTCTCCTCCTACCATTTACTTGGACTTTTGGGGGAGGGGTACTAACCTATCCTTCATGTCACAAAACATTACAAACCCCTGCCTTTCTCAAACTTAGCAGAAGAACAGATAAAAAGGTGGACAATTTATACATTAGAATGAATTAAAATTTACAGATTCAGGAGGGAGGTAATCTGGAAAATATACAAATTAAATTAAAAATACAAGGTAAAATTCAAACCAAAATTAAGACTAAAATTCAAAGTAGCAAGTACCTTTAGGAGCCCCTGAACAAATCCTGGTTCAGCATTTCCAGTTAAGTATCATCTTAAAATATCATCCCAGATAACTTATTTTTAAAAATTTGGCATGCCAGAACTTATTCACACTTGGCTGTTTTTTTTCTTTTACATTATTAAAAGATTTTCCATTTTGCTTTTTTGTTTTTTTTCAAAATAACCATTTTGAAGTTTTTAAATACTAAACAACAAAAGATAATTTGAAAGTAAAAATGCAATCAAATTTCAGTTTTTCGACTTCAAATCTACATGACTGTGTGCAACTTACTTGTTTAGATAGAAAAACTTCCAACTACTTTCTCACCTGCCTAATCCAGAGAAAAATATCTGCTAAGCTTGGTTCAAGTCATTGCAAAGGTTTCCAATTTCACCAACTCTGATTATACATTCACTTCACCTGCTGACATTTTAAGTTTTTTTTAAAGAATTATTTTAATTTTATGAAAACATATGCATCCTCAAAATATGCTTACATATTATCTATTTGTTTTCTCATTTCTTCAAGCCGTTTGCGACGATATTCCCGAATGAATTCGTCTTCCAACTCTTCAAGTTCTTTCTCAATTTCTTCTTGGAATCTTTGGTCTTTTTCTTTTTCTTTCTCGTCATCAAGCTACAAGAAGCACAAAAATAAACTACATATTACAATTCACATTGAAATGAAATTTCTTCAAATCATAAAATGAAATTAACATAAATTTGTTCCAAAAACCAATTACCACATACAATGATATAAAACACAATGAAAATTTAAATATTTAGTACCTGCTAAATAAAACAGGCATGTTTTGGGGTTTTTTTTCTTTTAAAACTGAAGTAATAAAAATCTGATATATGTTATTCTGCTTTCACAGTTGAATACATGGTAGATGATACTCAGCATTTCTGTACATAGATGTTTGTTGATTGGTTGATTTTGTTAAGTGGCATATCAACCTCTATGGGTTATTTAACACTTAGGAGGTGACAGGCTGATCTATCAGCTGAAAAGTCAAATGACGAAGAAAATGACTGGGCCAATCTGTCAGCCCAATTATACAAGCCTTGAGATTAGCTGGCTGGTCTTCTTACCAGCCAATCAAACTGCTTCTAACATTTCTTGCACATCTGGGCCTTTCAATGGTGGTTTCTATGCTATGTTCTGTGATTTTATTCCAAGTGAGGCCTTGTGAAAAGGGCTCTGTCTTCTTGGCACTGAAACTCCAAATGAAGCTCCATCTCCAAAGGGTTAATGCTGAAATCTAAATATTTTGTACGTAATTTCATATTTTTTGGGTAAAAGGTAGGTGTTTTTAGATATATAGCTTGTAGATCATAAAATATATTGCTGGTTATTTCACTACAGAAATGTATTGCTGGTAATGTTTTTTATAAAAAAAAGTATTGATTGTACATTTATAATTTTTTGTGTTGTATTGTTAGTCATTTTGTTATAAAAAGTGTATTCTATTTACATTATTCGAACTATTATCATCATCTTTATCACCATATTTATTACAACGTTTCAGCCGTTGTACGCTCTGGCCTTCTTCAAGTGGTTGGAATGTCGAAATGAACCCTTTATTTTGCTCACTGGGGTAGACTGTTCTAATTCCACGTGCCATGTTTAATGGATGTCAGTTGTCAGTTATCTCCTGTTAATTCCCCTTTCCAACTTCTCCACTGCCTTAACTGGGTATTGAACTCAGTCTTTGGGTCCTGTCAAGGGATCTAACCAATGCCTTTCTCCACTATGGCATGTGTCCTTGAGCTAAGTAATCAACAATTAACAAAGTTAATTTTTGGGTTAATGAAATGACAGTTAACAAAGTTAACTTTTTGATTAATGGTGCCCACCTGTGATGATTCTCAAAATCAACTTAAAAGTCAAATCACCAATGAAAATGACAACTTTGTTAATCAACAACTAATGATTTGGTGCCTCATATATATATATATATATATATATAATCAAGCACGTCAGTAATTCAATATGGTAAAATTGAGCAATAGCTGTTCTAGCAATTTGGAAAACTTAGGAAAAAATAAAAAAACAAAATACAAGGAATTTCAAGACGGACACACAGAGTACTAGTGCCCAATAACAACTCTTGCAATTGCATAGATAAAAGTAAATGTCTGTTAGATGGTTCCCTATAATACGGAAGGAGTGATTTACAAGGCAGCAGTGTAAGATGCCAGCTGGCAGAGCAAGGTCTACGCAGGACATGGAAGGTACACTTAAGAAAAAAATGGTACAACCATAAATTTTCATTTAAATTGCAAAGCCACAAGTACCGTACCAAACTCGCCTGCCATGTGTGGGTGTTAAAAAAACGCAATAGAAGCCCTAATGTGAAATGGAGTATTTTGAAAAAGATCAAGTCTTGCAGCATTGGTAGAAGTGTTTGTAAATCATGTCAAGAGGAAAAGCTGGCCATAGTGACATACCTGGACTGAGAAAAATTATTAAATGAGAGGTCAGTTATTGACAAAATGCAGACTTGTAAATCAGTATATTTTGGGCCTGTACAAATCTGGATGTGAATGCATCCAACAATAAATAGTTTGTTTTTTTTTACCTCTGGGTTGCAATACGCTTGCTATACCCCTTCCCTTCTGTGGATTTTCCTATTATGGTGTTAGATATATAAACTGTGAAATGGCATGTTTACAAAAAACATAATTTGCTAATACCACCTGAAACAACTTTACATTTAAAACCAATGTTTTGTAACAGGTAATTACTCCAATTTTTTAATATTATCTGCTCTAAAGGTTCAATTTTTTTTCAGATATGTGTACTGAACACTCTTTTAAAATATCCGTTCATTAGACTGATATTGTTGTGACTAACAACTATATATATATTGAGTGATGGTAGATACCGTTGGCGCCACGACCAAGTCCTAAAAGAACATGAAGTGAGAACTTCTAAATACAAACCGAATAAGAAGTTCATATTAATGCCCTTTGTTAAAGAGGGAACAAAGAAGAAAAAACAAACGATCCCCAAAACAAACTTGTTATTGTCAGCAAATGATTGGCATTTGGATACAGACCTGAAGATGCAACTAAAGTTTCCCAGACATATAGCGGAAACACCACTCAGACCCGACTTGATTATCTATTCCAACTCCGTCAAACACTGTATAATATGGGAGCTCACAGTCCCCTGGGAAGAACATCTGACATTAGCAAACGAAAGGAAACGATCAAAATATCAAGAACTGATCGAAAAGTGTCAACAAAATTCCTGGAAGGTCACATATGACTCTGTGGAAGTAGGATGCCATGGCTTTGTAGGCCAGTCATTATGCAAAGCTTTTAGGAAAATAGGGATTGTGGGATCAGCTAAAGCCAAAGCCGTAAAGAAAATTTCAAATGAAGCTCTGACGGCTTCTAAATGGATATGGCTTAAAGCATCCGAGCAGTGGGGGAATAATTCAATGGAAAACAATTCCTGAAAAGCTAGATACAAAATCACCCCTCAGTATTGATAAAATTTATTTGGATTTACGCTGCTTGCGAATAAATAGGTTCTTTGTAGGTTTTATTAGTTAAACTTAATTCACAAACTCTCGATAATTTTTCATGAAACAAAAAATATTGTAACTTAACATCCGATGTTGTTCAGGTACAAGAAATTATCATAATTTAGAATTTATCCCGTTCATACGATAATGATATTATATTTTAATGTAACATAATTTAAAATCAATCTACACAATTTAACATTAATAGAATCCATTTATACCATACACTAAAATATCATCGACTTATTTTAAACGTTATAATTTAGAATTAATTTGTTTTTTTTTTCTTTGTTTTGATAATATATTGTAACCTTAATAATATAAAAATCTAGCCCCCGGACAATATCGTCGATTTATTTTAAATTAATAATATAGAACTCACCCGTTTTTATACGATAGTAGTATTATATAAATTGTTAATTTATCTCAAATCAATATTTCATCCGTCCCCATATAGTTCAATTTAATATTCCATCTGTCCCTCCCGGTATCGTTGATTTATTTTAATTGTAAATATGTAAAATCAATCCATTCCATACGATAATAAAAACTTTAACAAGTTAAAACCTAACCACCTGAAACATATTAGTAATGTTTTTTTTTTTTGTTTTGATTGAATACTATAAGTCATTTTTGGAGGAAAGATTTTAATTGGTGCGAAGCAAGCAATTTATATAATTCAGTTTGGAAGGAGGAAGGGGGAAAAGGGAAAAAACACCCCCATTTTAGTGAACAGCTAAATGTATCATTAAAATATTTTTAATTGGACAGAGCAAGCAATTTTGGACGCTTCCGTTGGTTTATTTTTTTTTTTTTTCTTAAGAGCTGAAAGTATAAATTCTGTCATGAGCACTAGCACAATTCTTTACACGGTGGCGACCTGTAGAATAAGATAACAGGTCGTGGGTGGCTGTCGGAGCTGATAGGATGAATAAGAACCCCGAAATCAGTGATGAAGACGGCTTTCATCACTGATGACCACCTTCAAGCATTCGAATGTATTTTGTGAGATATATATATATATATATATATATACACACACACACACACACACACACACACAATAACAACTGGAAGAATAATCTACAGCTGAAAAAATGAAAGACGTAAACAAAAGCAAAATTTCATGAACATGCACATGTAAAAGAACAATAAATTCATACACATGTATACAAAACAGAATAAAAAAAGCTTGAAAAAGACATGGAACAAGGTGAAAATAAATTGGAAATACTGTTCAAACTACTACCCCTGATGATGGTAAATATTACTAAGAAACATTCATGTCCGGATAAAAATTGATATTTAAAAAGTTAAGTAATCTTTTAATATTGTATATATAATAATAATGGACTCTCCTGTCAGTTTTGACGTATGAGGATCTGACAGCTTAATTGTTTCAGTTATTAAATTTTATGTGATAAATTTTAGTGGCACTTAAGACCCGCTAGTGATTTACAAAGGAGGCCACATATGTAGCAAGAGTGAGGATTGTGAGATGAGATCACTGTTAGATTGGCTGACCTTTTATATCTTGCTCTCACTTCTTGAAGATGATTCAGACAAGCAGATTGAAAACTACTGAGTCCACTAAAACATGTTGATCTCCATTCTACCTTGCTCCAAGGCTAAGTGCTCAAGGGTGTTATGTGGTATAGTGACAGCTGACAAGTTGCTTTTCAGTTTGTCTTTGTATCTTAGCCATAGGTGTCCTACATTCCTGTAGCCCTGATCTAACTGGCTGTACATTAAGATCTTGGGTATTCTGTCATCAGACATTCTCAAGACATGACCAGTCCACTATAACTGAGACTGTATGAGAAAAATCTCGATTCCTCCAATATTACACTTGTTAAACAGGTCTATGTTAGATGTCCTATCTTGAAGGTTAACTCCATAGATTGCACGCAGACAGCTTTTATGGAAAACATCCAGCTGGCATATATGGTACCTGTATGGAGTCCATGACTCTGAGCCATACAAAAGGATGGCAAGAATAACAGCTCCGTAAACCCGAATTTTTGTATCTAGTCGAATACCCTGCTCTTTCCACAAGTGATGGCGAAGTTTGCCAAAGCACTGCTAGCATTAGCTATATATATATATATATATATATATATATATATATATATATATATATGCCAGTGATAAAGAAATAAATTAAACAATAGCTATAACAATAATTTTTCATACTTTGAGAATGAATAAATCCTTCTGCTTCAAGCTATAAATAAAATCAAATGTCAACAAGTTAAAGAATGAAAATATCAGAATTATTTTTAACTAAAAATGGAAGTCAAAACAACTTACATGGGAACGACAAGTCATAGAAAGTTTTTTAAGCAACTTTTTTCTTTCTTGTTCCTGTTCTTCCTTTTTTTCCGTTTCTAATTTCTTGTATTCTCGCCAATCATTGATGACTCCTTTCACACCTGTCTGCAAACAAAAAGAAAAAAAAACATTACTACTAAGCCAATCACTAACAAAAAAAAAATGTGGAAGGTAAGAATTTTGAATATCTTGAAAATACATTTGTATTAAAGTTACATATTCAAAATAAGTAAAGAAATAAAGAAAATACATGTGACCTCCTGTATTAGACAATACTGGTTAATACAGATATCCTAGAGTGCATCCAGAATAAAAATGAGAAACTTTCTGGATTTTTTATTTTTGGAGTGCGGGATCAAAAGATTTTCATGTATCAAACCTTATATTTTTCATTCATTAAACTTTTTTTTTTTAGTATTTTTTCAATACAAGGCCCAAGAGCTACTCAAGGTAGACAGTTACTAAATGAGTTTGTAAGGTGCAAAAAGTTTGTGCTAAACAATTTTACAATGTACACATTAATTCATAAATATATGAACTGTTCTTACAATGATAGATTGAACATCGAGATTAATGTTTTGCCTAAATGTTAGTCAGCATAAATATTTTTAGTTTTGATTGATTTGTTTTTTATGACTTATAAACCCTTTGCAGGTTATTTAAAATCAGAAAACATTTTTAGATTCTAAGAATTTGAGTAGCGAATATAATAATGGTTTAATGATACATGTCTTACTAATAACCCATAGCTGGGGGAGAAAAATGGATTCATACCTATCTCAAGAGTACTTGCACGTAACTGAATATAGCAAACCCAACAGAAATTGGAACTCAGCTATCCAATTAACAATTCTGAACCATTATCAATTACACCACCTGTACATCTAAGTATTCCCAAGCAGTTACCCATCAAGGTACTGATGTTGCTTAACTTTGGTGATCATATGGGAACCAATGTTACAACATGATGTGGCCAGAAGCTTTTTTATGTTTTATTTCAAGCTAAATTTAAAATCATTTGGGTCAATTTTTTTCTTATAAATTTGAATTAAGAAATATTTTTTTTAAATCCAAATACAAGGTATTTTTAAAATCCAAATACAAGGTATTTTTAAAATCCAAATACAAGGTGTTTTTTTAATCCAAATACAAGGTATTTTTAAAAATCCAAATACAAGGTATTTTTTTTTAATCCAAATACAAGGTATTATTAATTTCTGATTCCTATTTCTTTCATCTTATTTCAGATGCTTTTTATTGGAACTCACAGCTGTAGCTGTTAAGTGTGGATCACAAATAAAGAAAAACCTCGAGCAAGACTTGAATTTGCATATCTTATTCTTGCCTTTTTATAGCAGCCCCTTGCTAAATAAGGAATCTTTTAAATGTATATAAGAATTTAAAGGATTCCTTATTCAAGGAAAAGTAGTCCCACAAAGTCAAATGTAAGGAATCCTTTTGATGTATATAAGAATGTGTTGTGGTGGAATGGATTGCGGCTCAGACTGAGGAATCAGAGAGCAGAGTTCAAATTCTAGTAGAGTTTGTTATATTCACTTATGCACAAAAACCCTTGGGAAAGGCATGAATCCACCTCTTCTCCTCTCAGCTACGTGTTGAATAGCAGGACAGACCGAGTCCTATAGCCTTGACTGGAAACCAGTCTCCCACTAAAAGAAATGGCAAGCTACTGCAGGAAAATCTTCTGCCTAGTCAGTCATGAACTGAAAGAGACATGATCACTCAAGTGTGTATCACATATGGCACTTAATTGACTGTATATAAATATATAGCTATATAGCTAAATTTGAAAGAGACTAACTGGTTTATGGCCAAATTTGCAAGATGCTGTTATGGAAAGACAAACCTGAAAGGTTAAAGGAAATTCAACTCACACTGAAAACTAATTTATTTCTATCCATCAGAGAATGACAATTTTGGAGTCACAATAAAAATTAAGAAAAATTGCGAGAAATACTATTCAAAAATTATTGATAATGTTTCATCTAAGAACTTTGGACAGCATTACACTTATGATACAATCTATTTCAATTAGTCACTAATACTTACATTAGTACATGTTCCTTCATATTTTTTAATCTCAGGTTCAGGAATAAAAGTTGGTTCTCTGATCGTTTTCTGAGGAGTATCATCTTCTCCATAGTCCTCCTCCTCCTCTTCTTCTTCTTCTTCACTGCTGCTGCAGTAATAGTGGGCCTTCTCGCCAACAAGCTTATCATCCATTGACACAGACATTTTCCCTGAAAAATAAATATTTTTAATTAATGAAAACCACAACTGCAGCATTTTCTTAATATTATTTATTTAATTTTAATCAAAACAGACTTTTTTCTTTTTTTCTTACTAATGTTCACCAATACAAGGCCCAAGAGCAACTCAAGGTAGAGGGTTACTGTGTGGACTTATATTACCATTAGAAGAGACTGGAAACCGGAAACAAGGGATAATTTTCAGATAAAGTTTTGAGTGTATTCAAACGAAGTGATTCAAAAGAAACCATTTAATTTCAGGTAAGTGTTCAAATTAAACGTTTGTCAGTATTTAACACATCTCATGAGTTGAACTTACCTTGATCAAATAGGGTATATTTTTCTCTTATCACTTGGATAAAAGCAGTTTTGTGCTTTTCTATGAATAGAGTGTAACATTTCTATTTACTCATCTAATTTGACAATCAATATAATTTATAAGTTCATTAATATTGCTAAGATTCACTAACATAAAATATCAACACATTTGTTGTTTCCTGTTTCAAATTGAGTTTCTGATTCCTTTTAAATTCTACTTCAACTCTATACTTCTAATGTCTCCGTCTAAATTCTAAAATTTATGTTATTATTGGGTTTTCAGTTCTTTCTAAAGTCTTTTCCTTCTCTTTCATTCCCAGTAGCCCGTTGTGTCTTAGTGGCATTATCATCTTGCTTGGGGTGAATTGATTATTAAAAAATATACACGTATAATATAAATTTGCAACATAAACAAGATCCAATGAAACATTTCAATGTTTTTTAGCCATTAAAAATGCCACAATAATTCTTTGATAACTGTTATATAATGTTACTGTCTACTTTTCTAATCCATCAATATTTAACAAAATTAGCTGAAAATATGTCTTACAGGCAAGATTATAATTTCCATAAAAGGCTTAAATAGAGCCTTTGACTTCAATGAAAGCTGATGGATTTAAACTATATATTTATTCATATATTTAAGGTGTTTATAATACCTTATTTGAAAATTATTACCATCATGATGAACTTTACAATCCCATTTGAATCTCTGAATGGATTTCGCAAAAGTACTTAATGAAACATTAATTTATTTGTCCTATTTTTTATTACAACAGATATAATGTAGGAGGGAAAATGGCTAACCTCCTGGAACAAACCACACTTGTACGTATCTCAAATACAAAACACATAAAAGAAAATATAGACAATCTAAAAGCTGCAATTTAAGAACAACTTAATCTCAGAGATTTTGTGAGATGAATTTGTGGTTTATGCAAATTTACAAGCCTCAGCCACTCAATAAAATGAGCGTGAGTGAGTGCACATTAGACGGGCAGCAGACACTGACAAGTCGAATGATCGTGCTTTGTGCAAGGAGTTTTTCAGTAGTCTCATTAATTGTGATTGAAAAGAAGACAGAGTACAACTGGTACTCCAAGCAGCCATACCATTTTACTGTCATGTTTTTTATGAGGGCTTATATGGCCTGCTGGTTGCCACTGGTTTCATTGCAAATGGAAAGTAACATTAAAGATGGAATCATTAATAATTCAAATAGTGTGTAAAAATCTCATAGACATGTCAAAAAGTCACAAAACCACGCAAAAAAGAAAAAAAAAAATCAACGTAAGCAGTAAGTGTCAGGCAAAAACAGTCTAAAATAAAATTTTAAATTTGCCTATGCAATAGAAAACAACACAAAAAAGATAATTTTCAACTAATTGCTTTCACTTTAAATAAATTCAAAAACCTTCGGCCTTCTTCAAGCATCTGTCAATCTGAGTAAACATCAAGGAATTTTGAACTGCACTTTTTAATTTAATCTATGGGTGTAGCTCATTCTAATTCTGATGTCCATGATCTTATTCTTATTTAGCACTGCCCTGTTCCCACTGACTCGAAGTCTGTACTACCCATTGCAGGGATTGAACTCACAATTACAACACCACCAAATTCACAAACCAATGCTTTAATTTACTAGGCTGTTGAAAATGGAATCAGCAAACCAAGTTTAAATTACAATTTGGATAGTTTGCATTCATTTCAGACTCATACACTTGAAAAAGGCACGACTCTATCCTTCCCCAAAAGAGCATGTCAGGGATTAGTCATTATTGCTGGTACAAGAAATAACCTTGTACAACCAATCTCAGCTTATAATTTCCAAACTTCAAACCAGCACAGTTCTCAAATTTTATTATTAGAGGTTTCACTTTCTTGTATAATAAAGTTATTTTTCTTTTATTTTTTGGCAACTTCAGGGCTGACATATGCAAACAAAAGAAGAAATACCAAAAGTTTCTATCACCAGTACTAAAATGGTCACTACCCAACTGCCCAATGGAAATTCAAAAGGACAATCATAGATAACTTGATTTTGATTATATTATTATTTAAAACTTAAACCATTTCATCTAGGTTCACTAATACACAAAACGAATAACTTTGTTAAAACACATTGTTCATGAAACAAAATTAATATTTCCTCTGTACTAAGTATTTTAAAAGCCCTGAAGTATTTTTTCCTTAAACAAAAATTTTAAAAAGTTATTCCATCAAGTGGTAACTATTGTTTATTTGCTTACATATTTTGTATTGTTCTTTATTTTGTTACTATGAGGATAAATGTTTTCCATCTAGGATGCTTATGATTGAATGCATGATTGTTTTTTTATGGCTTAACAACCTTTTGGAGGTTATGTAAAGCAAGAAAATACTTTTACAGAGTACGATGGATAAATTGACATCTAAATTATGCAAAAATGAAAATAACACGGACATCTTATTTTAACAGATATATTTACCAAAATGACACAAAAATATCTTGAAATACTAAAGAGTAAATTTATTCAATAAAATCACCATTGGCTTCAACCATGGCTTCCAGACGACTTTGGATTCTCCTAACACTCTTCTGGACAGTCTCCTTGTTTAAGTTGGTGAATAATCCTTGCCTTCAGTTCATTTTTGGTATTACAATGAGTTTTCTTGGTCTGTTGTTCAACTTCATCCCACACATAATAATCAAAGGGGTGCAGTGTGGAGAGTTAGGTGGCTAGATGTAAAGGGTGATGTGGTTGCAGTCGCAGAAATTGTCTCACAACCATGACTGGGTCCTCCTGCTTGTGTGGCATGGTGCAGAGTCCTGTTGCCTGACATAGGGTCTTCCAGCAGCCACCCTCTTGACCCAGGACAGCACTACCTCTCCAAAGCACTTGACTGTAAGCTTCCGTGTTGAGTGAGTCCCTCACCAACAAATTCTTAGAGTTTTTTTCTTATCAGAATGATCAGAGTGAATTTTCCGAATGCTCCATACGTTCATAATCAGGATTAGACTCATCATCCAACTTTTTCCGAATCCTCTGCACTGTCAAATTGACATCCAATTCTGAGCCGTTATCCATTAAACCACCTGCACATCCAAGGTTAAAGTACCTGATATTCCATCTAGGTACTGACCAGGCTCAATGTTGCTTAACTTTGGTGATCATATGGGAATCGGTGTTTCAAATTCATTGTGATATAACCGTAAGCCTAGAATGCTTATGGCAATTGGTAGCCTGATGTAGGCTGTCTGTAATTAAATTATAAAGTAAAAAAAAAAAACTTGGTGGGGGTCAATGATTTGTAATAGTAATCCTTTCTATATTTGATTTAGACTAACTTAGTAAATACAGTTGTTATTTAATAAATATATCACTTGACCAGTTAATACAGAATTTTATTTTTAAAAGATTTAAAACTAAAAAGTTTATAAATTAAAAATTTTAAGACAGTGAAAAGAAAATTGAAAACAGTTCTTGTTTGTAAAAAAAAATTCATTATTCATCTCAACAAAATTTTTAGTGCCTATATATTTTAAAAGTAATTATTAACTTTTCTAAATAATGTCTTAGTTTTTTTAATTTTTTTATTTAGCGATTCAGAGCACATTAACTGAAGGTAGTTTGACCAAAAACAAAAAATGATGATTTTTAAAAAATATTTTCCGATGACTTGGCCTTACCTTACAAGAATTTCTCAAAAATTTTATAAAATTAAATTAGTACGTGCATATGTGGGAAGGGGGGGGGGTATCAGATGTAAAGTAAAAAACAATTTTGAATTTTTTAACCAAGATTTTCTAAAAAAAAAACAAAACAAACAAACAAACAAGAAGACTTTTAGAAACAAGATTTTTAAACCAATATTTTGAAGGTTCTCAAAAAAAAAAAAAAAGTGGGGGAATTTTTTTTCAAAAAATTTACATAAAAAAATCCCGTTTTTTACTCTTAATTTTGATTAAGTAAGTCTCATCATGTATGTTTATTTTTAGCGAATCTTTGGGTTGGGGATACCTGCACAGTAGGGGTAAAAAAAGAAAAAAGGGGGAACAAGCAAGTAAAATGTGTTTGATTTTTGTTTTTATGAATGAATGGCAGAGTATAGCGACAAGGAAGGATAGTAAAAAGTCAAACGTTACTTAGAGATAGAAAAAAAAAATATAAAGACTAAGAGACTGGAAATTGTAGAAAGTTATGATCATCCACGTCCTGGATGCGTAAATGATGATGAATCATAGGTTGGAAAAAACAATTTATTAAGGAGGAGTACTTTTTGAGGAGCGAAGAAAAAATATGAGAGGAACTTGTACAGCATCTCCCTCTCCTTATTTTAAAATGGTTCTCTAAGATCACTGACAGGTTTCGTTTAGCTCTCACAAATTTTTAATTATTAAATTAAAGCTAAATATCTCTACGTACGAGTACAAGACTATGTCCTATTTCTTTTCCATGTTATATCGTCTCTACTCTTACCCTTTTAAGTTCTGTTAAAAACTTTCCTTTTCTTTTTAGAAATTATGACAGGCCACCTCATATCCCGAAATTACTACTTCGTGGGAAATGTCTCGAATTTATAAAAGATCTGTAAGAAATATTTTACGTCCCAAATCATCAGAAGTTCATCTCTACTGAAAGCCATTAAAGCCACGTTTCACTGTAATTCTCATTAAAGTTCCTTTGTTAAAGTTTGTTTTCAATTTTTTTCATAAAAAAGAAATTAATTTAAAAAAAAACAACACCATGAATTTATCTCTTTTACATTTCATTATATTACAAAATAATTCCCGACATTATTTATGATTATTTTGTTTTCTCGATGTATGAACATTGTTTTTAAAAGTAATATTACTTAAAAAATAATTCCATTTTTTTAATTTTAACTCTATGAATCAATGAAACTATTTAATAAAAAATCCTCTTCAAAAAGTAATCTGAAAAAGAATCGCAGTAATGGTTACTGACATTAATGATAATAAAATTGTTTTTTTTTACCCTCAAAACGTAACTCTTTTCCTCGGTAAAAACAGAAAATTACAATAAAGAATGGTGAAAATTGAAAACACGACTTGAAGATATTTCGACAAGTTGTCAGAAAAGAACTTCCGCTTAAAGTAACGCATGCGCACTCGCTGCCGAGAATTCTGTTTCCTGTGAGAAACCATCGTGCACGGCGTAACTTGAATTTTGCCAGGGGAAACGAACAAACGATAATTTAGGCGAAATATTTTACTGACAAAGTGTTAAAGCCATAAAGTTGATTTATTTTTTCAATACTACTATCAAATCATGAATATCCGGTGCGCCACAGTGAGTATTTACTATAACTTAGTAATTTATTATATCTTTTTATTCTTTTTTTTACACTTTCATAGTAAAAAAAAAATGTTCTGACTGAATCGATTTTCAAAATCCCAGTTTAGTATTGATCGTTGTATAATTCAAACTTTAATCCTATGTCTAAATTTGAATATCGATCTATTATTGTTTAGTATGTTAGTGCAGAATAATTTACACCTGAGCTTCTGCCAGCCGATTCAAACAATTGTACATACATTTATCTTTCTTTTACTTTTCTTTTCTTACACACGCATGTGTTTTACTTTTTAGTCAAATTTCATTTATTATAATTCTAATGAATTCTCTTTTATTTATTAAAATAAAAGTAAATTACTTTTATTTATATTGTTTTTACTGTCGTTTTATTCGGCCAATAGGAAAATAATAAGCTTTAAAGAGGCGCACGTGTTTTTTGATGTTTTCTTTTTTTTCCTCCAAAGATTTGGAATTGAAATGTTATCAAACAAAATTAAAAATTTATTTAGTAACTTAAAAATACTCTCATGTCGGTGTTTTTGTCATTGTGCGTGCTTTTACAATAAATATAACATTTTTTAAAAATAATAAACAACTTCAAAGGTAAAATTATTGCACTAAGACTAAATTCGGTTTTTTAGAAAATTGTTTGTCATTTTTGTTTTATTTTTAAATTTACCTTTTCGCACAATGGATATATATTTGTTTTTTTTTTGTTTATGTGTAACCTCAAGCAAGATGGTATTTTTTGCGATTGCCACCTTAAAATGGTAATTAGCTACCTAAGTAGATAAATAATTATCCGTAGCATGCGAGTCATCGTGCAATTATTCTTGGTAGTTCATTTAAATTAGCAAAAGGACGACGAGATCTGCGAATAATATAAAAATAATACTCCTTTCCTTAGAGATGTAAGTAGAACCTGTTTGTTATCCTCCTTATTACCGAAAACAGCACAATAATGCAAATGTTTCACTTTCTTCAGCGTATTTGGTCTCTAGTTATGATCCAATTAATAAAATTACATTACTGATAACGATTATTATTTTATTTCAATATTCAATCAATCGTGATTCTCTAAGTGTCAATTCGGTAATTTCTTTGAAGATCATAGTTGTGATTGAATGATTATATAAATTATTTTTACTAATTATTTTGGGTTAATTTTATTTAATTCAGTCAGTTATGTGCCATGCGTGATACACGCTTAGGCGATCATGTATCTTTCGATACCTGACTAACGAGGCAGATTTTTTTCCCGCAGTAGGTTGCCATTTCTTTCTGCGGTAGACTAGTTGCCATCCAAATCTCTAGAACCCTGTCTCTCCTCCTTTACCCATAGCTGGGGAGAGAAGAAGATTTATACCCTTTCCCAAGAAGAGTATTAACACATAAGTGAATGTAATGAATTTGACTGAAACTCGAACTCTGCTCTCCGATTCCTCAATCTGAGCCACTATCCATTACTCAACTGTGCCTCCTTTATTTAATTACCTTTTTTCCTAACTCCATCAGGGAATAGTAAAAAGACCAAAAGGGATAGGAAGTTATGGAGAGTCATGATCGCCCATGTCCTGAAGGAACACAGCACACAAAAGAAGGGCAGGATTTATTATCAGCAAATATAACTTTAACAACATTCAATTATATAGATGACACTGTTGATGGTAGATTCTGAACGAAAAATATTATTAGTTCTGGAAAGCAAGAAGAAAGGACCAAACATTAATTGTAAGAAGACAGGTTACATGATGTTGAGCAAAACATACAGCCCAAAATGTGAGTTGGACATCAGGAACATCAAGATTAATCCAGTATAGAAATGTAACTATTTGGCAGTGTAATATCAATGTGACATAAATTTGAAAACATATACAAATGGCAACAGATACATTCAGAAACTGAACAAGATATTAAGGGATTGGAAGATATTTTTTTTTTTTTTTTTAATCAAGTTCAACCCAAGCAAGACAGTAACACCACTAAGATATAGGGGATTACTGGATATGGAAAAATCTGTATCTATAAATGGCATTCTGTTAGTGTGCCTGTGTGTCACCTTGTTACGTCATTCTAAGCAAACCGTTCGTCCAATTGGCATGAAAATTCACACACAGATCGGAAATTTATGGCATTCGTATTTGACATCTTCGGATTTTTCGATTGTTCCTCCGATTTTGGAAAAAATTGATAAAACTGATCTCATTGATTTTGCTACCAGCGAGATTCCCGGCCTATCAGTGACCTCTACAACTGCGGATATGTGCGTAAGTTCAATAATTCAAACCGCAAAGCAATTTAACTACATAAAACCCCAAGCAATGCTGGGCTTTACTGCTAGTTAGCAATAAAAACATTACTAATGAGCGAGAACAAAAATACTAAAGATTAATCAGGAGGGCAGTAGATAGCAATTGACATTGCATATAAATTTTTGAAGATTAAAGTTGAACATTAGAAATAAAGAAAAGATTGAGTAATCAACTACTATGTAACATCTACCCTCTTATATGGCAGTAAATATTGACAATTCTATCATAATTGAAAAGATATGAAGTAATTGAAATGTGATTCTATCAAGAAATGTTGGGAATATCTTAGAGCATATGACAAATGAGAATAGAAACTACAAAAGTGGTTGTTGCTAACAATCAGAAAGAGATAGCTGAAAATTTTTGGATATATAATGAAGAAAGATAGTTCAGGAAATTTAACCCTCACAGGACACATCAAAGTCAAGAGAAGCAGAGGATAACAGCAAGTAACCTACTTGACAAGTGTGAGCAAATAGATGCAGGAACACGTATCATAAAAACAAAAACGGAATAGTAAAAGACAGGAAACTGTCGAGTCATGAAGGGACAAGTTATATAAAAGCTGTAGTGATAGAGAAGACAACAAAAATTTTGCCATCTCTAAAAATAGGTGGATAATCAGAATTGCTGGGCCACAGAGCCATATTACAACCAACTAATCAAAAAGCTTTTTGTTATGAACGGGTATGTCCCAATCCTCTTAAATACATTGGACACTATTGTAAGTGGGGGTTATATGCTGTGTAAGTAGTCCACCACTAGCAGTGGTTTACCTACTTCACACCACTGGCAAGTATTGTATTTTATTGATGTTATAAAGATTACCATTTCATTTCCAACCTCCATTTTGGTTATTCCTCATTCAGTAACACTTCCTAGGTTACAACACTTTTATAACCAGGATATAAAAGAAATTCAAAAAAAAAAATAATAATATGTCCAAAATTTCACCATCTCTAAAATAAATGCATATTTAAAATCACCAAACCACAAAGCCAACCAGAAAGCTTTCACAACCAGGGTATAAAGCCGCAAGCCAGTGAGAAGCAAAGCAGTGCGATAGATGTGTATATAACCAGATTGAAAATTAAACAAAACCAAAATCAATAAATATATTTATAGTTGCCATCCAAGGCTATAGAACCCAGTCTGTTCTGCTATTTATCCATAGCTGGGGAGAGAAGAGGATTCATACCTTTCCCAAAGGTATTAGCACGTAAGTGAATGTAATGGGTATCCATTATTCCACCGTGCCTTGTCTGTCCTGCTATTTACCCATAGCTGAGGGGAGAAGAGGATTCATACCTTTCCCAAGGGTATTAGCATGTAAGTGAATATAATGGATTTGACTGGAATTCAAACTCTGCTCTCCGATTCCTCCATCCGAGACACTATCCATTACTCCACTGTGAAAAGAGAATTAGTTATGTGTAAAAAGACCACACGAATAAAGACAAAAGGGAAACTTCTTTTCCTATGTGTTTCATCCTCTGATAGACTTTATCAAGGTAAATGCAAGGATTTTATTTTGTAACATGTATGTATATACAGAAATAAAAATTAGTAAGAATTATATTTAATAAGAAAAATAAAGTTCAAGATAATTGTTACATTTTTGTTATAAAAAAAAATATAATAATACAATGTGCAAAAGATAAACATGTGTAACATGCACCCTAGCTAATAAAAATATTTTGGTAACAATTTGAATTTATTTTATGACCAATGCATCATTTGATTCTTTTTTAAATCCTATTTCCCCTTCCCTTGTAGTTAAAATATTTATCATCTATGATTTCTGTTCTTTGTCTTCTATGTCCTTTCTGGATATGGGCAATCATAGCACTTCACAACTTGTTGTCCTTTGTAGCCCTCAGTAAAGCTTGTCTTTATTCTATCTTTCCTAATCCCTGTTCTGCCAAAGATTTCCTCAAGCTTGTTAGACGGGTTATGCACTGCTTTCCTCTCTCCTTGCCCTCAATATGTCCCTGTAAGCATCAAATTCTCCAGGCCCTCTAGAGCACATAATGAGGAAAGACAGATGATTTCTGTTACTTTATGTAGAAAAATCACTATACTGTAATCCTGAGGTTATAACAGTCCTGAAATATGACGATTCATCATTACAACACAATGTTTATTAATCTTTTTTCGACATGCCATTTGCCTTGTACATACAATGTGTCAGAAGAATACATCATCATTCGGTGAGGAAAGCAGTGTGGATCAGTCCCTGGTTGTATGCCATAATGGATTGTTGTGTATTTGTTCTCTTTCATTTGTGTTATGTTTGTTGAAACTTATTACCTTTCATTATGGCTTCTAAGCATAGTGTACCCTCTTCTGATGGCATTGCTTAAAAGAAAAAGAAAGCCATCATGATGGAAATGAAATTAGACATTGTTAAGCACTCTGATACAGGGAGAAACAACAGTAAACATTGGCTAGTTGCTTGGCTTAAGTCGTTCAATTGTCGCTTAAAACATGTACATATACATATTGAGTTTTATTATAGGTATTGTAGCATACCTGTCAATGATAATAGATATCTCCCCATTCACATAAATACAGTAGTAAATACTGTTTGTTGGTCTGCAGTTGGAGATTCATTGTGGAATTCACTTGACTCAATTCTAGCAGTTAACTATTCCTTCTATATGCCACTGGCAAATCTTATATGTGTTGTTCTTGTCCTAAGTATTATCGTTCATTACCAACCTTCGTTTGATTATTCAGTAACCTTCCCTAGGTTACAACGGGTATTATATTTATATCCCCCCCTTTTTTTTTCTCTTAGTCCAAATTATGTTCACATATGATATGTTCTAAGTTATTACTTTACTATTGCATTAGCATAGGTGAGTGACGTAAGTGCTTATTAACAGAGAATCACAGATACATTCCAACTTACACAGAAAATCACGTTATGACATCTTGGGAACAAAACTCTGCTAAACTGGTATAGCATGAGTGTGTGTATTATGAATTTATATATCAACACAAAAGTAAATAATAGACATACAAGCACACAATATCAAGTTGGAAATAAAGCTGCTCAAAGTAAAAACATTAAGCAATTTCTTTGCTGTAACAGTTTTTTTGTTCTACTTATGTATTTACTTGGAAATGAAGATAACAATTTTAAGCTATATAATGTAATAAGAATGCTTAATTTGTCTGGTGATGATTGGGTGACTGTATCAATCAGTTTCAGCTCCTGCTGTTGATATTTAAATATAACAATTTTTGTTAAATATAACAATTTTTATTTTAGAATAGATTAAGTCAAACAATAGAAGTTTGTCTCTTCAGGGCAGTAAAACTAAATTTTAGGAATTAGGATAATACTCTATATTCTTTTGTCACCAACAGCATATTTACATTTTTTTTTTTTTCTTTAAAGACATTATTTTTGTCATTTTCATAAAAATATCCCATCAATTATGTATTCATTTTTACTCCTAGAATCTTTTGTTCTGCACAACAAAATGGTAGGAGAGAAGAAAAAAAATCTTTCTTAAAGAAGCACAATTTTTTTGCATCATCAGAACTTTAAATACACAAGAATGTCAAGTAATTACATAACAGACTGACTTGAGTTTTACTGAAATAAGTCTTGCGGAATGTGTTTGTCTACCTCCCCCTCCCCCCTCTCTCAAGAAACCATAATCACTACTGAAATTTGATTGACGTTTTTTTTTTGTTTTTCTTTTCCTTGTATACTTCCAGATTTACTTATTTGGGAAGATTGCTGTTAATAGTTAATTCAGGTCTCCTAAAATAAAAATTTTACCAAAATTTGTGAATTCCATTTCTTTCCCAAACAAAAATCTTTGGAAAAAACATTTTTTTCTATTCCCCTACTAATACAAATTGCACCACTCAAGACTAGTTTTTTATGTAGTCTATATGTGAGGTTGATATATAGTCTATATGTGAGGTTGATATATAGTCTATATGTGAGGTTCAGTTTAATTGCATAGTCAAATTATTTTGTATAGAATTGTGGTTCTCAATGTAGGGCAGTTTGATTAGTCGGGGGTGCAATTTAAGAATAACTTAGTGAATATTTTTCTAGTGAGTGAATACATACAATAGTATGCATACATAAAAATATTTGTGTGTATGTATGTACATATGTAATTACATATGTACTATATATATATATATATATAATATATATATATATATATATATATATATATATATATATATATATAGTCTGACAATTATTTTAAGATATTGTTTTACATTATTTTTATAGACACAAATATTTAAGTAAATGCTCTGTTTATAATAAACAGTATTAACATTTACTGGCCTGAACGTTTGAGAAATTTTCATAGTAACTATGTAACTTCTGATAAAAATCAAACCTGTATCCTACATGGAACCATCATATAGCAGTAAAATCAACCTTGCTAACCAGACGCTAAACTGGTATAGTATGTCAGGCTATATGATGGTTCCATGTAGGATACAGGTTCGATTCCTGTCAGAGGACGCATATTTTCTATGAAAATTTCTCAGACGTTCAGGCCAGTAAATGTTGTTAATACTGTTTATTATAAACAGAAAACTTACTTAAATATTTGTGGCTATATAAATAACATATAAAATTAAAATATCTGAAAATATACATGCATATATATATATATATATATATATATATATATATATATATATAATTATCTTTTTTTAACAATTTTTTTAGTAATTTCTTCCTCAGTACTTCAATTGTCCTTTCCTTTTCATTTTTCTCATTCATGGATGCTATGTTTTATAGAAGATGGTTAGACCAAGAATAACCTTTTAGCTTTCTACCATGTGAATAGGTGTTCCCCTATTAAGAGGATTTTGTCATGTAATATAAAAACAATTTCAGTACAGCATAATAAAAGGGGTGAGCTGTTAATGTCCCAGTATAATTGTCTGTTATATGAAAAATTCTGCCAATTTAGGATTTTATGTTAAAACAAATTCCATATCTATTTTTGTTTTTCTGTTGTTTAGCCTGAAGATTTGATGAACATGCAACACTGCAATTTGCTGTGTTTACCTGAAAATTACCAAATGAAATATTATTTCTATCATGGCCTTTCATGGCCTCAGGTGAGTGGCATATTCTTTTAATTTATCATATTACAATTTTTACAATTATTATCTCCCTTGTATTTTGTATAATTTATATAGTCTGTTCACAAAGTGATTGCCTTTTCTATATGTAAACTTGTCTGAAAATCCTTGTGGCCAAACTAATGCATGTTTTAAGAACATCCACTATGATGAGAACTAGAATAGATTTAGGTTTCTGTTCATTTCAAACCAAAAACACTAGTCTGGTCACCAGAGTTGAACAGCATCGAGGTTACATAGGAATATTGTGTATTGTAAACAATGTTGGCCTTGTGCCAGATGAAGTAAAATTAAACCATCCTTTATTCCTGAAGAAGAATGCTGTCTAAAAGTTAAGATAATATTTTCTTACATTTCTTGGGTTTTCCTCAAGCAGAATTTCATCTTTATTTATTTATTTTCATCTTTATTTATTTTTCAGTTACTTGTGACATTTGTCTTTGTCACTCTCTTTGAACTCTCCTCATTTTTCCATGAGTATCTTTGGAAAAAGAATCACAAATATATTGTTAAAATATAGTTTCATAAAGCAAGAATACACGCACACACACACAGGTTGGCAGATTGGACTACTTTTGAAACACTAGAGCTACTAAATTTTGAATCTCATTACTTGTACTTTTTTAATTTTATTAGTATTTATATATGAGTGTTTGTAATTGTGTTCATTTATGTGTGTATATTTGTGTTCATTTATATATTATGTGTGTGTGTGTTTATATTTGTGTTCATTTATGTGTGTGTGTGTGTGTATGTACATTTATGCACATGTGTGTGCATTTGCATGCATGTTTATATGCGAGTATATATATTTTGTGTGTGTGTGTGTGTGTATTTACAGAGACAAGATGCTACCCAGAAATCTAAGAAACTTGAATAGGTTAATCAGGATCTTCATTTTTCAAGTTATATGATGTTTCTCATAACCCAACAAAATATTCCACACATCTGAAATCACTCCTAAAAAAAATAAAGAATCTCATTTCCTACCAATTCTTTTTCTTTCTTTAAGGAAACCATTTTGCTCTGTAATTTCATGAAACATAGGGGTTTATACATCAATGATATATAATCTGGTCTTGCTTTATGACATCCCTTTCTGATAAGAATGATAAAATGCTTTTAAACAAATTTGTACCTTGGATACAACTTTTTTTTTATAAAGGTTTTTTTTTTCATAAGTTGTATAACAAAATTTTTCTTGATCTGTAAAAATACATCTAAAGCTTTTTATTTTTTTTTTTCTTTGTTAGTTATCATATGTTGCTGAAGATGAAAATGGAAAAATTGTTGGCTATGTTTTAGCCAAGATGTAAGTATTGTATTTTTTAAGTTTTTTCCTCCATCTTCTTTCTATTAATCTGATTGAGTTTTCTCTACAACACAGTTTGAAAACTGGCTTATATAAGATATATATATACCCAGATCATTTTACAATTTATTTTTTTTTTTCAAATTTCCAACCTGAATAAAACTGAGTAAAAAGGTTGTTTTGTTTGCTTTTTATTGGCTTCTTTTTGTTCGTAAAGTTGCTTATTGTAGCATAGTTGATCCCTTGCTAATAAGTAACATGTTTTGCAGCAGTGATGAACATTTGCTTAATCAGAAAAATATGTCCATGTTTTAATGTAAATATTAGGCAGGGAAGATATTGACCCTCAGTAGAAAATTACTTACTGATGCAAATCAATCGAAATAGGTCAACACTAGTGAAAAAGCTTTTCTATTTGTACTAGTTTACCTGAACTATGAAGAAAAAAGTAATTTTGCTAATGCTTTTCTGCATGAATAATATAGGATTTTCTTTTGTATACCTATTGTTGCATGTAAGAAAGAATTCTGCTTTTTAAATCACTAAATGTAAAAAAAAAATATCTAAAGAAAACTAACAAAAAATAAAAAGCAACGTATTAACAGTTTGATCACACAAAGAAGGGGAGAACAGCTGTATGATAAATAGATAAATACGTAGTAACATTTTGTGGAATATTATTGAATAGATTCTACCGTGTGGCAGAAATAATTCTCACAAAATGGTAAGACATTAACGGCAATGTTGTCTTCATCTAGCTAATGTGTTACCATTATGTGAGAAGTATGTCTGCCATGGAGAGTAATGGATTGAGGAATTGGAGAGCTGAGTTCAAATTCCACTCGAATCCATTACATTCACTTACATGCTAATCCCCTTGGGAAAGATGTGAATCCTCTTCTTCTCCCTCCAGCTATGGGTAAATAGCAGGGCAGACTGGGTTCTATAGCCTTGGATGGCAACTGGTCTAGGAGAAGGACAACTCTGAATTCAAACCCGGAGTGGAGCACCTAAGGCAGATGGATAGCACTTTGTGCTACCTTCTGGCAAATCCTGCAGCCATGTTGGTACCAAACTATATTGGTTTATCCTCTCCGTTGGACTCTGCTTGCAAGGCTGAGAGGGGGAACTAGATGTCTCTGGTCAGCCCTAGTTCTCCATATATCCCGCCCGGGCTCGTAGCACACTGCGCTACTCCATCGTCTCTTGAGACGGACGGATACCAATGCGATGTCTGCCATACCCTGTATAAACATTATTGGGTTATGCATGCAATTAAAATCATTTTTGTTTAAAATATTTTAACATTTATATAATGGCCAAACCACAAAGTAATTTTTTTTTGTAGAGACTTTTCTTATGTTTTTTTTTTTTTTACATTGCATATTTTGTCATCTAGAATTTTAGTTTTAATTTCCCTATTGAAAGATATTCATATGCTGAACTTATTGAAAAAATTTGCCAAACAAATGAATTCAAATTTTAAAGATTTTTATAAAGTTCCAACCTAAAAAAAGATGAAGAGGGAAGTAAAAATTTGTTTTAGCTTCATGCAAAATTAAAATAAAATTCCATTTTTTTTTTTTTTTCAATCAAGGATTTATAAATGATTCCAATACCTTTTTGTTATCTTGAAGCACATATAAACTCTAAATCCCAGTAAATTTATTACTGACATTAAAGTCAGCATTTGTTGACTTTAATGCCAGCCTCTCACAACATTTATTTAACTGAGCTAAAGACGGAAGGTCTTTTTGACTTGATAAATGAGTTTTTTCTTTGTTCTTAGCTCAAGAGATATAGTAACACAGAAAAGTTCTTCATACAAGATATATATACATCTGACTTAAATATGTCATGATTGGCTAAAATATAATTGAAGAATTCATCAGTACATTTTCATCATGGCTGATTTTAGTAAATGAAGTTCCCTGTACACGTTTGTTGAATCGGAAATAAATGTTATTATTTTCAATGTTGGTTGCATGATAAGTGCTTTTTTTATGTTATTTTGTGATTTTTATTTATGCATATTTATGTCTGAATATTGCATTAGATGCCAAAATAGAATGACCCGGTATCAGTTATTAGAATCACTTGATAAGAACTCTTTTAAAAAAAAAAACAAAAAAGAAACACTGATGTTAATTTTTTTTTTCTCCCCATAGTCCATATTTGAACATTGCTCATTTACTTGCAGAATAGAATGAGCAGGTATCAGTCTTAAAAGGGCAGAGTCAGTATTCTATTTTTTTTTTTTTTTTTTGCATTGCAAATCATATTAAATCATTTTTTTTAGATGAAGCATTGGCAGTTATTAATTCCTTGTTAGTTTTTTGTAACCTAGAAAAGGTTACTGAATGAGGAATGACCAAAATGGAGGTTGGGAATGAAATGGTAATCTTTATAATGTCAACAAAATACAATACTTGCCAGTGGTGTTAAGTAGGTAAACCACTGCTAGTGGTGGACTACTTAGTATATTACCCCCACTTACAATAGTATCCAATGTATTTTTGAGGATTGGAACATACCCATTAGTGTTTGTAAGTATGGTATATAACAATAACACACAAATATATGGGGAATGAGCTGGCAGTCACTTAATGACTTAATCCCAGAATAGAATGAGAAGGTATCGGTCTTAAAAGGGCAGAGTTGTTGTTGTTGTTCTTCTTCTTCTTCCTTTCTTTTTTTTCTTTCTTTCTTCTATGAAGCATTGTCAGTTATTAATTCTGTATTTGTTTTTATTTAACCGAGAAAAGGTTACTGAATAATGAATAACCAAAATGAAGGTTGGTAATAGAAATGGTAATCTTTATAATGTCAACAAAATAAAATACTCGCCAGTGGCGTTAAGTAGGTAAACCACTGCTAGTGGTGAACTACTTAGATAGCATATTACCCCCACTCACAATAGTATCCAATGTATTTTTGAGGATTGGAACATACCCATTAGTGTTTGTAAGTATGATGTATAACAATAACACACAAATATATGGGGAATGAGCTGGCAGTCACTTAATAACTTTATCCCGGAATAGAATGAGTAGGTATCGGTCTTAAAAGTATTCTCCTTTTTTTTTTCTTTTTTGCATTGCAAATCATAACAAATTCCTTCTTTTTTTTTTTTTTTTTTTTTTTTTTTTTTAGATGAAGCATTGTCAGTTATTAATTCTGTATTTGTTCTTATTTAACCGAGAAAAGGTTACTGAATAATGAATAACCAAAACAAAGGTTGGTAATGGAAATGGTAATCTTTATAAGGTCAATAAAATACAATACTTGCCAACAGCATGAAGCAGGTAAATCATTTCTAGGAGTGAACTACTTAGGCGACATATTACCCCCCACTAACAACAGTGTCCATCATATTGAGAATTGTGACATGCCCATTAGTGTTCATAGGCACGGTATATAACAGTTTTCTTTCATTTTATTTCTGTAGCTGTTTATCATAAGTTCAGGTCAAAGAATATGAAAATATTTACACTGTTTACACACAGACTATAGTCCCTATATTTGTTGTTATTACGTTTCATCTGTTGTGCCTTCATCAGGTGTATATCAATGCAGGTAACTTGCAGGGAATTCCAAACTGAACCCATTATTTAATCTAGTTAGACTGTTCTTGTTCCATTGCCCATGTCTAGGGATATCTCATCTAGTTCTTATTTTTAGTACTGCTCACTTATTGCTTTGCCCTGTTTCCACGGAGTCCAAGTACACACTGCCAGGCCCAGAGGTTGAACTCACAATTACTAATGACAATAATAGTCTGAGTTTTACAATGACAAAAAAATATATAAGAAATAATAACTTTTAAGTGTATCTACCTTCACATAGATTTTTCTTTTTTAATCAATGTATAACAATAGTTGTTTATGTAGCATGATTATTGTTTCCCTGTGAATGGAATCACTAAGCTGATTTTAAATTCATCCTAGTATCTTGTGTTCACTTTTGTACTCATACCTTTGGGAAAAGTATGAAGACACTTCTCGCTCCGGATATGAATTAAATAGCAAGGTAGACTTGGTACTTTAACCTTGAGTGGCAGCCAGTCTGGAAGCAATTCAGAATCGTAGATGAAACAATAGGAAACCACTCCTCTTTTTTTTTTTTTTTTTTTTTTCCCTTTTTCCCTAAGGAATGATGGCAATTCAAAGATCTTAAAGAAGATAAATTTGTGAAGAGTCATAATAATAATATATGACACATTAAAAAAAAAGTAACAATAATTACCTCCCTTGAATGGCATTTGGAGACCATGTATGTTTTTGGCTGACTGTCATGAGTTTAGAGAGTTTACAAGCTGAATTTAAGAGTTGGACTTTTTAACATATTTACAAAGCATCACTTATTTTTAATCACTGTGTCCATAATTTGATGAAGTGGTGAAAGGTAGATCTATATGATATATATGCTAAATTTCTTTAAAAAAATTTTATAATAGGATTATAATCCTATTAATATGCTTGTTCCACTGGGCTTAGGGTGAACAGATAAATTATACGAAACTGGCTACTGAAAAGCTGAGGTAACACAAAGATGACGTGTGATATGCTAAACTCAGCAACTATTTTATTCAAAAACTTCTGTTTGCTCCCATCATTCTATAGTGGGACTAGAAGTGCTTGTGATCACCATCAAAATCAACATGATTGATGTTGTTATAGCCAACAGGACCAGAAATTTAAATTGTCATCATAACCAATATTATTGATGTTGTTATAGAACAATGCTATTGATGCTAAATAAATTATAAGGGTTACTTCATTTTCATATTGAGGTATAGCTATGTTTGGTTATCTATATAGTATCATGTCATTTTTTATATTTTTAATTTGTCATGATGACCTAATGTTGAAATTCTCTTATATTGAATGTAAAAGCTCCAAAAAGCACCATTGCAGGATGGTGTAATAGTGGATATAGGAGTTGGTTAATCCTGTTTTACTGTCATCTAGTGGTCATGACTACAAACCCTAAATCAGGTACTGAAGCACTGATTCAGCAGGAACAAGCAATAACCTATCCTTTATCTGCCAAACAATGAACGCTTGATATTGGCCACAGGGTATTGGGCCGAAATGTTGTGCCTGTAATAGCATATATAATAATTAACATGAGAACAATAGTTTGAAATAACTAAAGTATAATTTAATTCCTTTGTTAAGCAATGGAGTAGGTTAGGGTGTGGCAAACTTCACCACATTAATTTAACTTTAGATCAGGAAACAAAACTGACATGGAAAAGATAAGCAAAAGACATTATTACACATAAAATATGTATTTAACAAGATGCACAAGGATGTGAAAGAAGGCATGTATTGAATTGGGAAAAAAAGGTTGAATAAAACAAGAGTTGTCTCTCTTTAACTATTATTTTGTATTCCAAAGTTCACTGAAAGAAAGTTTGTGATAGTTTCTTGTAATAAATGTTCTCAACAGTTTTGCTGTGTAAGAAAATATTATGTGAGTGTAAGGAATGTTCAGCATGTGAGTGGTGATGTGAGTGAGAAGATTGGCGCATGGTTTCAACTGTCGTGGATTCGTTTGGCAGCTGAAATCTCACTAATTATCTAAGAATATTTCTTGCTTATATAGGTGACCATAGGCTCTGAATCACTGCACAGGAAGAGTTATTCTTCACATGCAGACAATTTGATTGGTTGGCATTGACCAATCAGCAAGTGAGTTTTGGGGAGACGCAAGAAAGCTTCTGGAATCCATTTCTCCCAAAAGTGCACAAAATTGACTACGGGAAAATAGAGCGATTACAAAATTGTTGCATTGCTGCGATTTGTAAATTGTCTATAATAATGTAGGGGTGACTTATTAACCAATGAATGCTTGTCGTCGTATGTGATTTGTATTTGTGTATGTATGTATGTATGTGCGATATAGGTCAGCACAAGGGCATCATCTTAAAATTGTAATAATAGGATTTGAAATGTAACATTTATATTTTATTTTATTTGTCTTTTCAGTTGTTCTATTTTTAGATTGCTGTTTCACAAATTGTGTTTTGATATTTGCTGACAAAAACAAAAAATGTTATCTTTAAAACTAGTTAATAGTATATTTTAAAATGTTTCCATCAGAAACTATCAACTGGCAATTGGATATTATTTACTCAATTTTAACACTAATAAAAACAAAACAGCACCAACCATAAAGTATTTAAAATGGACATGATATAAAATTCAATGTCAGTTTTGATTTAAGATTTTTACTTTTTTATCATTTAATCAATATATTGGTTAGTTGATTTTTCTACAGATCATCAACCTTTTGCAAGGTTATTTAAAGCCAGAAAGTATTTTTCGATTATAAAAATTCTTCATTTTTTTTTTTTTTTTTTTTTTTTTAAGATAATAATGGTTTAGTGATACAAGTCTTGCTACTTAACCCATAGATATGGGGAGAGAAGAGGTTGATTCATATCTTTCCCAAGAGTATTTGTACATAAGTGAATATAACAAACACAAAGGGAATAGGGACTTGAATCTCTGATTAAAAGTTTTGAGCCATTATCCATTACACCACCCACACATCCAAGCTTATAGCACCTAGTATTCTCAAGCCGTCACCCATCTAGGTTGCTTAACTTCGGTGATCATATGGAAACGTGTTTTAATGTGATGTTGCCATAAGCCCATTTAATCAACATAAAAATATACGCACTGATATCGTTACTTTTTTATAAGAAAAATATATTATATATATATATATATATATATATATATATATATATATATATATATATATATATATATATATATATACATATTTTTTATATTAAGAAGCAGCAACCGGTTCAAAATAGAAAAAGATTAATTTCTGGGATGAGGAGTTATCGTTATTTACGCTATATTCAAACTATTGTCTTCATCTTTGTTGTTGTTATCACAACGTTTCGGCCATTGTGCCCTGCAGTCATCATCAGGTCTATATAGATCTGGATAATGTACAGGGTATTTTTGGTGATAACTATTTATATTCAGACTATTGTCCTCAACTTTATTGATAAGGACGAGGACAATAGTCCGGATATAAATAGTATAGATAAAATATTTCACTGACTTAGAATATTCTAACTCGGATATTCAAATTTTCAAAACTTAATATTTTTTTTAACTTCTTCAAAATTGTGGAATTTTCTAGATGTTTCGATTGATTTAAAAGATAGTTCGCGCAACAGATTGGTTGTTACAAGCATCCAATCGAGTGTGCGGAAAACGTGATCTTTTTTCGTCTAATTCGTTAAAAAGGCCAAAGTAGCTGTTAGCATTTGATTGTGAGTTGGGGATCAGGGATTGATGTCCCCTGATGGGGAGTATGATGTTGAAAGACCAGAAACTCCCTGATAAACCAAGTCAAATTACACTGCTGACGACCCCCTCCAGCACCTACTTAAGAGTGTATTTTTTAATTTTAATTAATTATTTTGAATATCATTTTGCACCTGGTCATTCTATTTGAATTTTTATCTTTTTTTTTTTCTTTTCTTTTCTTTTTACCAGTTTTATTCAGATGTTTACAATAAGCAAAACGTATTTTGGGTAGTTTTCTAACAACACGTGAGTTACTCAGTGCCTAAGTAATGATACTAGCCAGACGTTCATCTTCAACTGTGTTGTCCTTCTTATCCAATGACATATTTCGTTTTATACTTCCAGTGACAGAGGTTCTTCTATTTACAGGGAGGAAGACCCCGAGGACTCAGTTCCCCATGGACACATCACGTCATTGGTAGGTGTACATTGCAGTTTTCATATGAATTCATTTAGAATTATCACATTTTCCAAACTTTTCTTCAACTAAAACCTTTAGACCCTGACTTTTTCATCTTAATATTTTACAATGTTTTACTATGAAATTAATTCAAAAGTTAGCGTAAATATCTAGAAATTATAAAGACTGCAAAAATGCAGGTTTTTTTTTTTTTTTTTTTTTTTTTTTGAGTCAAGCATTTTGTGCTTAATTACCAATATACTTCCATTTTGATATGTAACTCACCTTAGTTGACACCAGAATAGACTTTGCACTGATTGCTAAACCAGATGCATCAGGGGATTGGCCTGCAAGATGACCTACACACCAGGTGCAGATCTGTCTCTCACTAGATATCAGTGGCTGCCCCCAAAATGTAAACAGTTGGTTGACCCAGCTGTGCTTTAGGTGTGCATATGGGACAGCCAATGACAGGAGAAGCCACCCAAGAGGGGAGAGGGTCCTTGCAAGAAGAATAATAATCCATGTTTGGAAAAAATCTCCAGAGTCACACACCTATTCACCAATATTGACAGTATCTAAAGTTGAATAATCATTAATTTAACACGTGAAAGACACAATCTCGTGTTCTTATTAGTCTGTACAACAATCACATTACGGAATCATTAATGATCAAATGAATTCAATTTTGTAATTAAAGATCATTTCTAATTAGTGTTCAACAATTGTAAAAAAAAACTCTTCTGACTTTGATGCTTTTTTTGACTTATGACCATATCATGCTGAAACACTGGTTTTCATATGATCACCAATGTTATGCAACGTTGAGCCTGGTCGGTACCGAAATGGGTGACCACTTGGGAATACCAGGTGCTGTATGCTTGGATGTGTGGGTGATGTAATGGATAACAACGGCTCAGAATTGAAAATTGGAGAACCAACTTCCAGTTGGGTAGGGGTCACTATATTCACTTATGTGCAAATACCCTTGGGGTAAAGTATGAATCTGTCTTCAGCCCACAGCTATAGGTTAATTCGTATGACATCTATAAGTAAATCATTAGTATCTCCCAAAAATTCTTACAATCTAAAAGTATTTTCTGGCTTTAAATAACCTGGAAAAGATTGATAATCTGTAAAAAAAAAAAAAATAATCAATTAAAAACTGAAATCTCTTTTGTTGTCATAATAAGGACAAAAACGCATTGGCTAAGTTAAATTTTCCTTGTCTTTATACACACACACACACACATACATACATACATATATATATATATATATATATATATATATATATATATATATATATATAAGTGAACATAGAAGTCAACACTTAGAGACGACAGTCTATTTCATGCTATATGCAATTGTCAGGCCACCTATCTCTGACATCGAGCACTTTATCCCATAAATATAGCACACCTTAAGACTATATTTCTTCAGATATATATATATATATATATATATATATATATATATATATATAATTCAAACAGGTTTGATTAAATAATTTAGACATACTATGTCTGTTTTAATCCTTTCAAGTTCACAAACCTATTTCTTGGTAGGCGTAGAAAATTTATTAAGAAAAAAAAAAAGAAACAAAATTTTTTCCCAACTACATTCAGTCCATTGAGACCATCTTCAGGGGTTAAATTGTATGTGTATATATATCTCTGTGAATTCAAAACCTTTTTACTGTTCATTTTACTGCATTTTTTATCAGGCTTTATTAATTTAAAATTCACAAGGTTTTTTAGTTTGTTTTTCTATGCAGCTTTTGTATTTCTTATTATTTACATACATGATGAAAACAAAATAAACAGGCATAGTATGTCTAAATTATATAAGTAAACCTATTTGAATGAAAATATGCTGCCTAAATACAAACACATTATATATATATATATATACACACACACAATATCTAATGTTGATAACACAACTCAGAGTTTCATGCAGTTGCTGCAAACTTCAGGTGCAAATACAGTCTGACTGTTCATAATTTCTTTATTGTCTAAGGACCATTTCCTAAATTTGCAAATATTTCTCATTATTAACACTTGTTGAAGAAATATATTTATACATACATGCAATTTTATTGTGTGTGTATATATATATATATATATATATATATATATATATATATATATATATATATAAACAAACAATGGTCTTGTAAAATGTAAAATAGCATTTTAAATTTATAACCATGCAGAAAATGGTAAATTTTATAAAAATCTGGATTCGCTTTTAAACAAATTTTGCAAAAAAAGTTTCAAAATTCTTTGTTGCTATCATTTGTGGGGTAAGTTAAGTAGACAGTTTTTCTTCTAAAATAAGAAATTAAAGAAGATCGTTGTTAGTTCATAGTTTCTTTATTGTCTAAGGATCATTTCCTAAATTTGTAAATATTTTAATATCTTTCATTAAATCATTTCTCCTTACTGTCTGATTTATGTTTGTCTCTTGTCAGAGGATCATTTATTTTCTATTCCTTTCCAGCTGGCCGAGTCGTCGATTGTGCTTAAAAATAATTTAATCAAATTCATTCACTGTTACCTTCATGATTTATGTAACTTTCAGAAGAATCTTTGAAATTATAAATTTTGTTTGAATGTTTAAATTCATTGATTGTGTTCATGATATTGTTAGTACAATATTTCAACTGATCTCATCTTATGCTTTCATCTGGTGTATAATCAGGAAGAAAAGAAGAAAGACCTTATTTCTCCATTAAAAATGACAGCAGAAGAAAAGGTGTACAAGTGAATTAGTTTATTTCAGCTGTCTATGTACTTAGATTTCCAAATTATACATGGACGAGTTCCTCAGGAAAGTAAACCACTCACAGCTGAAACCGATACTAGCTTGACATCCTGCACAGCTAACAAATATATTCTGCCTCTTTCAACTTTATCAATATCAGCTATATGAACCTCATACCAGAATGAGCAATGTTTGTCTTTTCCTTTTTATATATATATATATATATATATATATATGATCTGCCATGCCATACTTTTTCTCTTTCCTATTGGATTTGTGTTCTTTGAATTATAACTTCAAGGAAATTACTAGTTTCCTCCTTATCCACATTTGCATGGAGTGTTATGCTTGCAATCTTCCTTCAATCCTTTCTCGTGTAAGAATGTTGCCAACAGATTCTTGAAAAGGTCCTAATTTCAAATATACTTGATAGAAAAAAAATATAACTTGCTCTTTAATTTATTTTAGTTGGAACTTTTCCAAACTGAAATCTCTGATTCTTGTACAATCACCGGTTAAGCAATATTGAGCTTAGTCAGTACCAAGATGGGTGGCTACTTGGGAATACCAGGTACAGTAAGGTTAAATGTGCTGGTGGTGTAAAAGATAATGGTTCGGAACATGAGATCAAAGATCCAAGTTCCAGTCAAGTTTCTTATATTTACTTACATGCAAATATTCTTGGGAGTTGTATGAACCCACCTCTTCTCCCTCCAGCTATGGGTTAATTAGTAGGACTTGTATTATCAAATTATTATTATCTCCAAAAATTCTTACAATCTAAAAATATTTTCTGGCTTTAAAATATAAGAATACATTTAAAAAATATTTTCTGGCTTTAAAGCCAGAAAATATTTTTAGATTGTAAGAATTTTTGGAGATAATGATAATTTGATAATACAAGTCCTACTAACCTGCAAAAAGTTGATAAACCGTAAAATATACAATCAGTCAATTAAAAACTAAAATCTCTTGCTGTCATATTTGACATTTGTCTCTTTTCAAGTGATCTTCATTTCATATCAAAACCAGTAATGAATTTGACAAAAAAGATACTTTCAGATATCGAAATCACTTGAAAAGTTTGGCATTCCGATTACAATATGTGGCATGATGAATCATGTTAACAAATTCACAACCACTACAGGTGATACATAAAAATAACTTTAAATATTTCGTGTATTTGGATCACATTCACTCCATGCTGACTGTCTTGTTGCTATCATAATAATTCAAATTTCAGCAAAAGGAATTTAAATCATAACTTGAACACCTTAAAATGTTCCCTGTAAAAGAAGATCTCCATTTTCATCTTAGGATTCTTTCAGAATTCTAAAGATTCTGGAGTGTTAAATAACTTCTACGATGTTAACAAAAAAAATGTTAGCAACCAAAGAGCAAGTAATTTACATTGTAGTATTTTCTCGTGTCAATTATCAAATCTACATTTGTCAGTGAAACATTTGTGAAGCAAAGTTTTGCCATAAGAAAACAATTTTCTTTGAAGCAGGTTTCACTCATTTTTAAAATCTGCTACAACATTGTTCAGTAAAAAGTTTGAATAAAAATACAAAAAAAAAAAAAAAGTAAAGAAAATTTGGTGAATGTTGCACAATCTGTTCCTTCTGCTAACGACATCCTCATGTTTGATAATATATTTTTGTAATTTCTGTCAATCAGCTTTGCTTCTTTGGTCCCATCAAGCCCTATATATTGCGATATACACATTGTTAAATGTATTCTTATATTTTAATTTAATTTCTTTGTCATTTAAATCTAGTTCTTTGGCACTATCTACATAATAAATGCAAATATCAGTGTGTTACACTTTTTCAATGTTACTCCTAGAGGCTGTAGCCCAACATACCATTACCATTTTGGAATCAGGCCCACTGAATGAGCAAATTAAAAACATTCCAGGCTGGACCCGAATCCGCAATCCTGAAATTTTGGATTCCCAAGTTTTCATTACTGTGATTGTTTTTGGCATTATTTATTTATTTTTTTGTATGATTACAATCTTTAAAAGTTGGAAATGAATTTGGGAATAATCAAAATTAATTGTGAAATCTAGCAAAAGTAGCCTATGAAATAAATGTTTGTATGGAAAAAAAAATGGCCTGCATACATCAAATTGTTTTTGAATTAAGTGGCAGCAGAAGAATTGTAGTTAAATGCAGCATTCAATTTTGAGTTCTTTTGTAGTTTGTTGCTTTTCGCCTCTACTTCTCTCTACCTATTGTGATGAAGGCCCAATCACGAACCCTATGCAAGAGCTAACTTAAATGCCACTCAATATGGCAGCTCTGAAGCTAGTCTTTGATTTTTATCTGAACTATTAAATACTCTTAACTTTCTTTCCAAAAGTTCTCTTTCTATTTTATGAACTTTCCTTTAGTATCTGTCTATATTTCTGAGATGAGGTATTATGTACACTATTTACATTGTTTGGACTATCGTCCTCATTTTTGTTGCTATATTTATCACAATGTTTCAGCTGTTGTATGCTTTGGCCTTCTTCAGGTCGTTGGAATGTCAAACTGAACTCTTTATTTCGCTCACTGGGTTAGACTATTCTAGTTCCACATGCCATGTCTAATGGATGTCAGTTATCAGTTATCTCCTGTTAATTCCCCACTCCGAGTTCTCCACCACCTTAACCAGGTATTGAACTCATACTCTTTGGGTCCTGTCATCTGAGGATATCCATTAAACATGGCATGTAGAACTAGAACAGTCTACCCCAGCAAGCGAAATAAAGGGTTCAGTTTGACATTCCAACCACTTGAAAAAGGCCAGAGCATACAACAGCCAAAACATGATAAATATGGCAACAAAGATGAGAACAATGGTGTGAACAATGTAAATAGTGACCCTTCCTTTTTATTTAAAAAGTATTTTATATAAAAAGCTTATATTTACACTATTTACGTTGTTTGGACTATCATCCTCATCTTTGTTGCCATGTTCACAACGTTTCAGTCATTGTACACCCCAGTCTTCTTCAGGTGATTGGAATTTCAAACTGAACCCTTTATTTCGTCAACCAGGGTTGAGTGGATAAAAGCATTGACCCAAAGACTTGTGAGTTCAATACCTGGCTACAGCAGAGAGGAACAAAAACTTGAAGAGTTGAGTTAAAGGGAGATAACTGATACTGAGACATGCTGAAGAGGCATGGCATGTGGAACTAGAACATTCTACTCCAGTGGACAAAATAAAGGGTTCAGTTCAAAATTCCAATCACCTGAAGAAGGCTGAAATGTGAATATGGCAACAAAGATTAGAATATCTTATTCAACATTAACTTTTATATGAAACTGGAGATATCATTTCTGTTAATCATGTCTTGATAAAACCTAGAAAACCTAAACACAAAACTGATTTACATTGTTCAGACTATTGTCCTCATCTTTGTTGCCATATTTGACGTTTCAGCTATTGTACACTCTGGCCTTCTTCAGTCAGAACAATGTAAATAATATTACAATACCTCATCTCAGAAACCTAGACAGATACAAAAACTGATTTACAAAAATTATCATCTATAGCGCCACAGCTGTTCACTTGATGGCAGTGTTGCTTGGTATCATATGTCCTACCGACCAGTATTTGTGGTAGGCTAGAAATTTTGCTTTCAGTTTGGGGAAATCAATATGTTTATATTTAGTTTCTAAATTGTTATCTTAAATGATACCACAAGTGTCATAGGGTTAAACTGAAAACTTATTCTATAAAGTGAAAATATTTTTCAATGCCAATAGATTAAATAAGATTTTATCTTCTAGCATGATAAAAAAAAACCAAAAAAAAACAAAATTAGAAAAATAATGCATACTTATAACAATATATTATTCTACACAAACACTTATAAAAGCAGATGTAGGTACTTAAGCATATAAATTAAAAAGGAAATGGCATTTTAGTAATTGCTCTCATCCAAATAATTTTCATATTTTGCATAGAAAAAGTTTTCTCACGACTAAAATGTATTATCCAATTTATTTCTTTATGTACACATATTATTATTATTATTATACAAATATGTCTTATTCAACATTAACTTTTATATAAAATTGGAGATATCATTTCTGTTAATTATCTCATAATGAATATTAAACCTAGAAAACCTATACAAAAGAAACTGATTTACATTGGTTAGACTGTTGTCCTCCATCTTTGTTACCATATTCACAATGTTTTGGCTGTTGTATGTTCCAGCATTTTTCATTTCGAAAAATAAACAAATAATTACAATACCTCGTCTCGGAAATGTAGACAGGTATTAAAAAGCTTTCACTAAACGTAAGTATGGCATGTTTTTGTTTTTAGTATTTTTTGTATTCTCCATTTATTGTGAATTGTCGTCCCTTATTTCATTAATTTATTTATCAGCTTCCTTTACCTCCTGACTTTTACTCCCTTCTGTTGTTCTAAAGATAGATGTGCTAGAATGCAAATGAGTTCTGCTAATGAAGCTCTTGTCTGATAATTTTATCTTTATTTTTAACTTTGAATTACAACTGGAATAACCTTTCAACATCCACCTCTTGGAATATTGTGAAAGAGAAACTCAACCATTTTTCATTTTGTTGAATATTTTTCATAAAACACAAAACTGAAAATCAAAAAATGAAATTCTTTTTATTAAAGTCTTTCTTTTTATGAAAACTACATTTTTTTTTTTTTTTTTTTTTTTTTTGTATACATTTATTTTTCTATTCAGGATAAAACATCAGATAATTTTTGTCCAATATTAATTAGGTAAAAATGTTTGTTAATAGAAAAATTAGAACCTTTTACACTATTTACATTATTCGGACTATTGTCCTCATCTTTGTTGCCATATTTATCACAACGTTTCGGCTGTAGTACGCTCCGGCCTTCTAGAGGTGGTTGGAATGTTTAACTGAACCCTTTATTTTGCTCGATGGGGTAGACTGTACTAGTTTCACATGCCATGTCTAATAGATGTTAGTTACCTGTTAATTCCCCTCTCTGAGTTCTCCTCCACCTTAACCAGGTATTGAACTCACACTCTTTGGGTCCTGTCACTGGATCTAACTAACGCCTTTATTCACTGTGCCATGTGTCCTCAAGAAGTTAACAGGAGATAACTGATAAGTGACATCCATAAGATATGGCATGTGGAACTAGAACAGTCTACCCCAGTGAGCGAAATAAAGGGTTCAGTTCGACATTCTAACCACCTGAAGAAAGCCGGAACGTACAATGGTTGAAACGTTGTGATAAGTATGGCAACAAAGATGAGGACAATAGTCCAAATAATGTAAATAGTGTCTCAGAAATATATATAGAACCTTTTACTTTGCAGATTGATCTTTCCTGATCAAAATTATCAATGAGAAATATAAATATATATCTCAAAGGATTTTATTTGTAAATCAATAACTTTTCTTATTACTCATCAATACAGATTTACATTCTTCCCCTCAATTATTTCAAGGAACATTGTTTTAATATACCTATTGATTGATTGATTTTCTACAACTTATCAACCTTTTACAGGTTATTTAAAGCCAGAAAATATTTTTATATTGTAAGAATATTTTTTTTTTTTTAGATAACTATTTAGTGATACAAGTCTTATTAATTAACCCATAGCTAGGGGAAGAAGAGATGGATTAATTCCTTTCCTAAGGGTATTTGCATATAAATGAATATAACAAACTCATCTAAAATTGGAACTCAGCTTTTTGATAATTACGACTCTGAGCCATTATACCACCCACTCATTCATGCTTACAGCACCTGGTATTCCCAAGCAGTCACCCATTTAGGTACTGACCAGTTTCAACATTGCTTAACTTCAGTGAGGATAAGGGAACCTTTGTTTCAATGTGATGTGGCTGTAGTTCTTAATATATCAAGATACCATATATTAAGATGAAATTATCAAAATAGTTATGGCAATTATGTAAAACAAGTAAAATCACAGGTCACTGTGAAGACAAAAAATCTAACCTCTTCTTCTGATAGGCTTGTATCAACTTGTTGATTTTAAATTTAATGGGATTAAATTATAAAAATATGTTAATTACCACAAAGTTCCACAGTAATACCAAACTGTCTTCATTTTCATTCTTGTTATCACTTGAATAAAAAAAAAAAATTTTTAAGTGGGGAAAAATAATATTAAAAATAATATCTTGAGATCAAATCATTGTTTAGATTATATGAACCAACACTGGCTGAAAATATCCAGTCTTTTTGTATATAACTTTATAAAATGAAATTTACATTGGTAAAATTTTCTTGCTTCTGATTTGAAGTTTCTAATTTCATTATGTATTTGACTTTTTGTTTTTTAAAGGCAGTAAAAAGGTCATACAGACGTTTGGGTTTGGCTCAAAAATTGATGGATCAGGCCTCTCGGGCAATGGTTGAGTGTTTCAATGCCAAATATGTGAGTCTCCATGTCAGGAAAAGTAACCGAGCTGCCCTTCATCTCTACACAAATACATTAAAATTCTCGTAAGTTTACCTTTTAACCTATTCTCTAATTAAAGTTTCTCTAGGGGAGAAGCAAACAATAACTTGAGGAAATAAAGTAAAGGATGCAGCAGAAATAGCTCCCACATAATAGTCAGACATTAGTGGCAATGGTGTTGTTATCTAAATAATGTTTTACTATTACATGGTAGATATTTCTGATGCATAATGTACATTGGAAGACGTCAGTGCCACCCCCACAATCAAAGTTTAGTGAATTTTGTGTTCTACACCTAGTTTCTTTCCACATTCCTTTTGCTAGTTGTTGTAGAGTTGTTTTCACAGTGAAGGCTTGTATTTTACTAAGTCGGTCCTAAAGGGTTCAACGTACAAAACGTTAGGAACTTGAAATAATAGTTAATGACACAGCAATCTAGTTGTGGTGATTGATACCTTAATGCCCGACATCGACTGACACACCGACTCCACTCTGAGCCCTGGCGACTGCTACTACTACTACTACTTATTATCTGTGGGAGAGTCTATTAACAATAGAATAGGTATGTTCCGGTATAACATCCCTCCCTAAAACTTTACTCCGTAGGAGTAAAAAGTTTTCTTTATTTATTTTTCATTTTTTTACAGAAAATATGAAGAAAAAACAACAAAAAAATTTTTTTTTTAAGCAACATCGTAGCGTATTTCCTACGTTTTTTGATCCACTTTTAAATGATCAGTTGCCTTTCTTTTTTTCTTCTGGATCGGCATACCTTAGATAAAATTATTTGCAGGCATTGTTAGATCAAATGTATTGAAAATCACCTCCATCTGCTTTTTTTTTTTTTTTTTTTTTTTTTTTGCGGGACCGCTGTCAACCACATCTGAAAAACGTCGTCTGATCTAGTTACCGTACCAGAGTTTTTCCCCTTTCACCAAGTACATCATATAGCCAATTCACTTTTCTATATTTTTTTTTTTTTTTTTTTTTTATACCTCCATAGTGTTACCATAAACAACCTTCCGCTTTGTGCTTCTTAACAATGGACTCACAGTTTCTGTAGGTTCTTCTTGTTGACTTAAATCATTTAATAATGCTGCATGTCCTTGGCTGCGGGTAACTCGTTCCCCAGTTTTTTTTTTTTTTAATGTGAATCGAAGTTGTAGAGTAGTTTTCACAGTGGAGGCTTGTATTTCACTAAGTCAGTCCTAAAGGGTTTGACGCTCAAAACGTTAGGAACTTGAAATGTTAATGACGCAGCAATCTAGTTGTGGTGATTGATACCTTAATGTCCGACATCGACTGACACACCAACTCCACTCTGAACCCTGGCGACTGCTACTACTACTACTTATTATTCTGTGGGAGAATCTATTAACAATAGAATAGGTATGTCCCGGTATAACACTAGTAGACTTTGTTATACTTCTGACATGAGTCATAAACTTTTATTTCTTTTTACATAAAGGTTCACTCAGTACAAGGCCCAGGAGGCACTCAAGGTAGAGGGTTATGTTAAGGGGTAGTTTATGCATATAAAAGAGGAAGATAATGGTTAATTCTAGACTTGAACAATGTAATGATTGGGGGAAACATCTTGGATGTCAGTTCCACAGAGCAGTAATTTGCGGAGAGAAGTTGTTTGAGTGAAACTTCTCAATAGTGGAATACAGAGGGAATGTGGGTGGTTTGCTACAATCTAAATGGCATGGCAGGCCCTGCCCAGGGAGGTTAGACCCAGTGAAACCAAAGAAAGCAGCAATAGAGCAGTGAGAGGCTCACCACATTCTGCCTGTGAGAGAGAAGTTGGAGGGTGGAAAATAATTTATTATCCACAACGACTCTGAGACACTTAAACTCTATCACGACTGGAAAGTGAGGACCAAATATGACAACAGTACTCCATTTTTAACCTCATCTGGCTCTTATAAAGGTAGAGGATAACATGAGGAGTCAGGTACTTATTTGAGCAGTACAGAGAGTCAAGCATTTTACCTGCATATTTAGTGATGGATTGTTGTCGGCCATCTTGTAAAATGGGGAAAGGCTTTTTCTTAAAAATTAATTTGAGACTTATTTTGAAAATTAACCTAAAATTTCTTCACTTTTGATGATAACACTTTTAATAATTTTTGTCTTTTTTAGACAATTTTTAATTCCATGGGGAAAAAAATTTGTATATTTACAAAAAATAAAGAATAAAACTAATGATGGCTGAGAGAATTGCCTTTGAATGTTTGCTTAAGACATAGGTAGAATTTTTTAAATCTGGAGCAAAGCTCTCTTGTCCATCCTTCATATAGTCAAAAAGTAAACAAAATAACCTTGACACACTGCAAATTGATGAAGCTCCCCATTTATTTTTATGAGATCTTGTCAGATTGTTAAAATGAAATCATTAGGAAAAAGAAAATGGATCTAAGCTACTAATCTATCTCCTTTTAGCCTGTATCTAAATTAGTTATTTTGTTCTGTTTAGATCACAATCTTATATTCCGTATATTTTCATCTATAAGATGACCTTTAAATCTCAAAAATCGCCTTTAAAAATTGGGGGTCACCTTATACTACACTTCTAAAAAAGAAACCATAAATTCTGAGTTATATTTGTCAGTAGGGTAACCTCGGCCTTGGTGCAATAACCAACAATGTACATGAAAAGATTCACAATATCTAATAAACTGATAATAAAACCCATTATTGCCTTATATATTACTGGCAAAACTTCATAATAAATTGCTTATTCGAAGAATAATTCCATATCAATTAAATCAACTTTTCTCAGCTGAGAAAATGTAAGCATCAATTTACAACTGTGTAGATCAGTAACTTTCAATTTAAACTTCACTTCATACTTTCTTCATTTTGCTGGTGGTTGATATCGGTATAAGTTAATAAGAATTTTCAACTGGCTTAGATGAAAGTTAGGAACAGACAGAATAAAAAAAAATAAATCTTGAAACTGGAATGTACTATTATCATACTGTTATTAGCAGTATTTTGTGATTGTTGATGAAGTATAAGTAAATGGCCATTAGTACACCAGGCTGTTTGTAACTGTTTTAACATATAGGAAATGAAGAGGACGAAGAAGAGGAGTCAGTATTTGCTAGAGATCACGTGATGAAATGTAAGCAAAACAATGGTCTCACTTTTAGGGGATATGTGCAGGAAAATCATGATATATTTTTGTTATTTTGTTTACTTTGAATTTCTAACGATACAGTAAATAGCATTTTCAATAACATCATCTTTATATAATCAATAAGCAACTGTCTTATAATACAAGTATAGGATAAATTCATGAAAATTTGCTACATTTTTTGATTTCGTCTTATCTAAGGTTGGCTTATATATGGAAATATATGGTACGTCATTGTTCTTAATTAATGTCATTCCAGATCTGCTTCAGATTGATGTGTATGAAATCTTAGCACAATACAGCTATCTCACATATTTATAAGTCTACCATTTGTCCATGCTTTGAATATTGCTGCCACATATGGTCTTGTGTTTGTGCTATGTATTTAGACATTCTTGATAAGATCCAAAGAACAATCTGCAATATTATTTGTCCTGATCTGGCATCTTGGCTTCCATCACTTTCCTACTGCTGTAACATAGCTTCCTACTGCCTTTTCTATAAATACTTTCATGGTAAATGTCCTGATGAATTTTCCTCTATAGTACCTAGATTTTATGATTTTAAGTGTATTACTGGATTGGTGGCAAGGTTTCATCATTTTACAGTCAAAATGGCTAGATGTAACCATAAGTTTCTTTTCTCGCACTTTTCACTTGTGGAAGTCTCTTCTGGCGTCTTAATTTTTGGTCAATTTTGATCTTAAAAATTTAAATGCAATGTCAATCATTATCTTCTGTCTTAATTTCTGTTCATTTATTGTTCTCTTTCATTAATAATGTTTGTTCTTCTTTCTCTCACACTCAGTAACCCCTTGTGTCTTAGTGGCTTTATTGACTTGCTTGGGGTGAAATGATTAAATATATATATATATATATATATATATATATATGTTAAGAAATGGACGAGGTCCGACAATTTATTTATTAAAGACATTTTTATTTATGTTTAACGTTGTTATTTTTATAGATACAAGTATTTAAGCAAATGCTCTGTTTATGATAAACAGTATTAAATAACATTTACCGGCCTGAATGTCCGAGAAATTTTCATAGAAAATATTCGTTCATAGACAGGATTCGAACCTGCATCCTATACATAAACAGAGCATTTGCTTAAATACTTGTATCTATAAAAATAACAACGTTAAACATAAATAAAAATGTCTTTAATAAATAAATTGTCGGACCTCGTCCATTTCTTAACATATGACGTCATTTGTTTACATTCGATACGCCAGAGCAGTTATGAATGTACGAGATTCATGGAAGATTGTAGTTTATAACAGTAAATTCGACCTTGTCTACCATAAGGTTCATGGTGGCCGAGTGGTCAAGGCACGCCAGCGTATATATGGCGGTTCCAGTATAGGATGCAGGTCGAATCCTGTCTATGAACGAATATTTTCTATGAAAATTTCTAATTCCGGACATTCAGGCGGTAAATGTTATTTAATACTGTTTATCATAAACAGAGCATTTGCTTAAATACTTGTATCTATAAAAAAATATATATATATATATATATATAAAATATAAAAACACACTAGAATAATCCTAAGGAGCCAGGCAAACCTACTTAGGTTTGCCTGACTCCTTCGGATCATTCTAGTTTATTGCTCTACTTAGCGTATTGAGCACTCTACGTCGTCATCTTTTTACTTGTTTTGTTTTGTTTTTTTTTTTCTTTGGACTTGGAGCTTAAACACTTGACGATTATATCGTCTGGTTTTAATGTTCTTGGTTCTTTTTTTTTTTTTTATTTCCAATTTTTCCTTCGGTACCGATTTGTTCTACTGCAAGCTGAGCTATCCAAAGTTTTTCCTAACAAGTACTACCATTTTTTATATATATATATATATATATATATATATATATATATATATATATATATACACACACACACACTACAGTTCAAAATGGTAATTCTTTAAATTGGCCTAAAATGTAGTAGTTTTATACTTTAAGAGAAAATTATTATACATGGTTAAAAAAAAAAGTGAGACATGATTTTTTTTTATTAGAAATTTTATTATGACAAAAAAAAAGAAGAAAAGCATTTTATGATTAAATATTGCTATCGTCAAAATAGCCTCCTTTAACCTTGTTTACTGCAGTACAAATGTTTGGCATTCATTGCAAAAGTTTCTGAAAGTATAAGTTTGATAATTGATTCCATTTTTTATAATGACTCTTAAGAGCTCTTTTTCATTTTTTCCACTCTTGCGTCAAGTTCATCCCATGCTAATTCTGAGGGTGGCTTCAAACTTTTGAACTGTAGTGTATATATTAGGAAAACTTAAAATTATGGCTGGATTTCCATCCCAAGATGTTATTTTCACATTTTTTTTTTTTTTTTGTTAAGGATCAGTGAAGTGGAACCCAAATATTATGCTGATGGAGAAGATGCCTATGCTATGCGAAGGGACTTGTCAGAATTCATCGATAAGGTAAACAAAGTTTGTTTTTCTTTTATATTATAAAAATGAAGTCCTGCCTGTATTCTGATCTGAGGAAGCAATGGAGAGACACGTTTTTTTTTTTTTCTTTTTTTCTTTCAAATTCTTTTGCCAAAGTTACATCCATTTTCTAAAGCCTCCCACCAACACTACAGAGAGAAGATCCTCTGTACAATATTATTATTATGAGTTCAATTGTCAGTGCTTCAATATTATAATTTATTATACAATATTATATTATACTAGCAGTAGAGCCCAGCGTTGCCCAGGGGACGTAACAGTAAGAGATAGATCAAGTATCGACCATCATAAAGACTGAAAAATAAAATTGACAAAGATTATTATTTAAAGTTGACGGACACGCATGTCTTAATTAGTTTTTTTTTTTACGAATTGGTCAAACCCAAACTCAAACAAAAACATTGTTTTCAATCGTTATGAGTCTATCGAGGGAATAGAATTTTATTATAAACAGCTGTCTTGTAAATGGAATTTTTAAAGCATTCTGAATATAAAAATAAAGAAAAAAGTGTGCAAGACAATAAGAAACACTGCCTGCCAAAAAAAAGTGAAGTTTTGTTGAGATCGGTCGAAAAATGTAGGAAATCCGATCCCATATATAAACAAACACACACAGACAATCTGGGTTTTATAATTAAGTATAACACGATATGAGTTGTCCCCCTTTCATTCTGGCGACAGAATCGTGTTTTCAAATTGATTTTGTGCAAAAACAATTGTGTTTTTCCAATTTTTGGTGCTGTCAGAACCACCGCAAGGTAATTTTACATAGTCCTGTGAAGTTTTGTTTTTTTTCTTCTATTTGTTTTCTCTTTCTCTCTCCCTCCCTCTTTTTATTTTCTTTTTTCTCTCTCTCTCTCAATATTTAGAAAAAAAAATTAGAATAGTCTCCCCGTATTTATTTATTTGAATAACAGTAACATGACATTCAATATTTAATGGCCGGATTTAGCAGAGTTTCTAGTCTGAAAATTTATTTATATCACTCATTCTGATCATGATATGTTCTAAAACAACATTCTGTTATTCAGTTATTCTTTCTTCTTCACTTTTCTAACTCTTGATGATTTTGCCACCATCTTTAAATGTAATTTCTTTTCTCTTCATTCTTTCAGGATCACCCACGAGTTTTAGCTCAGCAAAGTTAATGAATTTAAAATTATAGAAAGTTAATAAGGTAATTTTTGTTTCTCTCTCTTTTTTTTTTTTTTTTTACAAAACAAATAATTTTAAATTTTCATTTTCCATTAAAAGAATTCTTTACAATTAAATCTAGAAGTTAAAAAAAAAAAACAAAAAAAAAAACAATACTGTATTTACAAGCAGTGTTTTTTCTTTTTTTTTTTTTGTTTTCATAAATGCAGCCCTATGAGTGTCTTGGCCTGAAGAAGTGCTGAGGAGACATGTTCCTTATTTAACTTATATAAGCTTATTTGCTTAGAAATATTCAGTTACATCATTTCCTATGAATTTATAAGCTAAAAACTTGTAATGTTTTCAACTCTTATATTTTCAGAGCTTACATAAGACAAAGATTACAGAGTTTACATTGAAAGTATTTACCGTTTCTTTCTTACCTGGAAATATTCAAACTAAAATTATTAAACATGTTTTTCAAATTATTTACACCTATTACATTGGTTCGACTGTTGTCCTCATCTTTGTTACCATATTCACGACATTTTGGCTGTTGTATACTCCTGTCTTCAGGTGACTGGATTTTCAAATTGAACCCTTTATTTTGTCCACCAAGGTAGATTTTTCTAGTTCCACATGCCATACCTCTTCTGGATGTCTCAGTTATCTCGACTTTTGTTCACCACTGCAGTAACCAGGTATTGACTCTCACGACTCTTTCACTTGATCTGACCAACACTTTTATCCGCTCGGCCATGAATACGGCAATGAAGATGAGGACCACAGTTCGACCAATGTAAATAGGGTAAATAATTACAATACCTCATCTCGGAATTATAGACAGATATCTTTCAAACTTTCATTGTTAATTGATTTAAAGGCTTTGAAAATACATGGGCAGTGCATGTTAGAAAATTCTGAAGTTGTATTGATGATTTTTCCATTTATTCTAGCTTCCAATAGGACCATACTTTGGTGATATTGGTTTAAAGAAATTGTTCAAAACAGATCAAAATAATCATAAATGAAAATGGTTACAGTAAACAATGGGACTGAAAATTTTTCTTTTATGTCTTGTGCGTATGTTCATAAACTTCTGAAATCCTTTTTATTTTCTTTTAGGTTTATCAAAACTTGTACGGAAGCACCTTCATCAGCTGCATGGCTATTTTTACCATCCTGTATGAAATTCATTGAAGAACTGACAAAAAATGTACAGTTTCCAAGAGGCTATCAACTTGCAGAGTCGTTTTTTAAATATGTGCTTTTATTAAATCCACCAACTTGTTATTTGTTCTTTTTTCATCTTCTTTTTCTTCTCTTATTCTTCCTCCTCTTCTTCCCCCTTCTTCCTCCTCCTCTCCCCTTCTTCCTCTTCTTTTCCCTTCTTCCTCCTCTTCTTTCCCCCCCTTCTTCCTCCTCCTCCTCTTTCCCCTTCTTCCTCCTCCTCCTCTTTCCCCTTCTTCCTCCTCCTCCTCTTTCCCCTTCTTCCTCCTCTTCTTTTTCCCCTTCTTCCTCCACTTCTTTTCCCCCTTCTTCCTCCTCTTCTTTTCCCCTTCTTCCTCCTCTTCTTTTCCTCCCTTCTTCTTCCTCCTCTTCTTTTCACCCCTTCTTCCTCCTCTTCTTTTTCACCCCTTCTTCCTCCTCTTCTTTTTCACCCCTTCTTCCTCCTCTTCTTTTTCACCCCTTCTTCCTCCTCTTCTTTTTTCACCCTTCTTCCTCCTCTTCTTTTCACCTTCTTCCTCCTCTTCTTTTTTTTCACCCCTTCTTCCTCCTCTTCTTTTTCACCCCTTCTTCCTCCTCTTCTTTTCACCCCTTCTTTCTCCTCTTCTTTTCACCTTCTTCCTCCTCCTCTTCTTTTCCCCCTTCTTCCTCCTCCTCTTCTTTTCCCCCTTCTTCCTCCTCCTCTTCTTCTTCTTCTTCTTCATCTTTATTTCCACTTCTTTTTAGGGTGGTAGAACCTGTTATAGTCACAGCTGTGGGCAAATATTGAACCCCCCCTCCCAAACTGGGAGTCAAAACATGAAAATATAAAAATTTATTAGAAAAAGTTACCAGCAATACATTTTCATAGTAAAATTCAGTATTAATTACCCACAAGGAGTTGATATACTGTTAAACAAACAAACAAACAAGCTAAAATCTTTTCCCTTTCCTTTTTCTATTTTTCTTCCTCTGTACAGATTTTCCTTAAAAGAATAAAAACTCTCCAGAGTCCTTCCAACTTGGCTACAGAACATAATTTAAATTCATATTTCACTGACTTGATCTCTCATGTCATAATCCAACAACTCAGCTAATTTGAGCCTTCTTAAACTATCATTTCCAGAAAAAACATTATTCAAACTAATAAAAAGAAAACCATTCAAAAAAATAAAAAAAATCACTATTTAGATTATTCAGACTATTGTCCTCATCTTTGTCGCCATATTTATTACAACGTTTCGGCCATTGTACGCTCCGGACTTCTTCAGGTGGTTTGAATGTTGAACTGAACCCTTTATGTCGCTCAATGGGATAGACTGTTCTGGTTCCACATGCCACGTTTTTAATGGATGTCAATTATCAGTTATCTCCTGTTAATTCTCCACTGCCTTAACTGGGTATTGAACTCACACTCTTTGAGTCATGTCACTGAATCTAACCAATGCCTTTATCCACTGTGTCATGTGTCCTTGAGGACATCTGTGTTTGAATTGTGTTTATAGTATCCAGAAATTCAAACATAACCCAAAGAGTGTGAGTTCAATACCTGGTTAGGGCAGTGGAGAATTTGGAGAGGGGAATTAACAGGAGATAACTGATAATTGACATCCATTAAAAACGTGGCATGTGGATCTAGAACAGTCTACCCTAGTGAGTGAAATAAAGGGTTCGGTTCGACATTCCAACCACCTGAAGAAGGCCAGAGTGTACAACGACTGAAATGTTGTAATGAATATGGCAACAAAGATGACAATTGTCCGAATAATGTAAATAGTGTACATAATACCTCATCTCAGAAATACAGACAGATTTCAAAAATCATTTTTTTTAAAATTTCACAAAACAAATTTAAGGATTTTTTTCCCCTTTGACACAACCCACTGACAATCTGTAGTTCTATTTTCCCACTCAGACATTACTCTGTTCTCTTTAGTAAAGAAAATCTACCAGTTATTGCTAATTTTCCCTTTAAAATTAATACCTAATGTTCTGAACTGTTTAAAGATTTAAAATATTTTGGTAAGATTATCTTAGAACCAATTCTGCCATCAAATTAAACAACTCCTAAAACTGATACTTTAATTCTCATGATCCCATTTTTTTTCATAAGCACTAACAACAAAGAATATACAGTAAAAACATTTCTTTGTACAAACTTAGGTTTTATTACTTCAACCTGAGAATCTATTTGTTCTTCATAGGCTTGTTTCTAGATTTCTATTTGACATTATCGCTGAGTTTTTTTTTGTTTTTGTTTTTTTTACAAAAATGACTATCAGTAAATATTAGGACCAGTCATTGTATACAATTGATTCAAATTAATTTCCTCTCTTTTCCTTTTTTTTGTTTTTGTTTTTTTACAAAAATGACTATCAGTAAATATTAGGACCAGTCATTGTATACAATTGATTCAGATTAATTTCCTCTCTTTTCGTTTTTTTTTTTTTTTTTAACTTCCTCTGTGGTTTGATTGTGCACCGTCCAGCCCTCAAGTGTTTATGTTCTGGAACATTGTCAAATCTGAAAGGATATGTACATTTGCTTTTATAAACAACAAATCCAGTACTTAATCTGTGTTACTTACTGCCACATCACTTTGAATCACCGATTACCATACCATCACAGAAGTTAAGCAATGTCAAGCCTGGTCAGTATCTAGATGAGTAACTGCTTGGGAGTACCGGGTGCTATAAACTTGGATGTGTGAGTGATGTAATATGGCTTGGAATTGTTAATCAGAGCCGAGTCCCAGTTCCCTTTGTGTTCATTAAATTCATGCAAATACTCTTGGGAAAGGCATGAATCCACCTCTTTCCCCCCCAGCTATTGGTTAATTAAACCATTCTCAAAAAAAGAAAAAGTAATTTTTACAACTTGAAACTACTTCTGGCTTTAAATAAAGGGTTGAACAAACGGTTGAACCATAGAAAATAAATCAAACAGCCAACATATTAAATAATAAAACGGTAAAAATATTTTATTAAATAATAAAACGGTAAAAATATTTTATTCAAAACTGACATTGAGTTTTTATGTAATATTCAAACATTTATTTTTAGATACTTTATCAGTGGTGCTGTTTTATTTTTATTAGTGTTAAAATTATGCACAAATACCCTTAGAAATGGTATGAATCCTTCTCTACATATCATGCCAATTCAGCTATGGGTTAATTAGTAAAACTTGTATCACTAAACAATTATCATCTCCCAAAAAAAAAAAAAATTCTTACAATCTAAAAATATTTTCTGGCTTTAAATAACCTGCAAAAGTTTGATAAGCCATAAAACACAAACAATCAATCAATCATGAGATGTCTTGTTGCTTCCCATTGAACTTTGAACCTGCTCTCATCTTTGTGCCATGCTTATAGAATTGCATGTTCATCACATGTTCCTTCCTGACTAATAATTCTCATGAACTATTAACGTCTATATTCATTCTGCTGTTTGAGTTATCTGAACATAGTATGTGCACTGATTCTTTCAACTGTCTTCTCAAAAATTTCGCCTAAACTACATTAAAACGAACTTCACCTAAGAACAAATACAGATATAATTTTATAACGGACGATTTTCACTGTCATGTTGATAAAGGATCAAATAATAAATATTTTTGTTAATCATTTCACCCCAAGCAAGGTGGGAATGCCACTGTGGCATGCAGGTGGCTACAGAGAATGAAGGTGAGAGAAGAGACTTGGTATAGGAGGGACTGAGGAAAGGATAAAAACTGAACGGGGTTCAAGAAGATAGATGATGGTGATTGATGTTGCATTTAAGTTTTGGAAGATTGTAGTTATCAGGGAAGCAAGAAGTGGAAAGGTGTTCCACAGGCAGGAAGTGCAAGAAAAGAAACTTGGAGTAGGAGCGGCGGTTACATTTAACTATTTAAAAAGGACAGGACTTTGGTGTCAATCTAGTAGCACTTAAATTCATGTATTCTGGGTACCAGGGAAAAATGCTCATCAGAGTAGTTGCCGTGAAAATATTTGAAGATGGAAGCCATGTCGCGGTGAGAAAGTGAGTGAAGTTGAGATGCCAAGTCAGGGTCGATTATATTGCAGATCCTTATAAAGGCCTTAACAGTTCTGTTTAGATAGACCCACTTTACAACAGATACAACACTTCTATTTGGATCATCAGAAAGGATAGTTAACTCTCTTTTCAAGACATACAACTGAAATCCTGTAGAACCTCAGCTACCATTACTACAGAGATTTAGATAAAATGCCAAAGAAAAATTGGTACTATATATGGAAATTTATTTTATATTCAAGTTTATAAGTTGCTACATTTGAAATTATTCTGAATAGTAAATTTATTTGAAAAGTAGTGGGATATTTTATTATTTGCTTTCCAGAACTTTTTAACACCATAAAAATTCTAGTATGATATAAATTACATGTACCAAGTCAAGTTAAAATGTCAATTGTGCCAGCTGTCAAAACATTTTTTTTAACTTTGATTACTTTTAAAACCTTAAATTTCAAATAAAGCATTGCAGATTAAAAAGTAAAATTTTGACTCTTCCACTTGACTACCAACAAATTTCAAAAGAATAGAAATTTGTTTCTTCAAAAAATCTTGATAATTGGATAGTTTCAAAAATTCTGTTCTGTCATGACAGATTATTTTTGTACTATTAAAATTATACTTTTTATGTACTTATATTTTGTACTTATATAAAAGTCTATAATACAGGCTGGTCTGAAAGTCTTTGTCACCCCCTGCATAATATAATTTTCCATTTCAGATGAGTGGTAAGGGGTGACAATACTTTCGGACCACCCTCTACAATGACTTGTAAGAAAACAATGATTTTTTTTTTTTTTTTTTTAGAAAAAAATGAAGGAAAAGTTAGCTAAGTTTAGATAGTTCCTTATGCAGAATTCCTCTAGGTTAACTTCCCAATTGTAAGCAAGAATATTTTTGGATTCTTTATTTAAATTAAAGTAATCCAATTTTGAAATCTCAGTCAAATTCTCAACACTGACATTATTTCTCTTAACAATAAATCCTAGTGTTTTTTTATTCTTCAACATAAGTCTTCAGTAATGGTAAAATTCCAAATCCCAATTATTATGGTAATTCTTGCTTTACAAGTAAAAATCAATGACAGGAATTTCAGTTTGATATTAGTTTTACTCTTCAAAGCTCCTCTTTGCAAAGATTTATATCTGGTAGTGAAATATAAAATTCCAAATATGTTTTGACATGAACAAGAAAACATTATTAAAAAAAAAATTGAGATTTAACCCACTGAACCTATAGTACTAATTTATATGCACAATATTCCAGTATCTAATCAGGGAAATTAATTGCCAAAACTAACCTGTAAGTGAAATAAAACTGTTCATATGAGCTGACTTTGTACTTGACTCCAACATTGTTCAAGGCCGAGAAATTTTCAGCAAAGCTTAATCTTCGTGCCTACAAGAAAACGGTGTTTAAAAAGGACAGGTTTTCCCTTGACACTGCTATTATTTTATACTCCCTTCACACACTTGGCAATATTTGTCTTAAAAAAAAAAAAGCAATGATTTAAATTTTAATAAAACCCAAATACATGAAAGTGGATGTATGCATTTTTGTTCTTGAGAATTTACAACAAAAATAGTATTTACTATTTTATAAAGTTCAGATCAACTGAAAATTAGCTGATGCTTTGCTGAAAATTACAAAGAACAGAATTCGTCAGCTTCAGAGTCCAGAGTTTTAAGATTTCTTCATCAGTCAGTTATTGGCTAACAATAAATAATCTATTGGAAGATTTTCTATTCATTTTTAGAAAATTTTACAAGGTTTTAAAATTTTCTTTCAGAAAATGGTCATAGAACAATAGGTAACTTTTCTTTCTCCGATTGTAAACTTATGCTTATCTGCATTGGTCAAATTCAATGCAGCAACTTTTGCATACAAGTGAAACAAATATTTGTTGTCACTTTTATCAAAGCAATGATTCTGTAAAGATTTGTCAGAGACACAGATTGGTTAAGCAAATTCCAAAGCTGTTTTAAAATAGAATTTGAAGAACATTACACAAAAGAATCAGCATTTTAAAGTCTGGGTAATAAAAATGCCAGCTTATTTTTTTTCTTATGCAGAAATACCTTTCACAGAATTGTAAGACATTGAAAGCAATGGTGTTTTGATCTTGCTAATGTCTTACCATTGTGTGGACTGTCCTTGGTATGACGATAAATTACATCTGTGTCCTGGGTAAAACGATAAGCTACATCCGACAGCAAGGCCTTTGGTCAGGAGGTTTTGAGGAACATCGTACCACCTCATAATTGCTGGTGTTCCCAGGTCCACTCTGACCTGGGGTCCCAGCTATGGGCAAATAGTCAACCTCCAAACTGAGGTCAAAACACTGTGAAAGTATAAAAATAGGCTTATAATACCCGCAGTACATTTTTGGAAAAATATTACCAACAATACATTTTTGGAAAAAAATATTACCAGCAATAAAAATTTTGTCAGCATTAAATAACCCATTGTGGTTGATATGCCATAAACCAAACCAAACTATTATGTGGATGGTATTTTTGCCATACCATGTATAAGGAAAGAATGCATTGCTGTTAACAGAAACTTTTAGAAAATGTCCATTCACTTCTGATCTAAATTGAAAAAGGAATGTTGAACAACTCCCAAAACCATATTACAAGTATAATATCTGTCAAAAGCTATTGACACTTAAAGCCATAAAGCATTGAAACACTGGTTTTTCATATGATCACAAAAGTTAAGCACTATCACACCTGGTCAGTACCTACATGATTGCCTGCTTGGGAATACGAGGCACTCTTAGCTTGGATGTGCAGGTTGTGTAATGGATAATGGCTTGAAATTCCAATTCATGTTGGTTTTTTTATATTCACTTATACACAAATATACTTAAGAAAGTTATGTATCCACTTCTCCCCCAGCTATGGGTTAATTAGTACCCTTTGTATCACTAAATCATTATCTTCAAAATAAAAAAATTCTTATCTAAAAATATTTTCTGCCCTTAAATAAGTTACGAAGTGTTGATAAGCCATAAAAAATGAATGGATCAAGACAAGATATGCCTGAATTAGTTTTGTCTTTTACTGCACATTTATTATTAATGTAAACTGAGTAGAAAATATTTGTGGCGGTATTTACCAAGTCAGGGGTTAGCTTACCCTAAAAAGTCTACTATGCTAACAACTTACCATAGATCACAGGATTTAAGGTTCATGTTTTAGACCTGGAGTATTTGATGGCCCCCTAGTTGATTTTTTTTTTTTTTTTTTTTTTTTTGGTGGGGGGGGATTTTTAAGGTTAAAAGGATGCCTTGTACATTGGCATATATGGTTACAAATAAGCACAAGGATGGAACTATAGCCATACTCATATTTAATTGAAATTTTGATCTGAAATTTTCATTGTATAATATTTGATCTTAATTAATATTCACTGCATTAGTAAAGGAATTGATAAAAAAAAGACATCTCATAATGTTGAAAAAAAAATGTACATAAAAAATCCCATCATGATACATCATAGAATTGTAAATCAATGATAAAGATGTTGAATGGCAATCTCTTCTTGAGGTATTTCTTCATTTTAACTATAAAGCAATAATGGATTCAAGTCTTCTTATTGGCTTGCCAAAATATGGACAGGATATTTTTGTTTTGTTCTTAATGGCATGCAGATTATTGACTCTTGCTTGATAATATGACCATATATTATCAGATAGCACAGTTCTTCAAAACCTTAAATCCTGGGGCATTCTTGGGACTTATAAAAGTAGATCTGATTTTTTTTTTTTTTTTCACAGTTGCAAACTTAGATATTCTGAGAACAGCTTCCATATCAGCTGATGCTGAATCTCCCATGATTTTGATGTTCCTGAGGTTGTGACACTTTATTAAGTAACCCCTGGGATTTCAAAAACACAAATAAATAAAAGTACATTTTCAAATTCCCTATACAACTACAATTTAATCAAGTTTAAAAATAGATACATAAAAGACTTGGTGTCACTTCACGTAGATGCAGTAGTAAGCGCTCCATGGAACCTTTCTCAACCAATGGTAACATAATAAAAATAATATTAAATTTTGGCTTTTATTTGGAGCCTATTTCCAACCTATATAAGAATACACCAAAACCTACTTGCAGTGTACCAACAACAAGCACACACAGGAACATATACAAAGGAACCCACTGCAAACATATACATACATATATATATATATATATATATATATATATATATATATATATATATATATATAGACACAACATATTCATACATATTACATTAAAAAAAAACTTTCCCATTCAGGCACTTACACCATGCAGAGAGATCAGCACATGCAAGGTAAAATGCAATTGACTCAATGTATTTGTTCCATCTCAGGTCAGCAGTCAACATCAGACCCAGCAGACGCAGAGAGTTGCTCTCAAGAAGTTGACTATCAGACATTCTAATGGGGGGGCTCTCTATGGTGATTAATAGAGAGTAGTTTAGTTTTTGAGGCATTAAAGTTGACCAGCCAATTCTTGCCCCAATTAACAACCGATTGGAGGTCCATTTCAAGATGAGCGGCCAGGTTAGTTTTGTCAGCGACACTAGATTTGTTTTTGAGAAAGGAGTAAATTGTAGTGTCGTCCATGTAGATCCCAACTTGGGAATCTATGGCGTCAGGAAGGTCGTTGATGAAAATAAGCAATAGAGTGGGGCCAAGGATGGGGCCTTGGGGAACACCTGCATAAATTTGTTTGCGAAGATGTATTCTCACCATTTATATCATTAACTTCATATATATATATATATATATGTGTGTGTGACCATAATATATATATACACACACACACATATATATATATATATATGACCATAATATATGAAACAGACACAACATATTCACACTACACCAAAGAAAGCTTTCCCATTCAGGCACTTACACCATGCAGAGAGATCAACACATGCAAGGTAAAATGCTTGCCCAAACATCAACTGCAGAAAAAGAAACCTTTCAAATGAGTTACTTCTATCTATACGTATATACACAAACACTCACACATAGATATATATATATATATTCACATCTATATATATATTATGCATACATACACACACATTTGTGCAGACATTTGTTTTCACAAACTTTCTAGACTCTTTATAAACTCTAACACTTCTCTCTTTCATTTGTCACCATTGCTGTTATCAAACTGTATTCAAATTTAGTTGACAATGTTGTTTTATTCTTCGTTTAGGGCATGCAAAGCCTCGTTTGTTCTTTCTTTCTTTCCTTGTCACCTGAAGCATCACCATATTTTTTCCATAATGGTGTAGCAGTAAACTCTTTCACTCAACCATTAAAACGAGCCTAAATACAATCCCCTAACCGAAATGTTCATAAATATTAAATACTTCTCACAGATTGTTTCTCTCAACAGGGATAATTTTCCACGTCACGTTCTCGACCTGCTCATTTAATTTTTTTTTCTAATTAATTCCTTACAAAAACTGAGACATTTATATAGTTACAGATAAAACGCTTGCACGTAAAGCACGGATGCTTCATCCCCCCTCCCCCTTTTCTGAGCTACTTTGGTCATTGACAATTTTACAACGTTTCTTGCATAGGAGGGTAACACAAAAAGTGCATATATTACAAATAAGACGTGGAACGAAGATGTCTATAACTCTTTCATTTAAGGGAGAAAACTCAGGAAAATAATAATGGTGGAATGAGTTCTCTCCCTTAGATTAGCTGACGTGGTCAATTACTATGAGGAGTTTAAATGTGTTACAAGGCAGCAAGCATGAAGCATTAGTAAGAATCGAACTCACTATTCAGTCTTAATTGATCTAACGTGACAAGCTTGCTAAATATTCCATCATGTCGGAGTGTCCAAATTATAGTTTCATGGACTGTTAAGAGTTTTGATGCATTTTTGAAGTTTAAAAAGATATTACCGAACATTATTATTAGTGGACACTCGTATTTGAAATAGATGTCTATGCGCCTGAACACGAGCATACACTATGATAAAGTTCGAATTAATAAATATATATATATATATATATATGTGTGTATGTGTATAAAATTTCAGATATAACTAGTTCATCAGAGGAAGAAACGAGTAGACTTAGATAAGTTTTTCTTTTGTTTTTTTCTCACACACACACACACACACACACACATATATATATATATATATGTATTCATGTTACACACACAAATATAAATATATATATGTATACATTAAACGCATATATATATATATATATATATATATATATATATATATATATATATATATATATATATATAAAGATAGATATAGTGGTTTTCCAAGCGTAGTTTAGATGTGGCATAGGGCCGAAGGTATGGGACACCCAGTGACGATCGAACTCAGTGTAATTGTTCTAGCGAGACAAGCTTGCTAACGATTACACCGTCTCGAGGTGTCCAACACGCACAAATATATATATATATGTGTGTGTGTGTTTAAATCAAATATGTGGTGCAGTTCAATTTATATTGCAAGAATCATTCATACAAAAAACAGATTAGTGAAGTTAATGATATAAATGGCGAGAATACATCCTCGCAAACATGGAACACAACATTCATCTAGAGGTTCGTTGGTTAATGTAATGTTTTTTTTAAAGCATTACGCCCCGAGCAAGACGCGAAGCCACTAGGATGCAGGGGGTTGCAAAAGATTTGGAGCGAGAGCGGATAGGAGTGACAGAAGAAAGGATGAGGAGAGGGATAGTGGATAGATCAGGGTAACTGGAGGTGTCGATTGACATTACATTTGAAGAGTTGGAGATTCAGTCTCAGGGAAACAGTAATTGGTAAGGGTGTTCCACAGGCGAGAGGTGCGAGGTATAAAGCTATTGGAGTAGAAGAGACTGCTACATTTAAAAGTTTCTACAGTGTTAAGGTGAGAGCGGGATGCCAGCCTTGTAAGGCGCTTGAATTCATGGAGTCTGGGAACCAGTGAAAGCAGCTCATCAGAGCAATTACCATGAAAGTATTTGTAGAAAAGACAGAGAGAGGCGACGGCGCGTCTGTGAGAGAGTGACTGCAGACGAGACACCAGATCAGGGCCAATTATATTACATATCCGTCTCTGGATCTTGTCAAGAACTCCGAGGTAAACAGAAGGTGCACCAGACCATATATGGCAGCAATACTCCATGCAAGGGCGAATGGTTGATTTGTATATTTGATGTATCGATTCCGGGGAGAAAAATTTTCTGGCGCGGCACAGAGAGCCAACTTTCTTCGCGGTGGACGATGCAATTGACTCAATGTATTTGTTCCATCTCAGGTCAGCAGTCAAGGTGAGACCGAGCAGACGTAGAGAGGTGCTCTGAAGAAGTTGACTATCAGACATTCTAATGGAGGGGGGCAGAGAAGGCTCTCTATGGTGATTAATAGAGAGCAGTTTAGTTTTTGAGGCGTTAAAGTTGGCCAGCCAATTCTTGCCCCAACTAACAACCGATTGGAGGTCCATTTCAAGATGAGCGGCCAGGTTAGTTTTGTCAGCGACACTAGATTTGTTTTTGAGGTAGGAATAAATTGTAGTGTCGTCCGCGTAGATGCCAACTTGGGAATCTATGGCACCAGGAAGGTCGTTGATGAAAATAAGCAATAGAGTGGGGCCAAGGATGGGGCCTTGGGGAACACCTGCGTAAATTTGTTTGCGAAGCTGTATTCTCGCCATTTATACCATTAACTTCAGATATAAACACACACACACACACACACACACATATATATATATATGACCATAATATATATATTACCATAATATATATATATATATATATATATATATATATATATATATATATATATATATATATATATATATATATATATATATATATATATATATATGACCATTATATATATATATTCTGACTTTGAGACCTGAGTTCGAATCTCAGCATGGTCAATTTTTTAGGAAGGAGAGTTCCTGATTTTATCGGACTGGAGGGGTCAATCCCATCGTGTGCGGCACCTTTAGAAAGTTCCTGAGAATCATACCACAGGTTGGCCCAAGCCTTGTGAGTTAAATTGAGTAGACAGATCCTTTAGGAGCTGTCGACAGTTGTGCTAGCACAAAGTCACAAGTCATCGTGGCCGAGGGCTTGAGCGTGCTGGTCTTGTTCAAATTGTTGATCACGCTAGATAATAAGCTCTTTCCCAGAAACTGTAACGATGGTCTTTTCATTATTAATGCAGTATAAACTACAGGTGGGCTCTGTGGGTGTTGAATAGACACAAATGTGCCTGAGCAATCGTCTGAAATAGGGATTGTCTAGCCGCCATATTAGACGGGTAACCTAGAATACGAGTGGCCAGATATATATGGATTTTATTTGTTATTCTAACATTTTTATTTCGTCAAACGTTATTTTTAGAAGATACCTGTGTTTGAGTAAACGCTCCTTTTTTATTTTTTTATTTTAAACAGTACTTATTTCATCTGCTAGCCTGCACACTAAAGAAAACTTATTAATCCTCTTTTGCAGGGAAAATCACCGTCTTCTCAAAAAAATCTAGATGAGTGAGGGTATGTAGGGATATTATTATTGTTATTATTATAAATAAATAAATAAAATATAAAATAATAATAATAATGAAAATTATAAATAAAATAAAACAATAATATTTAAACTTTGTTTAAAATAAATAAAAAATAAAAATAATAAAAACTCTCCCAGCATGCAACAAAAACTGTTTCTGACGGAAATACAGACATCCCACCAAAAGACGTTAAATTCAACCTCTTCACCACGAATCTTAGTACGGGCAACACGTGTTAACTTCTGTCTGTGATCAGACTTGTAATACTACAGAGTAAATTCTTCCTTTTATCACATGTACCATAAAACAACTGTAACCTAAAAATATACACACCAATACACAAAAATATAAATTAATTGTATAAAATAAACATACAATTTACCATACTTTTCCTGTTATTTGTATACTTTTTTCCCAGACAAATATGCTTTTATCTCCGTGAACACGAGACTAATTTTTGCTGCTATGATGTGAGTGAATCCCCACGTGCTTTAAAGGCAAAATAGAACCTTGCTTGATTGTGAAGTTCTTCATAGCCGAGTGATTAAATTAGACCAGATCTGCAAAGGGGAATCCAGTTTTGAATCCCGCTGAAAGAAACATTCTCTTTAAGTTTTCTCGATTGTGTAGGCAGGTTTAAAATAAAACTGAGCATCTACGCAAATGCAGTCATCTGCTAAAAATAATGTTTGAAATGTTGTCTGCATAAAAAATACATAAATAAAAATTAATTATAGTGTCACTTTTTCGTGTCCATGAAAAAAAAAATTATAGTGTCAAAAAGAAAATAATTATAATAAAATAATTATAACAGTTATAATTATCATAAATTCACTCATTCTAAACCACTGACGCCACTTTTCTTTTATCCACACACAAATGCATGTCATTCTCACCATAGGACAAGCGGTACACATGGACAGGTCATTGCCACGTTCATCAACGAAAATTTTATCTCCTTTTCCTTTTCAGACCATAATAGTAACATTTAACTTTTAGCACTCAACAACAATTTGAGGTAAGAAAACCCCAGACAGTACTTGTATTTTTTAACTAAATTATCTGGATACTCATTACATCTATCTATCTATCTATCTATCTATCTATTCAATTATTTATTACATTTGTAGTTGCGGAACTGACTACATAGGGAGAACAACTCAACGCTTAGACGTTCCTACAAAAATTAGAAATCACACCTTGCCGTTGAATGGACTCGTCCCGAACACCTATGGTTCCCCCATATGCGAACATCTATTAAACAGCAGAGAGTGTGCAGCCAAATTTAGTGCTGACTCTTTCAGTCTAAAGTCGGACGACCGGCTGATCGGTTGATCGGTTGAACTCTCTGCCTTCGGGCGGGGAGGAACCTGAACGAGTCTACGCCGAAGGGCGGAGTCTCTTTCGAGGAGGTAAACCGACCCTGAACCCGTTTATACGGTTCAAAGGGCATATTTTTGGCCGAGCCCACGGGCTCGGAGATCCCACGTTAAACCGGTCTTGTGCTACATGATGCCCTCGTAGGGGGTGGTGACTAAATACTAGTGCTGACTGGTTCACCGTGTTGTCCCGGTCTCACTCTTTATTTCATCTCAAGGTTCTGGAGGCCCTTTACATCGGGTCCCGTAAGCCTTCTTTGTGTAAACAACGTGAGTGCTTGTTGGGGCTCGCTGTCATTTGTCTCTAGTTCCTTTTGCGAATTTTTTTCTCTTCACCTCCACAATTTCCTTTTTATTGTACATTTTCTGTTGTTTTAATTTAAATTAAATCTCCCGCGAAAGCCTGAAGAGCGGTTGTGAAACTGATTGCTTCGCCTGTTTTTTTTTTTTTTTTTTAATATGTCTAGTAATAATAAGTTTTACACTTTTATTTCTGTCATTAAATTTTGTACCTACAAAAATATCTTTATATATATATATATATATATATATATATAAAAGTTCAGAGCAGATAACATTAGAAAGATTTTAGAGTCCCATGAAAATAAGTGGATACAACGTCTAAAATATCCAGCCGGGCTAAACCATAAATTTAACAATACAGATAGTACCAATATATAACTCAACAAATCAAAACCTACCCACATTTCTCACCCACACAAGACAGACATGCTTACGGAGGTGTGGAGGCCTCACACTTATACAATTATACACATACCCACATCATACTCACTCACTCCCTAATGAGCCAAATAACACACACCCACAGCAATACACACGCTTACACATATCATATTCACTCACTCCCTAAGAACCAAATAACACACACGCAAACACTAAACAGAGACACATCCCCTCTCCAGGAGCAATAAAACTGTCAAACTGACCAGAGAATTCAGAGCACCATGTATCTATCCAGCTCTTATCTCAAATAACAACTTAAAAGAGACTGTTTGACCAACACAAGGACTGTTAAAAGATTCATGTTAAAAAGATAAAAAAATAAAAAAATAACAAATGAAAACTACAGACAAAAGTTCATTTTCTCCAGCAAAACATTCATTTCTGTAGTTTACTGCTACCAACAAGCAAAAATATTTCTCCTCCTGATGATGGCCATTTTGGTCGAAACTAGTCGAGAAATCTAAATGAAATAATAATAAAAAAAAAACGAAAGAATATTAATCTACAACCCAGTGTGTCTAAAGATTTTAATTTTTTAATATTTTTTATTGTTCAATATATATATATATATATAAACATACGAGAAAGACTGCATACACTTTCCTTATTCGTTGTCTTATCCTTCTGTCAGATTCTGATCGATATTTGATCTACGTCTGACCCCAAATGCACAGTTTTACACAGTATTACTGTCTCTCGTTTTTCTACCACCACATGACAAACAGATAATAAGTAATACAGTGAGTCCCCCGTATTCGCGGGTGTTAGGGACCAGAACCGGCCGGGAATAGTTAGAATCTGCAAATACTTGTAATTGCACCTAAAAGTGCTTATAAGTATCTATTTTGATTGTTAAAACACTATATGCCTTAAATTTCCATCCTAAACACTTTAGAAACATTCCAAACCCTTTTAAAATCATTTTTTGAAAAATAGTATTGCTGACCATACATTTAGTGTAGTAGATTTACTTTCATACGTAAAATAACCGTTTTTAATTTCACATAGATCGATACTGTTGGGGACGTGCAAAATTTATTAATGATGTTAGAAAGAATCAGAAGGATTTTGAGTGACTTTCTGCATCCCAAACAAATAATTAAACGAAATCTAAAATGCAATTGAAAAACGAGATATATTCAATTAGAAATCAACACAACATTTATATACAAATCAAAGCTATATACAACAGGATAATTGGTATGTGTTATGTAGGCGAAATGTGTATGCGGTTTTTTAGATCTCAGAATGTCTCTCTTTGTAATTGTTCGTTCTTTTGCAGTATTTTTTGTTTGTGTCGATATTTGCGATTGTTGATGTTAAGTGTCTTATAGAAAGAGTTTTTTAAGAGTGATCTACCTTTAACTGTAATATTTTCCTAAGGTCGTTCGTTCGTAGTGTTTACTTAATAAGTAGCGAATTTGATTCACTTTAGATAAGCAATGTTGAGAACTGATGTACACAGAGTTGATTAAATCTTGATCGAGTATGAGTCAGCGATGATGTATCTTTTGCGCGGAAAATTCGTGATTCTTAGTGACGTGGAGTATTTTGGAAAGTTCTCTGTGGGTGCTTGTTACTGACTATATAAAGTTGGTAATTGTCTTTAACGTCTGGTCAGCAATGACTAAGACGAGAGTCGGTGAATGTTACATCATGAAACTTGGTAACTACTACTCGGAAGGTTCACACGTTTTCTGTTTAATCACTGGGTGGCTTCCAGCATAAGAGCGGGAAAACAGATTGGTCGCGTGCAGGCGGTTTGATTGGTCGGAACTGACCAATCAGCAAGCCAGATTGGAGGTGATTGACCAATTAATACTTGTTATATTGTCTGAAAGTAGAATTTGGCTTACTAGATATGAAGAGTGCATTTCCTACAAAGAGGTAAGGCTGATTGTGTTGTGGGAGATTCTACAATACAACCATTGAAAATACTGTATAAAATACGTGCAACAAGACATAAAATATAAAGTTTAAAAGAACTGTGATGATGCCCCCAGACTTAGCATAAGCCACTTTTAAGACCCCAGCCGCAGCCCCTAATAAAGAACAAAGCCCAAACACTATGCATGCTTTTGCGTTTGTTTTTGTACAATGATGATGTACAATTCTGTCAATTTTTACCACAAAAATGGACTGTTACATGTTTTAAGTCACTTAAATAAGAAGAAAATAATACAAGAATATTTTTAAAATGTTCTATCGAAAAATACACGAAGCGAGTGACTTGTCAGCGAATAATTTGTATGTATGTTCTTCAGAAAAGCACGCGAATATTCGGGGTTTCCGCGAATAACAAATGTGTTCTAAAGAAAAATCCGAGAATATGCGAAGCCGCGAATGCTGAAACGCGAATAGGCAGGAGCTCACTGTACTCATTTTGTTGTTTTGCCTTGCTATTTCTTCCTTTTTCCGAGCATTTTTTTGTATATATAAATATAAGTATATTTACCCCGTCTCCCCACTGAGAGGTGATGTGACATAAGGTTTATTGCGGGGAACACAAGCGCGTATACCCGGGCCAAGGACAAAAAATCCCCGAGCTCCCGCAACTGTCAGTTGTTCTGGCCTCGGTAGCGAGCACCAATCCCTTTAGTGTAGTGAGTGGGTGCAGCCTCGGGTAGCCGTTCCCCAGAGCCAGGCACCTCACAGTATTATTTTCCTCAGTTGCGCCTCTGACCTCCGACGGAGATACAACTGTGTCGCACTCTGCCCGACAACAGAGACGCAACTGAGAGATAATAAACCCTACCCGGCATGTGTACAGAAATGTAAGGTTTTTTGTTGTTTTGTTTTTTTTTATAATTATTTATTCAGAGTTATAAAACCTCTACAGAAGTAATATGGTTCTTGGTTAAGAGAGACAACTAAGTTTCATATTCAGCTTCAAAAATCAAACTTTTTAAAAATAACCGATTTATTTTCCATTTCCAGTCAGGTCTTTTGTGATCTTTATAAATAAATAAGTGATTATTTTGTTTAAATCGCTTAATTACTCAAATAAAGCCAGTTTCTGTTGTAGAATTAGATTTCTACATTCTCTCTTTTAAACCTGTTAAAAGAGGATCACAGCTAAGATCACTCTCCGAATTACTTCGGAGGTGTGCTTGTCGAACTCTCTGCCTCTAGACAGAGAGGAACCCAGACGAGGCTATGCCAAAGGGCAGGGTCACGTCTGGGGTGGTAGACAGCTACCCGACCCTGTTTTTTACGGGATCTACGGGGATTTTTTGCCCGAGCCTACGGGCTCGGATACCCCACAATAAACTCGGCCTTGTGCCACGTCCGACCCCGTGGGGCGGTTAGTGAATATCATCATAGCTAAGTATTCTCAGTTTGTGCTGAACCCATTAAAATCGGCTCCAGAGTTCAGTACGAAACAATGCTTTCTGATTGGTCCATAAATAATAATGTCATGTTTCTGCCTACGTCCGCACAGTTGACCTCGAGTTGACCTGTTCATAGTACAACACGCCAAAAAAATGTAAACATGTTCTCGAGCCCCCACGTGATCAAGAAAACCCATAAATATGAAACTTCGACGCGACTTAGTGAGTCCCTTAAATAATCACCTCGAGGCGGTGTAATGGTTAGCAAGCTGGGCTCGCTAGAACAATTACGACTGAGTAGTGAGTTCGATCCTCACTGGGTACCCCCTAATTTCGGCCTTGTGCCACATCTAAGCTACGCTTGGAAAATCATTAAGGGCGCTTTGAGGTGGTGTAATGGTTAGCAAGTTTGTCTCGCTAAAACAATTACGACTGAGTAGTGAGTTCGATCCTCACTGGGTGCCCCATACTTTTGGCCTTGTGCCACATCTAAACTACGATTGGAAAATTACTTTATTAGGGCACCTCGAGGTGGTGTAATGGTTAGCAAGCTTGTCTCACTAGAACTATTACGGCTGAGTAGTGAGTTCAATCCTCACTGGGTGCCCCTTACTTTCGGCCTTGTGCCACATCCAAGCTACGCTTGGAAAATCACTAGCACCTCGGCGTGGTGTAATGGTTAGCAAACTTGTCTCGCTAGATCAGTTACAACTGAAAAGTGAGTTCGATCCTCACTAGATACCCCATACTTTCGGCCATGTGCCACATCTGAGCTATGCTTGGAAAATAACTATATTGTGTCAGTCGTTCAAGTCTGAACCGACTGTTCGGTTGTACTCTCTTCCTACGGACGGGAGGAACCCGAAGGAGGCTACGCCGAAGGGCGGAGTCTCCTTCAGGGAGGTAGACCGGCACTGAACCCGTTTATACGGGTTCAATGGGCATATTTTTGGCCGAGCCCACGTTAAAAAGACACCCTCGTGGGTGTGACTGAATATCGTCCCTTAAATAATCAACTCGTCACACGAATCCATGAAACCCAACTTCCTCGCTAAAATTTAATTTTTATTAACATCAACCCGGCTTGTGGAATTCAATTTCATTTCAACATCAACTCATCTAGTGACCAATTCAACCAAGACGAAATTCATAAACCAACTCTCTCAATATCTTAACAACATAAAAGAAATCGTAACTATATCAGTCAAAGCGAGACAACTCTACAGTAAGTCACGCAATCTATTCACCATCAACATAAACTGTTTAATTTCTTACCAGAGCTACACCTTTTATATTCTCCTTGATCGCACAACCATGAAGTTTTAAACAACTTTGTTATATCGTGTGTACTTGTTGTTATATAAAAAATATTTCTATTAAAACAAATATCTGCCTATTTGATTATTTCTCTTCGTGTTGTTGTTGTTGTCTTTGTTGCATTTGATTTAATAAAAATAGTAGAGGGTTAGTTTAATTTGTATTTGTCATCGATATAGAATGGCTAATCCATTGCACTGTCTTGAAAGTAATAATCATCTAAACATTCAGATCACAACTTGAGACGAAAGGATAGTCGGCAATGGATAAACTAATTAATTAATGCTGACATTTTTATAGCGTATTTTTGAAAGTGTAACAAATTTTATAACATGGCATAAATGAAATAAGCAACGGCCAAAATGTTCAATTCTATTGAACTTTTTCGGAAAACTTTTATTAATACCGTTTTATGTCATATGCAAATCTCTCAACCAAAAAAATCTACATAGCTCAACAGAGCAAAGGCCTGTAGCGGACCCTGGGTTTACGTATTGTTAAATTAGGAACACGCGCATTTATTCCCGCTAGAAGAGGTCCACTACATGAACATGGCGGACTCAAAGACTGAATCCACCATAAAGAAGTGTAAACCAACAAGACCGATATATATATGTCAACAAATATATGTATTAAACCACAAAATTTACAATGGACATAGACATTAACATTTGTGTTTGTGTGTGAACGTAAAGAGTTTGTATTTTGGTGAATGTTCGTAAGTACGTGTATGTGTGTATAATGTTTATGGCGTTTTCCCACGAGTAGGCAAATCGCAGATCACTGCGAGAGATCACATTTTGTAAATGTGTCCGCTGAAATGCAAAATAAAAAAGAGAACGAGGCAAGAAGATGCCCAGTATTTATAGTGTCGGGAGAGCGTCCTCTAGTGAAAAATTTGGATAATTAAGGAGGAGTTAACTCTGGCAGGCTCATGCAATGTATAGTATAATTACTAGTATAAGAACAGATGAGTCCGATAACGGGCTGAGGTAGATGTATAATCCTAATGGCAGTGATAAATGTTGAAGCCAAGGTTAAAGCCAAGATTTTGTATACTGATATTTTTTTTAGTTTTATCTTAGAGGTTACCAAGGGCAAGAAGCCTAATGGCCGATGTAAAGTCCCGTCCGATTGGTTCTTTTGTATTTTGATTCTTCTAACACGTTTTTAGATTCCTGAGCTCTTCTTGTACAAATTGCTTAAGGTGTAACTTCATTCCAGTTTTTAATGTCTCCCCGAGAGAAGTGATAAAAAAAAATGAACAATTTTCTTGTTGTCATTAAAGTTTTACTATATCCTCTCAAACATCTACCATTTTCTCGAAACACAAAGGACTTTCTATAATCAGTTTCTATAAATCCATTAATTTCACTACAAGCCAGGCGATAATGCCAGTAAGACGCAAGGGATTATTGGTAGTAAAAGTGAGTGTGAATACTTTACTGAGGAGAAGAGAGGAAAAGGACAAACAGGATTCAGGAGGTCAGAAGATGGCGATTTATTTTCTTTTAAAATTTTTGAAGATTGTAGGGAACAAGAAATCAGAAGGGAGTTCCACAGGCGAGACGTGTGCAGAAGGAAGCTGTTAGAATAGAACTGACAATTGCATTTAGCTAGTTCAACAGTAAAAAGATGAGACCTAATTGCCAATCTAGTAGCACGATTAAATTCATGCAGTCGGGACATTATGGAAAAACTGTGGAGTATATTACTAGTAATTGTAATAAAAACAGATGAGTCCGCTTACGGGCTGATGTAGTTGTATATTTCCTATATTTTGTAAACTGATTTATTAAATGATTTTATCTTAGAGATTACCAAAGGCAGGAGGTTTAATGGCCGATGGACAGTCCCACCCCGATTGATTCTTCAGTATTTTTTTTTCTTCTAACATGTATTTAAATTCCTAAGCTCTTCTTGTACAAATTGCTTACGTTGTAACTTTATTCCACTTTTTAATGACTCCCAGAGAGAAGTGATAAAAAAAAACTGGCAATTTTCTTGTTGTCATGCTTGATTAAAGTTTTACTATGTTCTCTCAAAGATCTACCATTGTCTCGAGAACTTTCTATAATCAATTTCTGTAAATCCATTTTTTTTTTTTTTGAAGAATCATTTCGCCCCAAAGCATAGAGATAATACCACTAGAATGCAGGGAATTACAGGGAATGACTAAAAAAATGAGAAAACTTTAGTAAGGAAAAAATGACAATAAAGGAACAGGATTCAGGAAGACAGAATATGGTGACTGAATTTAAATTTTAGATTGTAGTTGACAGGGAAGCAAGAAATCAGAAGGGAGTTCTACAGATGAAAGAAATTGTTACAACAGAAGCGACAGTTGTATCTAGTTTGTTCAACAGTAAAACGGTGAGGAATAGCTGTCAATCTCATAGTTCGCTTGAGTTAATGCAGTGGCCGCACTAATGAGAACAGCTCATCAGAACAATTGCCATGAAAATATTTGTAGAAAAGACAGAGGGAAGCCATGTTGAATGCTTCAATCAAGTTGCCTTGATTTCTTCTATCTTCTAAGGATGAGATATTACAGAAATTCAATCCATGGTCATAAAACGGGCTCACCTCTGAATTGCTTCAATTTTTTAAACATATTTTATAAGCAGGGATGATCAACTCATTGAAACCCCGGTTCTCGTACGATCACCAAAGTTAAGCAACATCAAGCCTGGTCAATACCTAGATGGGTGATTATTTGGGAAATGGCAGGAATTGTAATCTTGGATGTGCGGGTGGTGTAATGAGCAACATTTCGGAATTGAAAATCACAGAGCCGAGTTTCTATTCCAGTTGGGTTCATTGTATTCCCTTACATGCAAGTACCCTTAGAAAAGGTAGGAATCCATTCATTCTCCCCCTTATAATGGGTTAATTAGTTGGACTATATCAGCATGGATATGTGGGTGGTGTAATGAGTAACAGTTCAGAATTGGAAATTGGAAAGACAGGTTCTAATTCCAGTTGGGCTCATTATATTCCCTTATATGCAAATACCCTTAGGAAAGGTAGGAATACACCTATTCTCCCCTTGTAATGGGTTAATTAGTTGGATTTGTATCAGTAAATCATTATTATCTACAAAAGATTTTTTCAAACTAAAAGTATTTTCTTGTTTTAAATAACCTTGAAAAGGTTGATAATTCTTTTATGTAATAAATGCCAATGTGTCACAGTTTTTCAATTAAAGGGACACAACTCTCAAAAGCTCAACTCATTGAACTTTTAAAAGGTAAGCTTAAATATTAACACTAGAACACTAACCATGAGTATATAGTGCCCAGCGCAAATTTTCCGATTTTTAATTACAATTTTCAGTACCTGATTTTGTTACCTAAATAATATGTTTTTCAGTTCCTATTGATGTTAACTAAAGTACAAAGTTTGAAGTGCTTGCATGTAAAATATTGCGAATAAAGATTTATATTTAACTTTTTTTTTCTTTTTTTTGTTTTTTTTGATATTTTCAAAATCGGGTATGATATACTCATGATTAGTAGTGGTGTAAC